>OX365947.1:6885029-7485029 GCA_947247005.1 Spisula solida
GTCTAGCCCGCACTATTTCTCAGTACTTAGCAGCTATTGGTCAGATTTGTATGAAACTTATCAGTGCCAAGCATTGTTTATCAGTGCCAATGACTGTAATTCCTTTCAGTGAATAATATTGTCTCTCTATTCTGACTGTTATTTATCCCCTGTATATAGTTTTCATCCTTCAGTCATTGGCTATAGGGCTAGGGCAGTTTCTTCAAAAGTTAATGAAGTTTACTGAAAGAGATTTGCGCCTCTTGCATCCTGAGCAAATAAGGATTAATTTAAGGCTGGTATTAAGTTAATTGGTATCTGTCGTTTGGTGATCAGTTGATTGTCTTAATGCCAGTGGCCACTGGCGTAATTATAGCCGATTCTTCTGTTTCATGTGATGGTAGAAAAATCTCTTTCGATTTAGCAAATGATTGGGAAGTCAGTTATCTTAATACCAAAGATGATAGGCCAATTGGATAAGCGCGTCAAAAAATGGCCGCTGTACTACCATATGGCATTGTAGGCACTTGAGCAAACCACATCGACCGTTTCCACTCGAAACCGACACTTCACCCACCACTAGGCTACGGCAAAACGGACATCTACCACTAGGCTACGGTCGATTTCAATTTAAACTTGTCAGTGCCAAGCATTAAGCTCCGCTTATCACCAGTGGAGATGTTTCTTTTAAAGGCGTCCAATCATATATAGCTTGCGGGCATTTTTTTGTCTAGTTAATTATAAGTTTATCCTCGAGTGTGTCCGAGTCAAAAGTTAGGTAAAGTTAATCTTAGGTCATTTTTTAACATCCGAAAACAGACGGTTATCATTCAGGTTCTAATTCATGTCGCTATTTATTGCATTTTCAGGTCTTGATTGGACAACGATGGAGGATGAAGACTGACGATCGCGTGAAGACTTCGGATCCATTTTAAGGGGAGTTATTGTTCTTTGATGTTTTGTTATTTCACTTAGTCTAGCCCGCACTATTTCTCAGTACTTAGCAGCTATTGGTCAGATTTGTATGAAACTTATCAGTGCCAAGCATTGTTTATCAGTGCCAATGACTGTAATTCCTTTCAGTGAATAATATTGTCTCTCTATTCTGACTGTTATTTATCCCCTGTATATAGTTTTCATCCTTCAGTCATTGGCTATAGGGCTAGGGCAGTTTCTTCAAAAGTTAATGAAGTTTACTGAAAGAGATTTGCGCCTCTTGCATCCTGAGCAAATAAGGATTAATTTAAGGCTGGTATTAAGTTAATTGGTATCTGTCGTTTGGTGATCAGTTGATTGTCTTAATGCCAGTGGCCACTGGCGTAATTATAGCCGATTCTTCTGTTTCATGTGATGGTAGAAAAATCTCTTTCGATTTAGCAAATGATTGGGAAGTCAGTTATCTTAATACCAAAGATGATAGGCCAATTGGATAAGCGCGTCAAAAAATGGCCGCTGTACTACCATATGGCATTGTAGGCACTTGAGCAAACCACATCGACCGTTTCCACTCGAAACCGACACTTCACCCACCACTAGGCTACGGCAAAACGGACATCTACCACTAGGCTACGGTCGATTTCAATTTAAACTTGTCAGTGCCAAGCATTAAGCTCCGCTTATCACCAGTGGAGATGTTTCTTTTAAAGGCGTCCAATCATATATAGCTTGCGGGCATTTTTTTGTCTAGTTAATTATAAGTTTATCCTTGAGTGTGTCCGAGTCAAAAGTTAGGTAAAGTTAATCTTAGGTCATTTTTTAACATCCGAAAACAGACGGTTATCATTCAGGTTCTAATTCATGTCGCTATTTATTGCATTTTCAGGTCTTGATTGGACAACGATGGAGGATGAAGACTGACGATCGCGTGAAGACTTCGGATCCATTTTAAGGGGAGTTATTGTTCTTTGATGTTTTGTTATTTCACTTAGTCTAGCCCGCACTATTTCTCAGTACTTAGCAGCTATTGGTCAGATTTGTATGAAACTTATCAGTGCCAAGCATTGTTTATCAGTGCCAATGACTGTAATTCCTTTCAGTGAATAATATTGTCTCTCTATTCTGACTGTTATTTATCCCCTGTATATAGTTTTCATCCTTCAGTCATTGGCTATAGGGCTAGGGCAGTTTCTTCAAAAGTTAATGAAGTTTACTGAAAGAGATTTGCGCCTCTTGCATCCTGAGCAAATAAGGATTAATTTAAGGCTGGTATTAAGTTAATTGGTATCTGTCGTTTGGTGATCAGTTGATTGTCTTAATGCCAGTGGCCACTGGCGTAATTATAGCCGATTCTTCTGTTTCATGTGATGGTAGAAAAATCTCTTTCGATTTAGCAAATGATTGGGAAGTCAGTTATCTTAATACCAAAGATGATAGGCCAATTGGATAAGCGCGTCAAAAAATGGCCGCTGTACTACCATATGGCATTGTAGGCACTTGAGCAAACCACATCGACCGTTTCCACTCGAAACCGACACTTCACCCACCACTAGGCTACGGCAAAACGGACATCTACCACTAGGCTACGGTCGATTTCAATTTAAACTTGTCAGTGCCAAGCATTAAGCTCCGCTTATCACCAGTGGAGATGTTTCTTTTAAAGGCGTCCAATCATATATAGCTTGCGGGCATTTTTTTGTCTAGTTAATTATAAGTTTATCCTCGAGTGTGTCCGAGTCAAAAGTTAGGTAAAGTTAATCTTAGGTCATTTTTTAACATCCGAAAACAGACGGTTATCATTCAGGTTCTAATTCATGTCGCTATTTATTGCATTTTCAGGTCTTGATTGGACAACGATGGAGGATGAAGACTGACGATCGCGTGAAGACTTCGGATCCATTTTAGGGGGAGTTATTGTTCTTTGATGTTTTGTTATTTCACTTAGTCTAGCCCGCACTATTTCTCAGTACTTAGCAGCTATTGGTCAGATTTGTATGAAACTTATCAGTGCCAAGCATTGTTTATCAGTGCCAATGACTGTAATTCCTTTCAGTGAATAATATTGTCTCTCTATTCTGACTGTTATTTATCCCCTGTATATAGTTTTCATCCTTCAGTCATTGGCTATAGGGCTAGGGCAGTTTCTTCAAAAGTTAATGAAGTTTACTGAAAGAGATTTGCGCCTCTTGCATCCTGAGCAAATAAGGATTAATTTAAGGCTGGTATTAAGTTAATTGGTATCTGTCGTTTGGTGATCAGTTGATTGTCTTAATGCCAGTGGCCACTGGCGTAATTATAGCCGATTCTTCTGTTTCATGTGATGGTAGAAAAATCTCTTTCGATTTAGCAAATGATTGGGAAGTCAGTTATCTTAATACCAAAGATGATAGGCCAATTGGATAAGCGCGTCAAAAAATGGCCGCTGTACTACCATATGGCATTGTAGGCACTTGAGCAAACCACATCGACCGTTTCCACTCGAAACCGACACTTCACCCACCACTAGGCTACGGCAAAACGGACATCTACCACTAGGCTACGGTCGATTTCAATTTAAACTTGTCAGTGCCAAGCATTAAGCTCCGCTTATCACCAGTGGAGATGTTTCTTTTAAAGGCGTCCAATCATATATAGCTTGCGGGCATTTTTTTGTCTAGTTAATTATAAGTTTATCCTCGAGTGTGTCCGAGTCAAAAGTTAGGTAAAGTTAATCTTAGGTCATTTTTTAACATCCGAAAACAGACGGTTATCATTCAGGTTCTAATTCATGTCGCTATTTATTGCATTTTCAGGTCTTGATTGGACAACGATGGAGGATGAAGACTGACGATCGCGTGAAGACTTCGGATCCATTTTAAGGGGAGTTATTGTTCTTTGATGTTTTGTTATTTCACTTAGTCTAGCCCGCACTATTTCTCAGTACTTAGCAGCTATTGGTCAGATTTGTATGAAACTTATCAGTGCCAAGCATTGTTTATCAGTGCCAATGACTGTAATTCCTTTCAGTGAATAATATTGTCTCTCTATTCTGACTGTTATTTATCCCCTGTATATAGTTTTCATCCTTCAGTCATTGGCTATAGGGCTAGGGCAGTTTCTTCAAAAGTTAATGAAGTTTACTGAAAGAGATTTGCGCCTCTTGCATCCTGAGCAAATAAGGATTAATTTAAGGCTGGTATTAAGTTAATTGGTATCTGTCGTTTGGTGATCAGTTGATTGTCTTAATGCCAGTGGCCACTGGCGTAATTATAGCCGATTCTTCTGTTTCATGTGATGGTAGAAAAATCTCTTTCGATTTAGCAAATGATTGGGAAGTCAGTTATCTTAATACCAAAGATGATAGGCCAATTGGATAAGCGCGTCAAAAAATGGCCGCTGTACTACCATATGGCATTGTAGGCACTTGAGCAAACCACATCGACCGTTTCCACTCGAAACCGACACTTCACCCACCACTAGGCTACGGCAAAACGGACATCTACCACTAGGCTACGGTCGATTTCAATTTAAACTTGTCAGTGCCAAGCATTAAGCTCCGCTTATCACCAGTGGAGATGTTTCTTTTAAAGGCGTCCAATCATATATAGCTTGCGGGCATTTTTTTGTCTAGTTAATTATAAGTTTATCCTCGAGTGTGTCCGAGTCAAAAGTTAGGTAAAGTTAATCTTAGGTCATTTTTTAACATCCGAAAACAGACGGTTATCATTCAGGTTCTAATTCATGTCGCTATTTATTGCATTTTCAGGTCTTGATTGGACAACGATGGAGGATGAAGACTGACGATCGCGTGAAGACTTCGGATCCATTTTAAGGGGAGTTATTGTTCTTTGATGTTTTGTTATTTCACTTAGTCTAGCCCGCACTATTTCTCAGTACTTAGCAGCTATTGGTCAGATTTGTATGAAACTTATCAGTGCCAAGCATTGTTTATCAGTGCCAATGACTGTAATTCCTTTCAGTGAATAATATTGTCTCTCTATTCTGACTGTTATTTATCCCCTGTATATAGTTTTCATCCTTCAGTCATTGGCTATAGGGCTAGGGCAGTTTCTTCAAAAGTTAATGAAGTTTACTGAAAGAGATTTGCGCCTCTTGCATCCTGAGCAAATAAGGATTAATTTAAGGCTGGTATTAAGTTAATTGGTATCTGTCGTTTGGTGATCAGTTGATTGTCTTAATGCCAGTGGCCACTGGCGTAATTATAGCCGATTCTTCTGTTTCATGTGATGGTAGAAAAATCTCTTTCGATTTAGCAAATGATTGGGAAGTCAGTTATCTTAATACCAAAGATGATAGGCCAATTGGATAAGCGCGTCAAAAAATGGCCGCTGTACTACCATATGGCATTGTAGGCACTTGAGCAAACCACATCGACCGTTTCCACTCGAAACCGACACTTCACCCACCACTAGGCTACGGCAAAACGGACATCTACCACTAGGCTACGGTCGATTTCAATTTAAACTTGTCAGTGCCAAGCATTAAGCTCCGCTTATCACCAGTGGAGATGTTTCTTTTAAAGGCGTCCAATCATATATAGCTTGTGGGCATTTTTTTGTCTAGTTAATTATAAGTTTATCCTCGAGTGTGTCCGAGTCAAAAGTTAGGTAAAGTTAATCTTAGGTCATTTTTTAACATCCGAAAACAGACGGTTATCATTCAGGTTCTAATTCATGTCGCTATTTATTGCATTTTCAGGTCTTGATTGGACAACGATGGAGGATGAAGACTGACGATCGCGTGAAGACTTCGGATCCATTTTAAGGGGAGTTATTGTTCTTTGATGTTTTGTTATTTCACTTAGTCTAGCCCGCACTATTTCTCAGTACTTAGCAGCTATTGGTCAGATTTGTATGAAACTTATCAGTGCCAAGCATTGTTTATCAGTGCCAATGACTGTAATTCCTTTCAGTGAATAATATTGTCTCTCTATTCTGACTGTTATTTATCCCCTGTATATAGTTTTCATCCTTCAGTCATTGGCTATAGGGCTAGGGCAGTTTCTTCAAAAGTTAATGAAGTTTACTGAAAGAGATTTGCGCCTCTTGCATCCTGAGCAAATAAGGATTAATTTAAGGCTGGTATTAAGTTAATTGGTATCTGTCGTTTGGTGATCAGTTGATTGTCTTAATGCCAGTGGCCACTGGCGTAATTATAGCCGATTCTTCTGTTTCATGTGATGGTAGAAAAATCTCTTTCGATTTAGCAAATGATTGGGAAGTCAGTTATCTTAATACCAAAGATGATAGGCCAATTGGATAAGCGCGTCAAAAAATGGCCGCTGTACTACCATATGGCATTGTAGGCACTTGAGCAAACCACATCGACCGTTTCCACTCGAAACCGACACTTCACCCACCACTAGGCTACGGCAAAACGGACATCTACCACTAGGCTACGGTCGATTTCAATTTAAACTTGTCAGTGCCAAGCATTAAGCTCCGCTTATCACCAGTGGAGATGTTTCTTTTAAAGGCGTCCAATCATATATAGCTTGCGGGCATTTTTTTGTCTAGTTAATTATAAGTTTATCCTCGAGTGTGTCCGAGTCAAAAGTTAGGTAAAGTTAATCTTAGGTCATTTTTTAACATCCGAAAACAGACGGTTATCATTCAGGTTCTAATTCATGTCGCTATTTATTGCATTTTCAGGTCTTGATTGGACAACGATGGAGGATGAAGACTGACGATCGCGTGAAGACTTCGGATCCATTTTAAGGGGAGTTATTGTTCTTTGATGTTTTGTTATTTCACTTAGTCTAGCCCGCACTATTTCTCAGTACTTAGCAGCTATTGGTCAGATTTGTATGAAACTTATCAGTGCCAAGCATTGTTTATCAGTGCCAATGACTGTAATTCCTTTCAGTGAATAATATTGTCTCTCTATTCTGACTGTTATTTATCCCCTGTATATAGTTTTCATCCTTCAGTCATTGGCTATAGGGCTAGGGCAGTTTCTTCAAAAGTTAATGAAGTTTACTGAAAGAGATTTGCGCCTCTTGCATCCTGAGCAAATAAGGATTAATTTAAGGCTGGTATTAAGTTAATTGGTATCTGTCGTTTGGTGATCAGTTGATTGTCTTAATGCCAGTGGCCACTGGCGTAATTATAGCCGATTCTTCTGTTTCATGTGATGGTAGAAAAATCTCTTTCGATTTAGCAAATGATTGGGAAGTCAGTTATCTTAATACCAAAGATGATAGGCCAATTGGATAAGCGCGTCAAAAAATGGCCGCTGTACTACCATATGGCATTGTAGGCACTTGAGCAAACCACATCGACCGTTTCCACTCGAAACCGACACTTCACCCACCACTAGGCTACGGCAAAACGGACATCTACCACTAGGCTACGGTCGATTTCAATTTAAACTTGTCAGTGCCAAGCATTAAGCTCCGCTTATCACCAGTGGAGATGTTTCTTTTAAAGGCGTCCAATCATATATAGCTTGCGGGCATTTTTTTGTCTAGTTAATTATAAGTTTATCCTTGAGTGTGTCCGAGTCAAAAGTTAGGTAAAGTTAATCTTAGGTCATTTTTTAACATCCGAAAACAGACGGTTATCATTCAGGTTCTAATTCATGTCGCTATTTATTGCATTTTCAGGTCTTGATTGGACAACGATGGAGGATGAAGACTGACGATCGCGTGAAGACTTCGGATCCATTTTAAGGGGAGTTATTGTTCTTTGATGTTTTGTTATTTCACTTAGTCTAGCCCGCACTATTTCTCAGTACTTAGCAGCTATTGGTCAGATTTGTATGAAACTTATCAGTGCCAAGCATTGTTTATCAGTGCCAATGACTGTAATTCCTTTCAGTGAATAATATTGTCTCTCTATTCTGACTGTTATTTATCCCCTGTATATAGTTTTCATCCTTCAGTCATTGGCTATAGGGCTAGGGCAGTTTCTTCAAAAGTTAATGAAGTTTACTGAAAGAGATTTGCGCCTCTTGCATCCTGAGCAAATAAGGATTAATTTAAGGCTGGTATTAAGTTAATTGGTATCTGTCGTTTGGTGATCAGTTGATTGTCTTAATGCCAGTGGCCACTGGCGTAATTATAGCCGATTCTTCTGTTTCATGTGATGGTAGAAAAATCTCTTTCGATTTAGCAAATGATTGGGAAGTCAGTTATCTTAATACCAAAGATGATAGGCCAATTGGATAAGCGCGTCAAAAAATGGCCGCTGTACTACCATATGGCATTGTAGGCACTTGAGCAAACCACATCGACCGTTTCCACTCGAAACCGACACTTCACCCACCACTAGGCTACGGCAAAACGGACATCTACCACTAGGCTACGGTCGATTTCAATTTAAACTTGTCAGTGCCAAGCATTAAGCTCCGCTTATCACCAGTGGAGATGTTTCTTTTAAAGGCGTCCAATCATATATAGCTTGCGGGCATTTTTTTGTCTAGTTAATTATAAGTTTATCCTCGAGTGTGTCCGAGTCAAAAGTTAGGTAAAGTTAATCTTAGGTCATTTTTTAACATCCGAAAACAGACGGTTATCATTCAGGTTCTAATTCATGTCGCTATTTATTGCATTTTCAGGTCTTGATTGGACAACGATGGAGGATGAAGACTGACGATCGCGTGAAGACTTCGGATCCATTTTAAGGGGAGTTATTGTTCTTTGATGTTTTGTTATTTCACTTAGTCTAGCCCGCACTATTTCTCAGTACTTAGCAGCTATTGGTCAGATTTGTATGAAACTTATCAGTGCCAAGCATTGTTTATCAGTGCCAATGACTGTAATTCCTTTCAGTGAATAATATTGTCTCTCTATTCTGACTGTTATTTATCCCCTGTATATAGTTTTCATCCTTCAGTCATTGGCTATAGGGCTAGGGCAGTTTCTTCAAAAGTTAATGAAGTTTACTGAAAGAGATTTGCGCCTCTTGCATCCTGAGCAAATAAGGATTAATTTAAGGCTGGTATTAAGTTAATTGGTATCTGTCGTTTGGTGATCAGTTGATTGTCTTAATGCCAGTGGCCACTGGCGTAATTATAGCCGATTCTTCTGTTTCATGTGATGGTAGAAAAATCTCTTTCGATTTAGCAAATGATTGGGAAGTCAGTTATCTTAATACCAAAGATGATAGGCCAATTGGATAAGCGCGTCAAAAAATGGCCGCTGTACTACCATATGGCATTGTAGGCACTTGAGCAAACCACATCGACCGTTTCCACTCGAAACCGACACTTCACCCACCACTAGGCTACGGCAAAACGGACATCTACCACTAGGCTACGGTCGATTTCAATTTAAACTTGTCAGTGCCAAGCATTAAGCTCCGCTTATCACCAGTGGAGATGTTTCTTTTAAAGGCGTCCAATCATATATAGCTTGCGGGCATTTTTTTGTCTAGTTAATTATAAGTTTATCCTCGAGTGTGTCCGAGTCAAAAGTTAGGTAAAGTTAATCTTAGGTCATTTTTTAACATCCGAAAACAGACGGTTATCATTCAGGTTCTAATTCATGTCGCTATTTATTGCATTTTCAGGTCTTGATTGGACAACGATGGAGGATGAAGACTGACGATCGCGTGAAGACTTCGGATCCATTTTAAGGGGAGTTATTGTTCTTTGATGTTTTGTTATTTCACTTAGTCTAGCCCGCACTATTTCTCAGTACTTAGCAGCTATTGGTCAGATTTGTATGAAACTTATCAGTGCCAAGCATTGTTTATCAGTGCCAATGACTGTAATTCCTTTCAGTGAATAATATTGTCTCTCTATTCTGACTGTTATATATCCCCTGTATATAGTTTTCATCCTTCAGTCATTGGCTATAGGGCTAGGGCAGTTTCTTCAAAAGTTAATGAAGTTTACTGAAAGAGATTTGCGCCTCTTGCATCCTGAGCAAATAAGGATTAATTTAAGGCTGGTATTAAGTTAATTGGTATCTGTCGTTTGGTGATCAGTTGATTGTCTTAATGCCAGTGGCCACTGGCGTAATTATAGCCGATTCTTCTGTTTCATGTGATGGTAGAAAAATCTCTTTCGATTTAGCAAATGATTGGGAAGTCAGTTATCTTAATACCAAAGATGATAGGCCAATTGGATAAGCGCGTCAAAAAATGGCCGCTGTACTACCATATGGCATTGTAGGCACTTGAGCAAACCACATCGACCGTTTCCACTCGAAACCGACACTTCACCCACCACTAGGCTACGGCAAAACGGACATCTACCACTAGGCTACGGTCGATTTCAATTTAAACTTGTCAGTGCCAAGCATTAAGCTCCGCTTATCACCAGTGGAGATGTTTCTTTTAAAGGCGTCCAATCATATATAGCTTGCGGGCATTTTTTTGTCTAGTTAATTATAAGTTTATCCTTGAGTGTGTCCGAGTCAAAAGTTAGGTAAAGTTAATCTTAGGTCATTTTTTAACATCCGAAAACAGACGGTTATCATTCAGGTTCTAATTCATGTCTCTATTTATTGCATTTTCAGCTCTTGATTGGACACCATCTTTCCTTCTAAACACCCGCACTCTGCCATCATGGTGACTGAGATTGAACCAGGATTTGTTAGAGAAAACAGTTTCATTCCACTGACATCTTTCCTACGGAATGTTGCCGTGCCCAGTTCTGAAGATCATTGCAATGACGTCGCTTGAGAATGCTTCCAATGTAAGACTAAGCACAGTAACGAAGACGCCTCAGGACGGTGTCCTTGCTAATACCTTGCTGTATCGGTGTCCGTTTTGAACCGACGTCTTGTGTGCGTTGGTACCAAGTGACTGTCTAATCTGGCGTTAGTAATGCGAGGCCTGCCGCTTCCGAGATCTGCAACTTCAACAGTTTGCTGGAACCTTGCACGAAGACTACTAAGTGTGTTTTAAGACCCGTGCAACATTATCTATTGAGGTACC
This sequence comes from Spisula solida, assembly GCA_947247005.1. Lineage (NCBI taxonomy): Eukaryota > Metazoa > Mollusca > Bivalvia > Venerida > Mactridae > Spisula > Spisula solida. The sequence continues at coordinate 6,895,829 of OX365947.1, forward strand.
TCTATTGAGCATTATCAACACCTCATTTCGCTGACATTCCGATCATCTTGGCATAGCAAGTTCTAATTTTACAGAGATTGTTGGGGTTTTTTCTCCTTGGAGCTGTGAATAATGAATGTGAGGTTATTTGACTGATTCACTTTAGACAAGCCTCAGATCATGCAAATACCCCGCTTTGGGATGTTACATAACATTTAATCTGATTCCGCCATTTTGTTCCATTGTTCGACGAAGTGACGCGCATGCTTCATGTGGTACAAAAATGAAATGCCTACGACAATATTACCATCCTAATTTGAGACAGGCACAGTTTCTTTTGCATAGAATAGTTTCATAATTCTATCTACCGAAGACACTGTAATATTTAAAAAAAAATGTATTCCTCCAATAGCAGAAAAGAAAAGCTGGTTTCTAGTGAAAGGGTTCTTGATAGGATTGTGACCAAGAAACAGTTCGGTGGATCAGCAGCAGTTTTTTAAAGAACAATACAATTATCTCTTTTCAGTGTTATATAATTATATCAACAAGTCACATGGAAGATATACTCTGGTTAGACTGTATATAGTATATATTGTTGATCTTATTTTACAGGTTAACCTTAAAGACATCTACCGAAATGAGCTTACCAGGCTCAATCACAGTGGACCAAATGTTGCTGTCATCATTGCAGTTAACTCAGGGAAAATATGCTTCTGATGAGGAGCTTGAACCAACAACCTCTAAACATAGGTATAACACTACTGACTGAGCTAACCTGGTGACTGTCTTAAACTACACATCCTTCTAATGAGCATTTCTTACGCATGGGAGCTCTGTCCATAAATGTATGCCTACCTTTTGACCAGCTTCCCCAAATGTAGAGGCAAGGCCTAAAGTGAAGTAAAAGGATCATCTCGGGTAGCTTGATTAGATATGTGCTAAATTATATATTAGTTTTTAGTTTAATGAACACAATCTGATGGAAAATGCTACCAATTTCCCAAAAATCAGTACTGTAGTTGCAATGGTCTAGTAGTACATGGTTAAATATTGTACCAACATTATGATTCATATGTTTTCAGCTATGATAGATGGCTTGGGTGGATCTGGTAAGGTCAACAACCTTCTGGCAACATTGAATATTAAGCCCGTACACAAGAAGACCTTGCAGAACATTGAGAGAAGAGCAGGGTCATTCATAGAAAAAGCACTATTCTACCAATAATGCTGCAAACGAGGCATATTCGTTAGAGATGAAGTGAGTTTATTTATAATAGCAAAATGTATATTTTACTGTATAATGATTCCTTGAAAATTTTTTATCAATGTTGATATTCCTCCACATGTGGAGAAATGGCTGATTTCTGGCGGAAGGGTACGTTAGTACTGGTTTGTATACAGTACAGGAAAAATTTTTTGGAATTTAATTGTTGATGTACCATTGAACCTGAAAAACTAACAAACTAATTTCTCAGGAAGTATCATTTGTCAAAATATTGATAACTCTTATATTTTGCCAGGGATATTGCTGAAGAAGAATCTAAAACAGCCGAGAAGTGTATGGATGGATTTATAGAAGACCTTGGTGTTGGTATTCTACCAGATGCCTCGCCTTCTACTAGGTATATTTCTATATTGACAGCCTTATCATTTTAATAGGTTAAATGTTAAACTTGATTAATCAATCTGGATGCTTCATTCCTGATGGTATTTATTGCCACAAAAAGCCAGCTTTTAACTTTTGATTTCTAGTGTCTAGCAAGGGAATTTGTCTGGTACCATTTTTATCATGTCCTTGGAATGACACACTCTGGACGTGAACCTGGTTCCCTTGGTGCTCTAAGCGAATGCTGACAAATGAGCTACTGGTTTGATTTTTCATTTGAATGAAATACTTTGTGGCATTGTCAAACAAAAGCAATGGAAATCTTTATTACTATATTGTCAGAAACCTGATTGAACATATGTCTACAGCTGGCACAGATGAAGATAGGACAGACATTGATAGTGTGAAGATTCAACACAGAAAGAATGCTGTTTCTAAGGTATACAGTCATCATGTACCTACAAATTAACTGATTTTCAAAGTTAACAAAATTCAACTTTATTATTATTAAATTCAACACAATAAATAAATAATTGAGCTAGTCTCCAGGAAAACCTGCTATCTTGAATACTTCTATGAGGGTATTAAGGAGTATCTCAGTCTGTGACAGTTCTAGTTTACACAGGTTTTTCTATTCATTTTTCAGCACACACATTTTGGCAAGAAGGTGGTGAAGAGTGTTGTAAGTCATAGAACGTTTGCTACGTGTAAATAGTGGCAGAGAAACAGACCTGGACAGAATGTTAGGGATCATCGTTGTGTGCATAATCAGTGGTAGTACCAGATTGATGGAGCGTGTGAGTGGACAGAGGGGTACAGGAACTTAAAAGTGATGGCACCACTGTGGAAGTGCTTGAAGGTGACCATACCTTGATATCAAGGTTGAAAAACAACCTAAATCTGGGCATGAAAAACCCATTTGACAAAAACCACATCTTGAAAAACATTGGCAAAAATCTACGAATGTTACAAAGTGATAAACAAGTGAAAATAAGTTTAAACACTATCATCCCTATTGGAAAATGTGTGTCCTATGCGTTTTCCAAACACCAAGGTGACACACTTGGGTGATCATTTATTATTGATGGATATGTTAGAAAACCAGGTGAGAAGTATATCCATCGAAGTCTCCCATACAAAGGGCCATTGAAGTGTGACAAACTGCATGAAAGACTGAACAATATTATGGCACCTGTGATAGTGAGATCAAGCCAGTATGCTGATCTGGGTTCATCCCAACAATGCGATTACGCTAATCGTGAAGTGGCACTCAGAGCACCGACAAGTCTCCACTACGGAAACTCTGAAGCCCTAGACCTCAGGGTCCATGCAACTGCTTTGTTTATCAATGAAGGTCCAGACTATATTCCCAAGGTAAATATAAGTTAAAGGATGTTTATTTGTTTGTTTACTTTCTTTTTCTACGAATGAATCGTGTTAATGTAATCTGTTTTAATTTGGCAATATTCTCTCATATTTATAACAGTTGAAATGACATGTGATGTCATTGGTAATCATTAAATTAATGATGCTGTACTTTATATGTGAAATTTGACTTTCTTTACAAGTAAATATTTTTGTCGGTCAAAAACTTTAACTTGACTTTTGACGGGATCGTGTGCATGTGCGTCAGCGTCTGTGTGTGGTTCTGCGTTCGTTAAGTTTATTTGAACTTGGGGCGGGGGTAAAAATTTGTTGGTACCCAATTATGAAGACAAAATACCCAATTAGAAAAAATTCAGGGAGTAATTACCCAATTACACCAAAAGTAGTATAATAGTATAGTATAATAATTACAATTATAAAACAAAGTGTAAAACATCTTTTTTTTGTGCAGGCATTAGACTTGAAGATGTGGATGTTGATAAACTTCCAGAACCAATACCACGAGGAGTGTTTAAACCATTATTCATCATCTATGATCTAGAAACAACAGATCAAAGTGCCGGTAAGTTGACAAATGCGAGGGGTGATCAACAAATACGCGGAAAAATGCTCTGAAATCTTTGTTACGTGACCCAATATTGAAAAAAAATTATAAGATGATAGATTAACATATTACAAATATATAACTATAAAAAACATTAAACTCAAGGATTTATTTGGTCGAAAATGATATAGAAGTCGTGACCTCACTATGGCTACACTGGCCAAACGTCATCGCAGCAACGTTATATATAACAGTATGCATACTCATTCGTGGCAAAATTCATAATGTATAACTCATTGAATGATTCTCAAAAATAGCTGTACACCGTGTCCGTTCAGACTTTGGTTAATATTGATCGTCAGCAGTGAATCAATTTGAAATAAATTTATGTTCATGTTTAGAAAGTTTCAACGACTTACCAGGATAAATAAATTACGGCACCTTTCCGTGAAGTTGATCACCCCTCCTTTCGGCGTATTTGTTGATCACCCCTCCTTTCGGCGTATTTGTTGATCACCCCTCATACTTATATTCTTATATTATTTTGCTTCACTAGTCATATCACATTCATCGCTGCAAAGCTGGTAGAGCTGGTAATGACTGTAGTCGTTAGTTGCCAGCTTCTGTGGGTAGAGCTGGTAATGACTATAGTCGTTAGTTGCCAGCTTCTGTGGGTAGAGCTGGTAATGACTGCAGTCGTTCGACAGGTTATGTGTCTTGGTGATTTTTTATGACAGGGGTTGTTAAAGTGTGTTTTATTCCCAGGTGATCTTGTACTCATCTTTGATTGTAATTAAAGTTTAACAAATATATTTTCAGTACGTTCAGGACAGATGCCCCATATTACCCAACTAGCTGCAGTGGATATATGGCTTCATCACAAACATACAGCTGCTACATACAGCCGAAAATACCAAGATCAGATAATGCTCAGTGTGTGACTGGTATAACCATGGTCAACAACAACGACATGATGATAAATAGGAAATATGTGACTTTTATTTTACGGAAGACAGTCGCCATAGAATTTTTAAATTGGCTAAAACAGTTTGACAATCCGTGTCTTGTTGCCCACAATGGTCGACGTTATGACTTTCGCGCTCTTGTTTCTTCATACTCGTGTGTTCAAGAGTGTGACTCTTTGTTGGAAACAGCACATGGAATGATTGACTCTATGAATGTTTTGAAAAGTGCATTCCCAAAGAGATCTTCGTATAAGCAAGAAGACCTTGTTCGTGACATACTGCATACTGAATACAATGCACATAATGCTATTGATGACGTAAAGTGTTTAGGTAGCCTTGTTTCAAAGGATGTTGGTGATCATGGAGATAAAATCATGCTTGTGAAGAGCTTTTCAGCTAAAGCAATTTTCTACAATTTTCTGGCCAGTAAAGAACGTGCTAAGAACATGCCAGGCTTTTCAAGTTTGGTAGCCCGTGACAATATGAAAACCCCCACTGCAGAAAGTATTCCAACGTCTGGTCTAAATGTTGTACATCTGAAAAAAAACCATGACAATCGGGAGAAGATGGACTCTGAAATGTGCTGTGCCCAAACTAGTGCGATATTTTGAAAACAGTATGTTAATGTGTTTATACAGTGCAGTTTATATTTCTCAAGCAAATTAACCTGACCCTCTTACCTTCTATTTCCCTACATTAACAGTTGTTTCTTGTGTATATTTATATTCGGTGATTCTTTCCATAAGCAGGGAGTATAACAAATTCACAAAGGTCGAGGACCTGGTTAATTTGTTTGCACCATTGTATAGGTTGGTTTTGAAACAAGTAATATAACTTAAATAATTCATTCTCAATACACCATGCCTGATGGTATCTATTGCCACAATTGTATGATAGTGTGAGATTAGCTGATTTCTACAAATATTTGGACACATATTTAGTTTATGCTAAATTAGCTAATGCCGATTGTGAAGTTTAACAAAACACGGTTGATTCCTCAGTGCTGATGGTTCATCAGTTTTGTTGTTATATTGATTTATGTGTTCAGTTATTGTGTAATCTTTATTTCTATAAGAATATAATATTTCATTTGGTGAAATGACAAGTTGTATACCTTTTTACTCCACTTCGGATGATTTTTCAGCATTTTGAAAATGTGAAGTTACCCCTCCACTTTTTGTACAATAATTTCAAAACTAGATCGTAAACTTTCATAATTTGACTTACTTTATAGATTGGTGTGTATAGTTATTGTGTAAAATACATTGCTTTGAGAATATAATTCTTCATTTGGTGAACATTGCACATTGTATACCTTTTATCTTCCTTTCGGACAATTTTCAGCATTTTGAAAATACAGAGTTACCCTCCCTTACGTAAAATATCTTCGAAACTACAGGGTAAACTTTCATAATTTGTGTAACTATATTGACTTATGTGCATAGTTAATGTGTAAAATACTTTGCTGTGAGAATATGATAATTCATATAGTGAACATTGCAAGTTGTTAACTTCTTTACTCTATTTCGGACGATTTTTCAGCATTTTTAAATTTGCTGAGTTACCTTTTCTTTTGTACAATATCTTCATAACAAGATGGTAAACTTTCAAAATATTTGTTTAAGTGTTGAAAATATATATTGGATAAATTTTCGAGTGACTTTAGCAACTTGTCCAATCTTTTAATTTTGTATGATCTTTCTTTGCTATGTTATGGATCTGTATTGTTTTTGTCAGATGTGCACTGGATTTGTAATGAGGCAAATCTGGTTACAAATCCCAGTCTGTGCAAGTTTTACATTTCCTTGAATATTTGGCATTAATGTCTATGTTACTCCACATGTCGAAAAGTTGCCGAGTTCCTTTTGGAAGGGTAAATTAGTACTGGTTAAGATACTGACCAGGAAAAACTGGTAAGGTGATTTCTTCAGTGGTATATCACACCAAACTACTGTGTCTGTTGTTTTTAAGATACTGTGTCTGTTACTCTTGTTTATTATAGTGATGATGATGATCCTATATTGTTGTCATATGTTGTTGTTAAAGATTGTATATTATTGATGTTAAAATGATATGTCATTGTAAAAATTGATGTTTGTTCATTAAGTAATTTTAAATTCTGTGCGTTACGACAGTATAGCAATGAACGTATGTCTCTACGAATCGAGAATTTAGGCTGGGTGGTCAGTTCTATGTTTGACATTGTCCCGTTCAGAGCATTTGACTTTGGCTATTTGATTTTAGTTGTTATATATAAATGAAATAGCGGCAGATAGGTACAGTTTTCCCAGAGTTCATTACACTTCCATGTATAGTGGGTGAGGTTACTTCTAGTGAGATATTCATTCATGTAGCATCTCAAATTTTCAAATTCAATTTTCATATATAACGTTGTATACGAAGATATTTTACAACCACGCATGTTAACTGCTGTATACCATTTGTGGTTGAAAGTTGGTCTCAATGTAAAGTTGACCATAGTAACGAATGTTGTTCAAATTAAACAGTAAAACATGACCCAAAGTAGCGTGGTCTTACGTTTGAGCTGACCTTATTATTGAGGTTGTTTTTATTGATAGTTTAATGGAATATTGTGATATGTTAGGTTTATAAGTTTTTTACATTTGTACTGACACATTGTAATGTAATGTTGAAGAAATATTATGATGTTAAATCATTATCTTTTCGGCTGCGATAGAGTGGAAACAGATTCCAGAGTATTTACTTATAAAAGTTTATCTCTGGTTTTCACCTGGTCCATTCTATCACATGGTCATGCCGTATTGAATTTTATACATGTACTACTATTTGGTGATATTTAACTTTTGGGTTCTTATGTTAATTCAAAGAATCTATGAATGTACTCTGTTGTAATAACATATAGTCACATATTCGTACTATACATTATCACCACCATGTTGCACAAATGAATGTTTTAGTTAACCTGGTTTTGTTGTTAGTGATATCCTATTTATATTGCTTTTGTAAACTAATAATTAGTAAAAAATAAAGTCATGTACATTATTATGAGTTGTTATTTTGAAAAGATTTTCTGGATGTCAAGGAAAGTATAGTGCAGCCAAGATAATGTGTATTTTATAAATTACTAAAGTAAGCAGATATGGTCAGTGTTGTTTTAAAAACATCCCTGATAAATCATGCACATCAAAATTTCCTGCCTTTCTCGTTATCGTGGGCGCACTATAACTTAGTAGAACCTGTATGATTTGGCACACACTTTGATCTATACATTATAGCTCTTCAGATGCAATTTTAATGACATCATTCTGGGCACTGGATAATAACCAATACTTGCACTCGGAACTGAAATATTTGTTCTTTAACTGCTAAACTAGTACTAGTATGTTGAAAATAAAAGCTAGTACATTGCTTAAAAGTTTACTAAATTACATAAGAAAAAAGCAAATAATATTCTGTACCAACATCACTTATTTGCTACAAAAATTGTCACTTTAAACCTCACAAAAGTGAATTTCAGTGAACTTCTATACTTAATATTTGAGTGCAGAGTGAGTATTTGTAGTAATTCCGGCTATATTTCGTCACAAAAGCTACAGCAAATTGCAATGTGTTGCGTCAACTAATAATCTTGGCACAGGAAGAGTGACATTGTTGTCTTGTCATTTAAACACTTTGTAAACACTGGCTTTATTTACATGACCGTCGAAAACATTCCAACATAGAAAAAGGGAGGACACACTTGCACTACATAATTCTCTCCCCTGATATCAAGGGAACTCTCGCACTACATAGTTCACTCCCCTGAATTTCAGCTGAAGTAACTTATGTATTTAAGGTTAGTCAAACACTGTTCTCTCCCCTTATATCGATGGAATATTGATTATCAGGGGAAGTCACTGCTTTAAAATTGGTCGACCAGAGTTCTTTCCCCTCATATAATAATAATAATAACGACTTTATTTATTGTGGATTACATATTTGACGGCAATATCAATTTTCAATATGGTCCTCTGGAAAGAAAACAGACAAAACAAAAAATAACAATAGTTTATACTAATTTATTTAAGGTCGATTTTGAAACAAGTTTTTCTTAACTTATATTAATCACTCTTGACACCTCATTCCTGATGTTATCCATCGCCATGAGGGTATGAGAGAAGAGAAGCCAGTTTCCCTTTTATGCTAAGCATCTAGCAAGGGAATTTCTGGTACCATTTTTATTTCGTCTTTGGTATGACACAGCCAGGGATCGAACCTGTGACCTCCCGCACTCGAAGAAAAAAATAACAATAACAATGAAAAGCATATATAAAAGACAATGTGCATAATAAACAACATATACAAATTGTAGTGAACTTCAGTTATTGATGGCATTGATGATAAAAGTTTTGGTCCTGCATATGAGATTGACTTTCTGAAGATTTCTAGATTGGGTTTAGGCATGTATAAGAGATTGTTTGTGGCTGACCTTAATGTTTGATTAGGGTAATTAGTAATTTGAAATTTTATATCAAGGGAGGTAACTATTACATTACAGTTCCCTCCCCTTCTGCTGATGATAATTGTTGTTGGTGTCGTTGCTTCTGACGATAGTGATTGTGTTGGTGTTTGTTAATAATACTGAACCACTTTTCTAATTGATCACTTTTCAAACCCGAAATACCTTTACCTGTGATCATATTATTTGATGGCGAGAATGTAAAATTGATCGCATGACTGACAATGCATACTTTGACACGTGATTTTGATTTTTAATAATTTAAGTGTTAGGACCATTGCATAAATCATTTGCGTGCAAGATATCATCAAACATAATGATCACAGTTAAACGTAATTGGGGCTTGAAAAGGGACCAATTAGAAAAGTGTTTCAGTGTATTGCAGATGTAAAATTATGTTTTATGAACATGGCATCACTCTATCTAATTCAATTTGCAAAAACATCACAAGAGAAATTTGTTGACCCTTATCAAATTCTTAGCAGTGATCAGTTCCTTCCCTTAGAATACAACCTCCATTTTAAGCCAATGAAAAACCAATTTTTGGCGGTTAAATTAGGAAATAGATCTTAGTTTTGCGTGATATATCGGTGATTAAATCATGGTTTAGAGTTCATATGCATAGGAATTAATCACAGGCAGCGTTAGAATGAAAATTTAATCATTACAATTTTACTCTTAACAGACGTGACGTCACGTGTTGGCGCAATTCTATCGACCAATCAAAACGTAGGATATTATATTCTAAGCCATATTTTATTATATTCCTTAGCTTCGCTTTGTTTACCATCATTAAAGCCCTTACATTGTCAAATCCATGTAACACCACGCATGTTAATTAACATGCGTGGTAACACTGTCTATAATTTAACTGAATTATGGCCCCTGATTGACGTAGCTTTTTCATGGAAAAGGCTTCAACGGGCGTAAGCGTTTATTGAACTCAGTCTTGTCTTCAATGAGCTTTCATGCTAGAAATGTTTCTGAATAATGTATTTTCATATGTTGTGTCAGATTGCTTTTTTGATCCATATCGCATTTATATGTTTTTACACCAAATATATTTTCATGTGATATTTCAAGTTACAAACTTGTGTAAATGATGAGCTACAAATATTACACTCAAATAGTTTTTCACCAGTATGTATTCTCATGTGTTTGGTCAGATCGCTTTTTTGTGAGAATGTTGATACGCAAACATCGCATTTAAATAGTTTTTCACCAGTGTTTTTTTTTCAAGTGCGTCATTAGGTGATATTTTTTCTCAAATGCTACTTCACAAAGACCACACACAAACGATTTCTCACCTGAGTGGTTCACCATGCTCCGAGTCGTTCACCATTCTCCGAGTGGTTCACCATGCTCTGAGTGGTTCACCATGCTCCGAGTGGTTCACCATGCTCTGAGTGGTTCACCATGCACCAAGTTGATCAACATGCTCAGAGTGGATGCCCATGCTCCGAGTGGATCACAATCCTCCGAGTGGTTCACCATGCTCCGAGTGGATCACCATGCTCCGAGCGGTACACCATGCTCAGAGTGGATCACCATGCTCCGAGTGGATCCCCATGCTCCGAGTAACTGCTACATGTTGACTGCAGTAATGGACGTTTCCCTTCCAGGTAACTCTACCTGTTGACTGCAGTAATGGACATCACCCTTCCAGATAACTGCTACATGTTCACTGCATTAATGAACGTCTTCCTTCCAGGTGACTGCTACATGTTGACTGCAGTAATGGACGTCTTCCTTCCAGCTAACTGCTACATGTTGACTGCAGTAATGGACGTCTCCCTTCCAGGTAACTGCTACATGTTGACTGCAGTAATGGACGTCTCCCTTCCAGCTAACTGCTACATGTTGACTGCAGTAATGGAGGTCTCCCTTCCAGGTAACTGCTACATGTTGACTGCAGTAATGGACGTCTCCCTTCCAGATAACTGCTACCTGTTGACTGCAGTAATGAACGTCTTCCTTCCAGGTAACTGCTACATGTTGACTGCAGTAATGGACGTCTTCCTTCCAGCTAACTCTACCGGTTGACTGCAGTAATGGACGTCACCCTTCCAGCTACCTCTACCTGTTGACTGCAGTAATGGACATCTTCGTTCGAGGTAACTGCTACATGCTGACTGCAGTAATGGACGTCTTCCTTCCAGGTAACTGCTTCATGTTGACAGCAGTAATGGACGTCTTCCTTCCAGCATACTATACCTGTTGACTGAAGTAATGGACGTCTCCCTTCTAGCTAACTGCTACATGTTGACTGCAGTAATGGTTGTCTCCCTTACAGGTAACTGCTACATGTTGACTGCAGTAATGGACGTCTTCCTTCCAGGTAACTGCTACATTTTGAATGCAGTAATGGTTGTCTCCCCTCCAGGTAACTGCTACATGTTGACCGCAGTAATGGTTGTCTCCCCTCCAGGTAACTGCTACATGTTGACTGCAGTAATGGACGTCTTCCTACCAGCTCACTGCTACCTGTTGACTGCGGTAAAGGACGTCTCCCAATCAGGTAACTGCTACATGTTGACTGCAGTAATGTACGTCTCCCATCCAGGTAACTCTACCTGTTGACTGCAGTAATGGACGTCTCCTATCCAGGTAACTCTACCTGTTGACTGCAGTAATGGACGTCTCCCATCCAGGTAACTCTACCTGTTGACTGCAGTAATGTACGTCTTCCTTCCAGGTAACTCTACCTGTTGACTGCAGTAATGGACGTCTCCCATCCAGGTAACTGCTACCTGTTGACTGCAGTAATGTGCGTCTTCCTTCCAGGTAACTGCTACCTGTTGACTGCAGTAATGGACGTCTCCCATCCAGGTAACTTTACCTGTTGACTGCAGTAATGGTTGTCTCCCTTCCAGGTAACTGCTACATGTTGACTGCAGTAATGGACGTCTCCCATCCAGGTAACTTTACCTGTTGACTGCAGTAATGGTTGTCTCCCTTCCAGGTAACTGCTACATGTTGACTGCAGTAATGGACGTCTTCCTTCCAGGTAACTGCTACATGTTGACTGCAGTAATGGTTGTCTCCTCTCCAGGTAACTGCTACATGTTGACTGCAGTAATGAACGTCTTCCTTCGAGATAACTCTACATGTTGACTGCAGAAAAGGACGTCTCCCTTCCAGGTAACTGCTACATGTTGACTGCAGTAATGGACGTCTCCCTTCCAGGTAACTGCTACCTGTTGACTGCAGTAATGGATGTCTTCCTTCCAGGTAACTCCACATGTTGACTGCAGTAATGGAGGTCTCCCTTCCAGGTAACTGCTACATGTCGACTGCAGTAATGGACGTCTCCCTTCTAGGTAACTGCTACATGTTGACTGCAGTAATGGACGTCTCCCTTCCAGGTAACTGCTACATGTTGACTGCAGTAATGAACGTCTTCCTTCGAGATAACTCTACATGTTGACTGCAGTAATGGACGTCTCCCTTCCAGGTAACTGCTACATGTTGACTGCAGTAATGGACGTCTCCCTTCCAGGTAACTGCTACCTGTTGACTGCAGTAATGGACGTCACCCTTCCAGGTAACTGCTACCTGTTGACTGCAGTAATGGACGTCTCCCTTCCAGGTAACTGCTACCTGTTGACTGCAGTAATGGGCGTCTCCCTTCCAGGTAACTGCTTCCTGTTGACTGAAGTAATGGACGTATACCTTCCAGCTAACTGCTACCTGTTGACTGCAGTAATGGACATCTCCCTTCCAGGTAACTGCTACATGTTGACTGCAGTAATGGACATCTACCTTCCAGGTAACTGCTACATGTTGACTGCAGTAATGGACGTCTCCCATCCAGGTAACTGCTACATGTTGACTGCAGTAATGGACGTCTCCCTTCCAGGTAACTGCTACCTGTTGACTGCAGTAATGGACGTCTCCCTTCCAGGTAACTGCTACATGTTGACTGCAGTAATGGACGTCTCCCTTCCAGGTAACTGCTACATGTTGACTGCAGTAATGGAAGTCCCCCATCCAGGTAACTGCTACATGTTGACTGCAGTAATGGACGTCTTCCTTCCAGGTAACTGCTACCTGTTGACTGCAGTAATGGACGTCTCCCTTCAAGCTAACAGCTACCTGTTGACTGCAGTAATGGACGTCCCCCATCCAGGTAACTGCTACAGGTTGACTGCAATAATGGACGTCTTCCTTCCAGGAAACTGCTACATGTTGACTGCAATAATGGGCGTCTCCCTTCCAGGTAACTGCTACATGTTGACTGCAGTAATGGACGTCTTCCTTCCAGCTAACTGCTACATGTTGATTGCAGTAATGGACGTCATCCTTCAAGACAACTGCTACCTGTTGACTGCAGTAATGGACGTCTTACTTCCAGCTGACTTTTTCCTGTTGACTGCATAAATGGACTTCTACCTTCCAGCTGACTGCTACCTGTTGACTGCAGTAATGGACGTCTTCCTTTAAAATAACTTCTACCTGTTGACTGCAGTAATGGACATCTTCCTTTAAAATAACTGCTACCTGTTGACTGCAGTAATGGACGTCTCCCATCCAGGTAACTTTACCTGTTGACTGCAGTAATGGTTGTCTCCCTTCCAGGTAACTGCTACATGTTGACTGCAGTAATGGACGTCTTCCTTCCAGGTAACTGCTACATGTTGACTGCAGTAATGGTTGTCTCCCTTCCAGGTAACTGCTACATGTTGACTGCAGTAATGGACGTCTTCCTTCCAGGTAACTTCTACCTGTTGACTGCAGTAATGGACGTCTCCCCTCCAGGTAACTGCTACATGTTGACTGCAGTAATGGACGTCTTCCTTCCAGGTAACTGCTACATGTTGACTGTAGTAATGGTTGTCTCCTCTCCAGGTAACTGCTACATGTTGACTGCAGTAATGGTTGTCTCCCTTCCAGGTAACTGCTACATGTTGACTGCAGTAATGAACGTCTTCCTTCGAGATAACTCTACATGTTGACTGCAGAAAAGGACGTCTCCCTTCCAGGTAACTGCTACATGTTGACTGCAGTAATGGACGTCTCCCTTCCAGGTAACTGCTACCTGTTGACTGCAGTAATGGGCGTCTCCCTTCCAGGTAACTGCTTCCTGTTGACTGAAGTAATGGACGTATACCTTCAAGATAACTCTACATGTTGACTGCAGTAATGGACATCTCCCTTCCAGGTAACTGCTACATGTTGACTGTAGTAATGGACATCTACCTTCCAGGTAACTGCTACATGTTGACTGCAGTAACGGACGTCTCCCATCCAGGTAACTACTACATGTTGACTGCAGTAATGGACGTCTCCCTTCCAGGTAACTGCTACCTGTTGACTGCAGTAATGGACGTCTCCCTTCCAGGTAACTGCTACATGTTGACTGCAGTAATGGACGTCTCCCTTCCAGGTAACTGCTACATGTTGACTGCAGTAATGGAAGTCCCCCATCCAGGTAACTGCTACATGTTGACTGCAGTAATGGACGTCTTCCTTCCAGGTAACTGCTACCTGTTGACTGCAGTAATGGACGTCTCCCTTCCAGCTAACTGCTACCTGTTGACTGCAGTAATGGACGTCCCCCATCCAGGTAACTGCTACAGGTTGACTGCAATAATGGACGTCTTCCTTCCAGGAAACTGCTACATGTTGACTGCAGTAATGGGCGTCTCCCTTCCAGGTAACTGCTACATGTTGACTGCAGTAATGGACGTCTTCCTTCCAGCTAACTGCTACATGTTGATTGCAGTAATGGACGTCATCCTTCAAGACAACTGCTACCTGTTGACTGCAGTAATGGACGTCTTACTTCCAGCTGACTTTTTCCTGTTGACTGCATAAATGGACTTCTACCTTCCAGCTGACTGCTACCTGTTGACTGCAGCAATGGACATCTTCCTTTAAAATAACTTCTACCTGTTGACTGCAGTAATGGACATCTTCCTTTAAAATAACTGCTACCTGTTGACTGCAGTAATGGACGTCTCCCATCCAGGTAACTTTACCTGTTGACTGAGGTAATGGTTGTCTCCCTTCCAGGTAACTGCTACATGTTGACTGCAGTAATGGACGTCTTCCTTCCAGGTAACTGCTACATGTTGACTGTAGTAATGGTTGTCTCCTCTCCAGGTAACTGCTACATGTTGACTGCAGTAATGAACGTCTTCCTTCGAGATAACTCTACATGTTGACTGCAGAAAAGGACGTCTCCCTTCCAGGTAACTGCTACATGTTGACTGCAGTAATGGACGTCTCCCTTCCAGGTAACTGCTACCTGTTGACTGCAGTAATGGATGTCTTCCTTCCAGGTAACTCTACATGTCGACTGCAGTAATGGACGTCTCCCTTCCAGGTAACTGCTACATGTCGACTGCAGTAATGGACGTCTCCCTTCTAGGTAACTGCTACATGTTGACTGCAGTAATGGACGTCTCCCTTCCAGGTAACTGCTACATGTTGACTGCAGTAATGAACGTCTTCCTTCGAGATAACTCTACATGTTTACTGCAGTAATGGACGTCTCCCTTCCAGGTAACTGCTACATGTTGACTGCAGTAATGGACGTCTCCCTTCCAGCTAACTGCTATCTGTTGACTGCAGTAATGGACGTCTCCCTTCCAGGTAACTGCTACCTGTTGACTGCAGTAATGGACGTCTTCCTTCCAGGTAACTGCTACCTGTTGACTGCAGTAATGGGCGTCTCCCTTCCAGGTAACCGCTTCCTGTTGACTGAAGTAATGGACGTATACCTTCCAGCTAACTGCTACCTGTTGACTGCAGTAATGGACATCTCCCTTCCAGGTAACTGCTACATGTTGACTGCAGTAATGGACGTCTCCCATTCCAGGTAACTGCTACATGTTGACTGCAGTAATGGACATCTACCTTCCAGGTAACTACTACCTGTTGACTGCAGTAATGGACGACTCCCTTCCAGGTAACTGCTACATGTTGACTGCAGTAATGGACGTCTCCCGTCCAGGTAACTGCTAACTGTTGACTGCAGTAATGGACGTCTCCCTTCCAGGTAACTGCTACCTGTTGACGGCAGTAATGGAAGTCCCCCATCCAGGTAACTGCTACATGTTGACTGCAGTAATGGACGTCTTCCTTCCAGGTAACTGCTACCTGTTGACTGCAGTAATGGATGTCTCCCTTCCAGCTAACTGCTACCTGTTGACTGCAGTAATGGACGTCCCCCATCCAGGTAACTGCTACAGGTTGACTGCAATAATGGACGTCTTCCTTCCAGGAAACTGCTACATGTTGACTGCAGTAATGGGCGTCTCCCTTCCAGGTAACTGCTACATGTTGACTGCAGTAATGGACGTCTTCCTTCCAGCTAACTGCTACATGTTGATTGCAGTAATGGACGTCATCCTTCAAGACAACTGCTACCTGTTGACTGCAGTAATGGACGTCTTACTTCCAGCTGACTTTTTCCTGTTGACTGCATAAATGGACTTCTACCTTCCAGCTGACTGCTACCTGTTGACTGCAGTAATGGACGTCTTCCTTTAAAATAACTTCTACCTGTTGACTGCAGTAATGGACATCTTCCTTTAAAATAACTGCTACCTGTTGACTGCAGTAATGTGCGTCTTCCTTCCAGGTAACTGCTACCTGTTGACTGCAGTAATGGACGTCTCCCATCCAGGTAACTTTACCTGTTGACTGCAGTAATGGTTGTCTCCCTTCCAGGTAACTGCTACATGTTGACTGCAGTAATGGACGTCTTCCTTCCAGGTAACTGCTACATGTTGACTGCAGTAATGGTTGTCTCCCTTCCAGGTAACTGCTACATGTTGACTGCAGTAATGGTTGTCTCCCCTCCAGGTAACTGCTACATGTTGACTGCAGTAATGAACGTCTTCCTTCCAGGTAACTGCTACATGTTGACTGCAGTAATGGACGTCTTCCTTCCAGGTAACTGCTACATGTTGACTGCAGTAATGGACGTCTTCCTTCCAGGTAACTGCTACATGTTGACTGCAGTAATGGTTGTCTCCTCTCCAGGTAACTGCTACATGTTGACTGCAGTAATGAACGTCTTCCTTCGAGATAACTCTACATGTTGACTGCAGAAAAGGACGTCTCCCTTCCAGGTAACTGCTACATGTCGACTGCAGTAATGGACGTCTCCCTTCTAGGTAACTGCTACATGTTGACTGCAGTAATGGACGTCTCCCTTCCAGGTAACTGCTACATGTTGACTGCAGTAATGAACGTCTTCCTTCGAGATAACTCTACATGTTGACTGCAATAATGGACGTCTCCCTTCCAGGTAACTGCTACATGTTGACTGCAGTAATGGACGTCTCCCTCACAGGTAACTGCTACCTGTTGACTGCAGTAATGGACGTCTCCCTTCCAGGTAACTGCTACCTGTTGACTGCAGTAATGGACGTCTCCCTTCCAGATAACTGCTACCTGTTGACTGCAGTAATGGGCGTCTCCCTTCCAGGTAACTGCTTCCTGTTGACTGAAGTAATGGACGTATACCTTCCAGCTAACTGCTACCTGTTGACTGCAGTAATGGACATCTCCCTTCCAGGTAACTGCTACATGTTGACTGCAGTAATGGACATCTACCTTCCAGGTAACTGCTACATGTTGACTGCAGTAATGGACGTCTCCCATCCAGGTAACTACTACATGTTGACTGCAGTAATGGACGTCTCCCTTCCAGGTAACTGCTACCTGTTGACTGCAGTAATGGACGTCTCCCTTCCAGGTAACTGCTACATGTTGACTGCAGTAATGGACGTCTCCCTTCCAGGTAACTGCTACATGTTGACTGCAGTAATGGAAGTCCCCCATCCAGGTAACTGCTACATGTTGACTGCAGTAATGGACGTCTTCCTTCCAGGTAACTGCTACCTGTTGACTGCAGTAATGGACGTCTCCCTTCCAGCTAACAGCTACCTGTTGACTGCAGTAATGGACGTCCCCCATCCAGGTAACTGCTACAGGTTGACTGCAATAATGGACGTCTTCCTTCCAGGAAACTGCTACATGTTGACTGCAATAATGGGCGTCTCCCTTCCAGGTAACTGCTACATGTTGACTGCAGTAATGGACGTCTTCCTTCCAGCTAACTGCTACATGTTGATTGCAGTAATGGACGTCATCCTTCAAGACAACTGCTACCTGTTGACTGCAGTAATGGACGTCTTACTTCCAGCTGACTTTTTCCTGTTGACTGCATAAATGGACTTCTACCTTCCAGCTGACTGCTACCTGTTGACTGCAGTAATGGACGTCTTCCTTTAAAATAACTTCTACCTGTTGACTGCAGTAATGGACATCTTCCTTTAAAATAACTGCTACCTGTTGACTGCAGTAATGGACGTCTCCCATCCAGGTAACTTTACCTGTTGACTGCAGTAATGGTTGTCTCCCTTCCAGGTAACTGCTACATGTTGACTGCAGTAATGGACGTCTTCCTTCCAGGTAACTGCTACATGTTGACTGCAGTAATGGTTGTCTCCCTTCCAGGTAACTGCTACATGTTGACTGCAGTAATGGACGTCTTCCTTCCAGGTAACTTCTACCTGTTGACTGCAGTAATGGACGTCTCCCCTCCAGGTAACTGCTACATGTTGACTGCAGTAATGGACGTCTTCCTTCCAGGTAACTGCTACATGTTGACTGTAGTAATGGTTGTCTCCTCTCCAGGTAACTGCTACATGTTGACTGCAGTAATGGTTGTCTCCCTTCCAGGTAACTGCTACATGTTGACTGCAGTAATGAACGTCTTCCTTCGAGATAACTCTACATGTTGACTGCAGAAAAGGACGTCTCCCTTCCAGGTAACTGCTACATGTTGACTGCAGTAATGGACGTCTCCCTTCCAGGTAACTGCTACCTGTTGACTGCAGTAATGGGCGTCTCCCTTCCAGGTAACTGCTTCCTGTTGACTGAAGTAATGGACGTATACCTTCAAGATAACTCTACATGTTGACTGCAGTAATGGACATCTCCCTTCCAGGTAACTGCTACATGTTGACTGCAGTAATGGACATCTACCTTCCAGGTAACTGCTACATGTTGACTGCAGTAATGGACGTCTCCCATCAAGGTAACTACTACATGTTGACTGCAGTAATGGACGTCTCCCTTCCAGGTAACTGCTACCTGTTGACTGCAGTAATGGACGTCTCCCTTCCAGGTAACTGCTACATGTTGACTGCAGTAATGGACGTCTCCCTTCCAGGTAACTGCTACATGTTGACTGCAGTAATGGAAGTCCCCCATCCAGGTAACTGCTACATGTTGACTGCAGTAATGGACGTCTTCCTTCCAGGTAACTGCTACCTGTTGACTGCAGTAATGGACGTCTCCCTTCCAGCTAACTGCTACCTGTTGACTGCAGTAATGGACGTCCCCCATCCAGGTAACTGCTACAGGTTGACTGCAATAATGGACGTCTTCCTTCCAGGAAACTGCTACATGTTGACAGCAGTAATGGGCGTCTCCCTTCCAGGTAACTGCTACATGTTGACTGCAGTAATGGACGTCTTCCTTCCAGCTAACTGCTACATGTTGATTGCAGTAATGGACGTCATCTTTCAAGACAACTGCTACCTGTTGACTGCAGTAATGGACGTCTTACTTCCAGCTGACTTTTTCCTGTTGACTGCATAAATGGACTTCTACCTTCCAGCTGACTGCTACCTGTTGACTGCAGTAATGGACATCTTCCTTTAAAATAACTTCTACCTGTTGACTGCAGTAATGGACATCTTCCTTTAAAATAACTGCTACCTGTTGACTGCAGTAATGGACGTCTCCCATCCAGGTAACTTTACCTGTTGACTGCAGTAATGGTTGTCTCCCTTCCAGGTAACTGCTACATGTTGACTGCAGTAATGGACGTCTTCCTTCCAGGTAACTGCTACATGTTGACTGTAGTAATGGTTGTCTCCTCTCCAGGTAACTGCTACATGTTGACTGCAGTAATGAACGTCTTCCTTCGAGATAACTCTACATGTTGACTGCAGAAAAGGACGTCTCCCTTCCAGGTAACTGCTACATGTTGACTGCAGTAATGGACATCTCCCTTCCAGGTAACTGCTACCTGTTGACTGCAGTAATGGATGTCTTCCTTCCAGGTAACTCTACATGTCGACTGCAGTAATGGACGTCTCCCTTCCAGGTAACTGCTACATGTCGACTGCAGTAATGGACGTCTCCCTTCTAGGTAACTGCTACATGTTGACTGCAGTAATGGACGTCTCCCTTCCAGGTAACTGCTACATGTTGACTGAAGTAATGAACGTCTTCCTTCAAGATAACTCTACATGTTTACTGCAGTAATGGACGTCTCCCTTCCAGGTAACTGCTACATGTTGACTGCAGTAATGGACGTCTCCCTTCCAGCTAACTGCTACCTGTTGACTGCAGTAATGGACGTCTCCCTTCCAGGTAACTGCTACCTGTTGACTGCAGTAATGGACGTCTCCCTTCCAGGTAACTGCTACCTGTTGACTGCAGTAATGGACGTCTCCCTTCCAGGTAACTGCTACCTGTTGACTGCAGTAATGGGCGTCTCCCTTCCAGGTAACTGCTTCCTGTTGACTGAAGTAATGGACGTATACCTTCCAGCTAACTGCTACCTGTTGACTGCAGTAATGGACATCTCCCTTCCAGGTAACTGCTACATGTTGACTGCAGTAATGGACATCTACCTTCCAGGTAACTGCTACATGTTGACTGCAGTAATGGACGTCTCCCATCCAGGTAACTACTACATGTTGACTGCAGTAATGGACGTCTCCCTTCCAGGTAACTGCTACATGTTGACTGCAGTAATGGACGTCTCCCTTCCAGGTAACTGCTACATGTTGACTGCAGTAATGGACGTCTCCCTTCCAGGTAACTGCTACATGTTGACTGCAGTAATGGAAGTCCCCCATCCAGGTAACTGCTACATGTTGACTGCAGTAATGGACGTCTTCCTTCCAGGTAACTGCTACCTGTTGACTGCAGTAATGGACGTCTCCCTTCCAGCTAACAGCTACCTGTTGACTGCAGTAATGGACGTCCCCCATCCAGGTAACTGCTACAGGTTGACTGCAATAATGGACGTCTTCCTTCCAGGAAACTGCTACATGTTGACTGCAATAATGGGCGTCTCCCTTCCAGGTAACTGCTACATGTTGACTGCAGTAATGGACGTCTTCCTTCCAGCTAACTGCTACATGTTGATTGCAGTAATGGACGTCATCCTTCAAGACAACTGCTACCTGTTGACTGCAGTAATGGACGTCTTACTTCCAGCTGACTTTTTCCTGTTGACTGCATAAATGGACTTCTACCTTCCAGCTGACTGCTACCTGTTGACTGCAGTAATGGACGTCTTCCTTTAAAATAACTTCTACCTGTTGACTGCAGTAATGGACATCTTCCTTTAAAATAACTGCTACCTGTTGACTGCAGTAATGGACGTCTCCCATCCAGGTAACTTTACCTGTTGACTGCAGTAATGGTTGTCTCCCTTCCAGGTAACTGCTACATGTTGACTGCAGTAATGGACGTCTTCCTTCCAGGTAACTGCTACATGTTGACTGCAGTAATGGTTGTCTCCCTTCCAGGTAACTGCTACATGTTGACTGCAGTAATGGACGTCTTCCTTCCAGGTAACTTCTACCTGTTGACTGCAGTAATGGACGTCTCCCCTCCAGGTAACTGCTACATGTTGACTGCAGTAATGGACGTCTTCCTTCCAGGTAACTGCTACATGTTGACTGTAGTAATGGTTGTCTCCTCTCCAGGTAACTGCTACATGTTGACTGCAGTAATGGTTTTCTCCCTTCCAGGTAACTGCTACATGTTGACTGCAGTAATGAACGTCTTCCTTCGAGATAACTCTACATGTTGACTGCAGAAAAGGACGTCTCCCTTCCAGGTAACTGCTACATGTTGACTGCAGTAATGGACGTCTCCCTTCCAGGTAACTGCTACCTGTTGACTGCAGTAATGGGCGTCTCCCTTCCAGGTAACTGCTTCCTGTTGACTGAAGTAATGGACGTATACCTTCAAGATAACTCTACATGTTGACTGCAGTAATGGACATCTCCCTTCCAGGTAACTGCTACATGTTGACTGCAGTAATGGACATCTACCTTCCAGGTAACTGCTACATGTTGACTGCAGTAATGGACGTCTCCCATCCAGGTAACTACTACATGTTGACTGCAGTAATGGACGTCTCCCTTCCAGGTAACTGCTACCTGTTGACTGCAGTAATGGACGTCTCCCTTCCAGGTAACTGCTACATGTTGACTGCAGTAATGGACGTCTCCCTTCCAGGTAACTGCTACATGTTGACTGCAGTAATGGAAGTCCCCCATCCAGGTAACTGCTACATGTTGACTGCAGTAATGGACGTCTTCCTTCCAGGTAACTGCTACCTGTTGACTGCAGTAATGGACGTCTCCCTTCCAGCTAACTGCTACCTGTTGACTGCAGTAATGGACGTCCCCCATCCAGGTAACTGCTACAGGTTGACTGCAATAATGGACGTCTTCCTTCCAGGAAACTGCTACATGTTGACTGCAGTAATGGGCGTCTCCCTTCCAGGTAACTGCTACATGTTGACTGCAGTAATGGACGTCTTCCTTCCAGCTAACTGCTACATGTTGATTGCAGTAATGGACGTCATCCTTCAAGACAACTGCTACCTGTTGACTGCAGTAATGGATGTCTTACTTCCAGCTGACTTTTTCCTGTTGACTGCATAAATGGACTTCTACCTTCCAGCTGACTGCTACCTGTTGACTGCAGCAATGGACATCTTCTTTTAAAATAACTTCTACCTGTTGACTGCAGTAATGGACATCTTCCTTTAAAATAACTGCTACCTGTTGACTGCAGTAATGGACGTCTCCCATCCAGGTAACTTTACCTGTTGACTGCAGTAATGGTTGTCTCCCTTCCAGGTAACTGCTACATGTTGACTGCAGTAATGGACGTCTTCCTTCCAGGTAACTGCTACATGTTGACTGTAGTAATGGTTGTCTCCTCTCCAGGTAACTGCTACATGTTGACTGCAGTAATGAACGTCTTCCTTCGAGATAACTCTACATGTTGACTGCAGAAAAGGACGTCTCCCTTCCAGGTAACTGCTACATGTTGACTGCAGTAATGGACGTCTCCCTTCCAGGTAACTGCTACCTGTTGACTGCAGTAATGGATGTCTTCCTTCCAGGTAACTCTACATGTCGACTGCAGTAATGGACGTCTCCCTTCCAGGTAACTGCTACATGTCGACTGCAGTAATGGACATCTCCCTTCTAGGTAACTGCTACATGTTGACTGCAGTAATGGACGTCTCCCTTCCAGGTAACTGCTACATGTTGACTGAAGTAATGAACGTCTTCCTTCGAGATAACTCTACATGTTTACTGCAGTAATGGACGTCTCCCTTCCAGGTAACTGCTACATGTTGACTGCAGTAATGGACGTCTCCCTTCCAGCTAACTGCTACCTGTTGACTGCAGTAATGGACGTCTCCCTTCCAGGTAACTGCTACCT
Source organism: Spisula solida (assembly GCA_947247005.1). Classification (NCBI taxonomy): domain Eukaryota; kingdom Metazoa; phylum Mollusca; class Bivalvia; order Venerida; family Mactridae; genus Spisula; species Spisula solida. Next base: position 6,919,303 of record OX365947.1, read on the forward strand.
GTTGACTGCAGTAATGGACGTCTTCCTTCCAGGTAACTGCTACCTGTTGACTGCAGTAATGGGCGTCTCCCTTCCAGGTAACCGCTTCCTGTTGACTGAAGTAATGGACGTATACCTTCCAGCTAACTGCTACCTGTTGACTGCAGTAATGGACATCTCCCTTCCAGGTAACTGCTACATGTTGACTGCAGTAATGGACGTCTCCCATCCAGGTAACTGCTACATGTTGACTGCAGTAATGGACATCTACCTTCCAGGTAACTACTACCTGTTGACTGCAGTAATGGACGACTCCCTTCCAGGTAACTGCTACATGTTGACTGCAGTAATGGACGTCTCCCTTCCAGGTAACTGCTAACTGTTGACTGCAGTAATGGACGTCTCCCTTCCAGGTAACTGCTACCTGTTGACGGCAGTAATGGAAGTCCCCCATCCAGGTAACTGCTACATGTTGACTGCAGTAATGGACGTCTTCCTTCCAGGTAACTGCTACCTGTTGACTGCAGTAATGGATGTCTCCCTTCCAGCTAACTGCTACCTGTTGACTGCAGTAATGGACGTCCCCCATCCAGGTAACTGCTACAGGTTGACTGCAATAATGGACGTCTTCCTTCCAGGAAACTGCTACATGTTGACTGCAGTAATGGGCGTCTCCCTTCCAGGTAACTGCTACATGTTGACTGCAGTAATGGACGTCTTCCTTCCAGCTAACTGCTACATGTTGATTGCAGTAATGGACGTCATCCTTCAAGACAACTGCTACCTGTTGACTGCAGTAATGGACGTCTTACTTCCAGCTGACTTTTTCCTGTTGACTGCATAAATGGACTTCTACCTTCCAGCTGACTGCTACCTGTTGACTGCAGTAATGGACGTCTTCCTTTAAAATAACTTCTACGAGTTGACTGCAGTAATGGACATCTTCCTTTAAAATAACTGCTACCTGTTGACTGCAGTAATGTGCGTCTTCCTTCCAGGTAACTGCTACCTGTTGACTGCAGTAATGGACGTCTCCCATCCAGGTAACTTTACCTGTTGACTGCAGTAATGGTTGTCTCCCTTCCAGGTAACTGCTACATGTTGACTGCAGTAATGGACGTCTTCCTTCCAGGTAACTGCTACATGTTGACTGCAGTAATGGTTGTCTCCCTTCCAGGTAACTGCTACATGTTGACTGCAGTAATGGTTGTCTCCCCTCCAGGTAACTGCTACATGTTGACTGCAGTAATGAACGTCTTCCTTACAGGTAACTGCTACATGTTGACTGCAGTAATGGACGTCTTCCTTCCAGGTAACTGCTACATGTTGACTGCAGTAATGGACGTCTTCCTTCCAGGTAACTGCTACATGTTGACTGCAGTAATGGTTGTCTCCTCTCCAGGTAACTGCTACATGTTGACTGCAGTAATGAACGTCTTCCTTCGAGATAACTCTACATGTTGACTGCAGAAAAGGACGTCTCCCTTCCAGGTAACTGCTACATGTCGACTGCAGTAATGGACGTCTCCCTTCTAGGTAACTGCTACATGTTGACTGCAGTAATGGACGTCTCCCTTCCAGGTAACTGCTACATGTTGACTGCAGTAATGAACGTCTTCCTTCGAGATAACTCTACATGTTGACTGCAGTAATGGACGTCTCCCTTCCAGGTAACTGCTACATGTTGACTGCAGTAATGGACGTCTCCCTTCCAGGTAACTGCTACCTGTTGACTGCAGTAATGGACGTCTCCCTTCCAGGTAACTGCTACCTGTTGACTGCAGTAATGGACGTCTCCCTTCCAGGTAACTGCTACCTGTTGACTGCAGTAATGGGCGTCTCCCTTCCAGGTAACTGCTTCCTGTTGACTGAAGTAATGGACGTATACCTTCCAGCTAACTGCTACCTGTTGACTGCAGTAATGGACATCTCCCTTCCAGGTAACTGCTACATGTTGACTGCAGTAATGGACATCTACCTTCCAGGTAACTGCTACATGTTGACTGCAGTAATGGACGTCTCCCATCCAGGTAACTACTACATGTTGACTGCAGTAATGGACGTCTCCCTTCCAGGTAACTGCTACCTGTTGACTGCAGTAATGGACGTCTCCCTTCCAGGTAACTGCTACATGTTGACTGCAGTAATGGACGTCTCCCTTCCAGGTAACTGCTACATGTTGACTGCAGTAATGGAAGTCCCCCATCCAGGTAACTGCTACATGTTGACTGCAGTAATGGACGTCTTCCTTCCAGGTAACTGCTACCTGTTGACTGCAGTAATGGACGTCTCCCTTCCAGCTAACAGCTACCTGTTGACTGCAGTAATGGACGTCCCCCATCCAGGTAACTGCTACAGGTTGACTGCAATAATGGACGTCTTCCTTCCAGGAAACTGCTACATGTTGACTGCAATAATGGGCGTCTCCCTTCCAGGTAACTGCTACATGTTGACTGCAGTAATGGACGTCTTCCTTCCAGCTAACTGCTACATGTTGATTGCAGTAATGGACGTCATCCTTCAAGACAACTGCTACCTGTTGACTGCAGTAATGGACGTCTTACTTCCAGCTGACTTTTTCCTGTTGACTGCATAAATGGACTTCTACCTTCCAGCTGACTGCTACCTGTTGACTGCAGTAATGGACGTCTTCCTTTAAAATAACTTCTACCTGTTGACTGCAGTAATGGACATCTTCCTTTAAAATAACTGCTACCTGTTGACTGCAGTAATGGACGTCTCCCATCCAGGTAACTTTACCTGTTGACTGCAGTAATGGTTGTCTCCCTTCCAGGTAACTGCTACATGTTGACTGCAGTAATGGACGTCTTCCTTCCAGGTAACTGCTACATGTTGACTGCAGTAATGGTTGTCTCCCTTCCAGGTAACTGCTACATGTTGACTGCAGTAATGGACGTCTTCCTTCCAGGTAACTTCTACCTGTTGACTGCAGTAATGGACGTCTCCCCTCCAGGTAACTGCTACATGTTGACTGCAGTAATGGACGTCTTCCTTCCAGGTAACTGCTACATGTTGACTGTAGTAATGGTTGTCTCCTCTCCAGGTAACTGCTACATGTTGACTGCAGTAATGGTTGTCTCCCTTCCAGGTAACTGCTACATGTTGACTGCAGTAATGAACGTCTTCCTTCGAGATAACTCTACATGTTGACTGCAGAAAAGGACGTCTCCCTTCCAGGTAACTGCTACATGTTGACTGCAGTAATGGACGTCTCCCTTCCAGGTAACTGCTACCTGTTGACTGCAGTAATGGGCGTCTCCCTTCCAGGTAACTGCTTCCTGTTGACTGAAGTAATGGACGTATACCTTCAAGATAACTCTACATGTTGACTGCAGTAATGGACATCTCCCTTCCAGGTAACTGCTACATGTTGACTGCAGTAATGGACATCTACCTTCCAGGTAACTGCTACATGTTGACTGCAGTAATGGACGTCTCCCATCCAGGTAACTACTACATGTTGACTGCAGTAATGGACGTCTCCCTTCCAGGTAACTGCTACCTGTTGACTGCAGTAATGGACGTCTCCCTTCCAGGTAACTGCTACATGTTGACTGCAGTAATGGACGTCTCCCTTCCAGGTAACTGCTACATGTTGACTGCAGTAATGGAAGTCCCCCATCCAGGTAACTGCTACATGTTGACTGCAGTAATGGACGTCTTCCTTCCAGGTAACTGCTACCTGTTGACTGCAGTAATGGACGTCTCCCTTCCAGCTAACTGCTACCTGTTGACTGCAGTAATGGACGTCCCCCATCCAGGTAACTGCTACAGGTTGACTGCAATAATGGACGTCTTCCTTCCAGGAAACTGCTACATGTTGACTGCAGTAATGGGCGTCTCCCTTCCAGGTAACTGCTACATGTTGACTGCAGTAATGGACGTCTTCCTTCCAGCTAACTGCTACATGTTGATTGCAGTAATGGACGTCATCTTTCAAGACAACTGCTACCTGTTGACTGCAGTAATGGACGTCTTACTTCCAGCTGACTTTTTCCTGTTGACTGCATAAATGGACTTCTACCTTCCAGCTGACTGCTACCTGTTGACTGCAGTAATGGACATCTTCCTTTAAAATAACTTCTACCTGTTGACTGCAGTAATGGACATCTTCCTTTAAAATAACTGCTACCTGTTGACTGCAGTAATGGACGTCTCCCATCCAGGTAACTTTACCTGTTGACTGCAGTAATGGTTGTCTCCCTTCCAGGTAACTGCTACATGTTGACTGCAGTAATGGACGTCTTCCTTCCAGGTAACTGCTACATGTTGACTGTAGTAATGGTTGTCTCCTCTCCAGGTAACTGCTACATGTTGACTGCAGTAATGAACGTCTTCCTTCGAGATAACTCTACATGTTGACTGCAGAAAAGGACGTCTCCCTTCCAGGTAACTGCTACATGTTGACTGCAGTAATGGACGTCTCCCTTCCAGGTAACTGCTACCTGTTGACTGCAGTAATGGATGTCTTCCTTCCAGGTAACTCTACATGTCGACTGCAGTAATGGACGTCTCCCTTCCAGGTAACTGCTACATGTCGACTGCAGTAATGGACGTCTCCCATCCAGGTAACTACTACATGTTGACTGCAGTAATGGACGTCTCCCTTCCAGGTAACTGCTACCTGTTGACTGCAGTAATGGACGTCTCCCTTCCAGGTAACTGCTACCTGTTGACTGCAGTAATGGACGTCTCCCTTCCAGGTAACTGCTACATGTTGACTGCAGTAATGGACGTCTTCCTTCCAGGTAACTGCTACCTGTTGACTGCAGTAATGGACGTCTCCCTTCCAGCTAACAGCTACCTGTTGACTGCAGTAATGGACGTCCCCCATCCAGGTAACTGCTACAGGTTGACTGCAATAATGGACGTCTTCCTTCCAGGAAACTGCTACATGTTGACTGCAATAATGGGCGTCTCCCTTCCAGGTAACTGCTACATGTTGACTGCAGTAATGGACGTCTTCCTTCCAGCTAACTGCTACATGTTGATTGCAGTAATGGACGTCATCCTTCAAGACAACTGCTACCTGTTGACTGCAGTAATGGACGTCTTACTTCCAGCTGACTTTTTCCTGTTGACTGCATAAATGGACTTCTACCTTCCAGCTGACTGCTACCTGTTGACTGCAGTAATGGACGTCTTCCTTTAAAATAACTTCTACCTGTTGACTGCAGTAATGGACATCTTCCTTTAAAATAACTGCTACCTGTTGACTGCAGTAATGGACGTCTCCCATCCAGGTAACTTTACCTGTTGACTGCAGTAATGGTTGTCTCCCTTCCAGGTAACTGCTACATGTTGACTGCAGTAATGGACGTCTTCCTTCCAGGTAACTGCTACATGTTGACTGCAGTAATGGTTGTCTCCCTTCCAGGTAACTGCTACATGTTGACTGCAGTAATGGACGTCTTCCTTCCAGGTAACTTCTACCTGTTGACTGCAGTAATGGACGTCTCCCCTCCAGGTAACTGCTACATGTTGACTGCAGTAATGGACGTCTTCCTTCCAGGTAACTGCTACATGTTGACTGTAGTAATGGTTGTCTCCTCTCCAGGTAACTGCTACATGTTGACTGCAGTAATGGTTGTCTCCCTTCCAGGTAACTGCTACATGTTGACTGCAGTAATGAACGTCTTCCTTCGAGATAACTCTACATGTTGACTGCAGAAAAGGACGTCTCCCTTCCAGGTAACTGCTACATGTTGACTGCAGTAATGGACGTCTCCCTTCCAGGTAACTGCTACCTGTTGACTGCAGTAATGGGCGTCTCCCTTCCAGGTAACTGCTTCCTGTTGACTGAAGTAATGGACGTATACCTTCAAGATAACTCTACATGTTGACTGCAGTAATGGACATCTCCCTTCCAGGTAACTGCTACATGTTGACTGCAGTAATGGACATCTACCTTCCAGGTAACTGCTACATGTTGACTGCAGTAATGGACGTCTCCCATCCAGGTAACTACTACATGTTGACTGCAGTAATGGACGTCTCCCTTCCAGGTAACTGCTACCTGTTGACTGCAGTAATGGACGTCTCCCTTCCAGGTAACTGCTACATGTTGACTGCAGTAATGGACGTCTCCCTTCCAGGTAACTGCTACATGTTGACTGCAGTAATGGAAGTCCCCCATCCAGGTAACTGCTACATGTTGACTGCAGTAATGGACGTCTTCCTTCCAGGTAACTGCTACCTGTTGACTGCAGTAATGGACGTCTCCCTTCCAGCTAACTGCTACCTGTTGACTGCAGTAATGGACGTCCCCCATCCAGGTAACTGCTACAGGTTGACTGCAATAATGGACGTCTTCCTTCCAGGAAACTGCTACATGTTGACTGCAGTAATGGGCGTCTCCCTTCCAGGTAACTGCTACATGTTGACTGCAGTAATGGACGTCTTCCTTCCAGCTAACTGCTACATGTTGATTGCAGTAATGGACGTCATCTTTCAAGACAACTGCTACCTGTTGACTGCAGTAATGGACGTCTTACTTCCAGCTGACTTTTTCCTGTTGACTGCATAAATGGACTTCTACCTTCCAGCTGACTGCTACCTGTTGACTGCAGTAATGGACATCTTCCTTTAAAATAACTTCTACCTGTTGACTGCAGTAATGGACATCTTCCTTTAAAATAACTGCTACCTGTTGACTGCAGTAATGGACGTCTCCCATCCAGGTAACTTTACCTGTTGACTGCAGTAATGGTTGTCTCCCTTCCAGGTAACTGCTACATGTTGACTGCAGTAATGGACGTCTTCCTTCCAGGTAACTGCTACATGTTGACTGTAGTAATGGTTGTCTCCTCTCCAGGTAACTGCTACATGTTGACTGCAGTAATGAACGTCTTCCTTCGAGATAACTCTACATGTTGACTGCAGAAAAGGACGTCTCCCTTCCAGGTAACTGCTACATGTTGACTGCAGTAATGGACGTCTCCCTTCCAGGTAACTGCTACCTGTTGACTGCAGTAATGGATGTCTTCCTTCCAGGTAACTCTACATGTCGACTGCAGTAATGGACGTCTCCCTTCCAGGTAACTGCTACATGTCGACTGCAGTAATGGACGTCTCCCTTCTAGGTAACTGCTACATGTTGACTGCAGTAATGGACGTCTCCCTTCCAGGTAACTGCTACATGTTGACTGAAGTAATGAACGTCTTCCTTCAAGATAACTCTACATGTTTACTGCAGTAATGGACGTCTCCCTTCCAGGTAACTGCTACATGTTGACTGCAGTAATGGACGTCTCCCTTCCAGCTAACTGCTACCTGTTGACTGCAGTAATGGACGTCTCCCTTCCAGGTAACTGCTACCTGTTGACTGCAGTAATGGACGTCTTCCTTCCAGGTAACTGCTACCTGTTGACTGCAGTAATGGGCGTCTCCCTTCCAGGTAACCGCTTCCTGTTGACTGAAGTAATGGACGTATACCTTCCAGCTAACTGCTACCTGTTGACTGCAGTAATGGACATCTCCCTTCCAGGTAACTGCTACATGTTGACTGCAGTAATGGACGTCTCCCATCCAGGTAACTGCTACATGTTGACTGCAGTAATGGACATCTACCTTCCAGGAAACTTCTACCTGTTGACTGCAGTAATGGACGTCTCCCTTCCAGGTAACTGCTACATGTTGACTGCAGTAATGGACGTCTCCCTTCCAGGTAACTGCTAACTGTTGACTGCAGTAATGGACGTCTCCCTTCCAGGTAACTGCAACCTGTTGACGGCAGTAATGGAAGTCCCCCATCCAGGTAACTGCTACATGTTGACTGCAGTAATGGACGTCTTCCTTCCAGGTAACTGCTACCTGTTGACTGCAGTAATGGATGTCTCCCTTCCAGCTAACTGCTACCTGTTGACTGCAGTAATGGACGTCCCCCATCCAGGTAACTGCTACAGGTTGACTGCAATAATGGACGTCTTCCTTCCAGGAAACAGCTACATGTTGACTGCAGTAATGGGCGTCTCCCTTCCAGGTAACTGCTACATGTTGACTGCAGTAATGGACGTCTTCCTTCCAGCTAACTGCTACATGTTGATTGCAGTAATGGACGTCATCCTTCAAGACAACTGCTACCTGTTGACTGCAGTAATGGACGTCTTACTTCCAGCTGACTTTTTCCTGTTGACTGCATAAATGGACTTCTACCTTCCAGCTGACTGCTACCTGTTGACTGCAGTAATGGACGTCTTCCTTTAAAATAACTTCTACCTGTTGACTGCAGTAATGGACATCTTCCTTTAAAATAACTGCTACCTGTTGACTGCAGTAATGTGCGTCTTCCTTCCAGGTAACTGCTACCTGTTGACTGCAGTAATGGACGTCTCCCATCCAGGTAACTTTACCTGTTGACTGCAGTAATGGTTGTCTCCCTTCCAGGTAACTGCTACATGTTGACTGTAGTAATGGATGTCTTCCTTCCAGGTAACTGCTACATGTTGACTGCAGTAATGGTTGTCTCCCTTCCAGGTAACTGCTACATGTTGACTGCAGTAATGGTTGTCTCCCCTCCAGGTAACTGCTACATGTTGACTGCAGTAATGAACGTCTTCCTTCCAGGTAACTGCTACATGTTGACTGCAGTAATGGACGTCTTCCTTCCAGGTAACTGCTACATGTTGACTGCAGTAATGGACGTCTTCCTTCCAGGTAACTGCTACATGTTGACTGCAGTAATGGTTGTCTCCTCTCCAGGTAACTGCTACATGTTGACTGCAGTAATGAACGTCTTCCTTCGAGATAACTCTACATGTTGACTGCAGAAAAGGACGTCTCCCTTCCAGGTAACTGCTACATGTCGACTGCAGTAATGGACGTCTCCCTTCTAGGTAACTGCTACATGTTGACTGCAGTAATGGACGTCTCCCTTCCAGGTAACTGCTACATGTTGACTGCAGTAATGAACGTCTTCCTTCGAGATAACTCTACATGTTGACTGCAGTAATGGACGTCTCCCTTCCAGGTAACTGCTACATGTTGACTGCAGTAATGGACGTCTCCCTTCCAGGTAACTGCTACCTGTTGACTGCAGTAATGGACGTCTCCCTTCCAGGTAACTGCTACCTGTTGACTGCAGTAATGGACGTCTCCCTTCCAGGTAACTGCTACCTGTTGACTGCAGTAATGGGCGTCTCCCTTCCAGGTAACTGCTTCCTGTTGACTGAAGTAATGGACGTATACCTTCCAGCTAACTGCTACCTGTTGACTGCAGTAATGGACATCTCCCTTCCAGGTAACTGCTACATGTTGACTGCAGTAATGGACATCTACCTTCCAGGTAACTGCTACATGTTGACTGCAGTAATGGACGTCTCCCATCCAGGTAACTGCTACATGTTGACTGCAGTAATGGACGTCTCCCTTCCAGGTAACTGCTACCTGTTGACTGCAGTAATGGACGTCTCCCTTCCAGGTAACTGCTACATGTTGACTGCAGTAATGGACGTCTCCCTTCCAGGTAACTGCTACATGTTGACTGCAGTAATGGAAGTCCCCCATCCAGGTAACTGCTACATGTTGACTGCAGTAATGGACGTCTTCCTTCCAGGTAACTGCTACCTGTTGACTGCAGTAATGGACGTCTCCCTTCCAGCTAACAGCTACCTGTTGACTGCAGTAATGGACGTCCCCCATCCAGGTTACTGCTACAGGTTGACTGCAATAATGGACGTCTTCCTTCCAGGAAACTGCTACATGTTGACTGCAATAATGGGCGTCTCCCTTCCAGGTAACTGCTACATGTTGACTGCAGTAATGGACGTCTTCCTTCCAGCTAACTGCTACATGTTGATTGCAGTAATGGACGTCATCCTTCAAGACAACTGCTACCTGTTGACTGCAGTAATGGACGTCTTACTTCCAGCTGACTTTTTCCTGTTGACTGCATAAATGGACTTCTACCTTCCAGCTGACTGCTACCTGTTGACTGCAGTAATGGACGTCTTCCTTTAAAATAACTTCTACCTGTTGACTGCAGTAATGGACATCTTCCTTTAAAATAACTGCTACCTGTTGACTGCAGTAATGGACGTCTCCCATCCAGGTAACTTTACCTGTTGACTGCAGTAATGGTTGTCTCCCTTCCAGGTAACTGCTACATGTTGACTGCAGTAATGGACGTCTTCCTTCCAGGTAACTGCTACATGTTGACTGCAGTAATGGTTGTCTCCCTTCCAGGTAACTGCTACATGTTGACTGCAGTAATGGACGTCTTCCTTCCAGGTAACTTCTACCTGTTGACTGCAGTAATGGACGTCTCCCCTCCAGGTAACTGCTACATGTTGACTGCAGTAATGGACGTCTTCCTTCCAGGTAACTGCTACATGTTGACTGTAGTAATGGTTGTCTCCTCTCAAGGTAACTGCTACATGTTGACTGCAGTAATGGTTGTCTCCCTTCCAGGTAACTGCTACATGTTGACTGCAGTAATGAACGTCTTCCTTCGAGATAACTCTACATGTTGACTGCAGAAAAGGACGTCTCCCTTCCAGGTAACTGCTACATGTTGACTGCAGTAATGGACGTCTCCCTTCCAGGTAACTGCTACCTGTTGACTGCAGTAATGGGCGTCTCCCTTCCAGGTAACTGCTTCCTGTTGACTGAAGTAATGGACGTATACCTTCAAGATAACTCTACATGTTGACTGCAGTAATGGACATCTCCCTTCCAGGTAACTGCTACATGTTGACTGCAGTAATGGACATCTACCTTCCAGGTAACTGCTACATGTTGACTGCAGTAATGGACGTCTCCCATCCAGGTAACTACTACATGTTGACTGCAGTAATGGACGTCTCCCTTCCAGGTAACTGCTACCTGTTGACTGCAGTAATGGACGTCTCCCTTCCAGGTAACTGCTACATGTTGACTGCAGTAATGGACGTCTCCCTTCCAGGTAACTGCTACATGTTGACTGCAGTAATGGAAGTCCCCCATCCAGGTAACTGCTACATGTTGACTGCAGTAATGGACGTCTTCCTTCCAGGTAACTGCTACCTGTTGACTGCAGTAATGGACGTCTCCCTTCCAGCTAACTGCTACCTGTTGACTGCAGTAATGGACGTCCCCCATCCAGGTAACTGCTACAGGTTGACTGCAATAATGGACGTCTTCCTTCCAGGAAACTGCTACATGTTGACTGCAGTAATGGGCGTCTCCCTTCCAGGTAACTGCTACATGTTGACTGCAGTAATGGACGTCTTCCTTCCAGCTAACTGCTACATGTTGATTGCAGTAATGGACGTCATCTTTCAAGACAACTGCTACCTGTTGACTGCAGTAATGGACGTCTTACTTCCAGCTGACTTTTTCCTGTTGACTGCATAAATGGACTTCTACCTTCCAGCTGACTGCTACCTGTTGACTGCAGTAATGGACATCTTCCTTTAAAATAACTTCTACCTGTTGACTGCAGTAATGGACATCTTCCTTTAAAATAACTGCTACCTGTTGACTGCAGTAATGGACGTCTCCCATCCAGGTAACTTTACCTGTTGACTGCAGTAATGGTTGTCTCCCTTCCAGGTAACTGCTACATGTTGACTGCAGTAATGGACGTCTTCCTTCCAGGTAACTGCTACATGTTGACTGTAGTAATGGTTGTCTCCTCTCCAGGTAACTGCTACATGTTGACTGCAGTAATGAACGTCTTCCTTCGAGATAACTCTACATGTTGACTGCAGAAAAGGACGTCTCCCTTCCAGGTAACTGCTACATGTTGACTGCAGTAATGGACGTCTCCCTTCCAGGTAACTGCTACCTGTTGACTGCAGTAATGGATGTCTTCCTTCCAGGTAACTCTACATGTCGACTGCAGTAATGGACGTCTCCCTTCCAGGTAACTGCTACATGTCGACTGCAGTAATGGACGTCTCCCTTCTAGGTAACTGCTACATGTTGACTGCAGTAATGGACGTCTCCCTTCCAGGTAACTGCTACATGTTGACTGAAGTAATGAACGTCTTCCTTCAAGATAACTCTACATGTTTACTGCAGTAATGGACGTCTCCCTTCCAGGTAACTGCTACATGTTGACTGCAGTAATGGACGTCTCCCTTCCAGCTAACTGCTACCTGTTGACTGCAGTAATGGACGTCTCCCTTCCAGGTAACTGCTACCTGTTGACTGCAGTAATGGACGTCTTCCTTCCAGGTAACTGCTACCTGTTGACTGCAGTAATGGGCGTCTCCCTTCCAGGTAACCGCTTCCTGTTGACTGAAGTAATGGACGTATACCTTCCAGCTAACTGCTACCTGTTGACTGCAGTAATGGACATCTCCCTTCCAGGTAACTGCTACATGTTGACTGCAGTAATGGACGTCTCCCATCCAGGTAACTGCTACATGTTGACTGCAGTAATGGACATCTACCTTCCAGGAAACTTCTACCTGTTGACTGCAGTAATGGACGTCTCCCTTCCAGGTAACTGCTACATGTTGACTGCAGTAATGGACGTCTCCCTTCCAGGTAACTGCTAACTGTTGACTGCAGTAATGGACGTCTCCCTTCCAGGTAACTGCTACCTGTTGACGGCAGTAATGGAAGTCCCCCATCCAGGTAACTGCTACATGTTGACTGCAGTAATGGACGTCTTCCTTCCAGGTAACTTCTACCTGTTGACTGCAGTAATGGATGTCTCCCTTCCAGCTAACTGCTACCTGTTGACTGCAGTAATGGACGTCCCCCATCCAGGTAACTGCTACAGGTTGACTGCAATAATGGACGTCTTCCTTCCAGGAAACAGCTACATGTTGACTGCAGTAATGGGCGTCTCCCTTCCAGGTAACTGCTACATGTTGACTGCAGTAATGGACGTCTTCCTTCCAGCTAACTGCTACATGTTGATTGCAGTAATGGACGTCATCCTTCAAGACAACTGCTACCTGTTGACTGCAGTAATGGACGTCTTACTTCCAGCTGACTTTTTCCTGTTGACTGCATAAATGGACTTCTACCTTCCAGCTGACTGCTACCTGTTGACTGCAGTAATGGACGTCTTCCTTTAAAATAACTTCTACCTGTTGACTGTAGTAATGGACATCTTCCTTTAAAATAACTGCTACCTGTTGACTGCAGTAATGTGCGTCTTCCTTCCAGGTAACTGCTACCTGTTGACTGCAGTAATGGACGTCTCCCATCCAGGTAACTTTACCTGTTGACTGCAGTAATGGTTGTCTCCCTTCCAGGTAACTGCTACATGTTGACTGTAGTAATGGTTGTCTTCCTTCCAGGTAACTGCTACATGTTGACTGCAGTAATGGTTGTCTCCCTTCCAGGTAACTGCTACATGTTGACTGCAGTAATGGTTGTCTCCCCTCCAGGTAACTGCTACATGTTGACTGCAGTAATGAACGTCTTCCTTCCAGGTAACTGCTACATGTTGACTGCAGTAATGGACGTCTTCCTTCCAGGTAACTGCTACATGTTGACTGCAGTAATGGACGTCTTCCTTCCAGGTAACTGCTACATGTTGACTGCAGTAATGGTTGTCTCCTCTCCAGGTAACTGCTACATGTTGACTGCAGTAATGAACGTCTTCCTTCGAGATAACTCTACATGTTGACTGCAGAAAAGGACGTCTCCCTTCCAGGTAACTGCTACATGTCGACTGCAGTAATGGACGTCTCCCTTCTAGGTAACTGCTACATGTTGACTGCAGTAATGGACGTCTCCCTTCCAGGTAACTGCTACATGTTGACTGCAGTAATGAACGTCTTCCTTCGAGATAACTCTACATGTTGACTGCAGTAATGGACGTCTCCCTTCCAGGTAACTGCTACCTGTTGACTGCAGTAATGGACGTCTCCCTTCCAGGTAACTGCTACCTGTTGACTGCAGTAATGGACGTCTCCCTTCCAGGTAACTGCTACCTGTTGACTGCAGTAATGGGCGTCTCCCTTCCAGGTAACTGCTTCCTGTTGACTGAAGTAATGGACGTATACCTTCCAGCTAACTGCTACCTGTTGACTGCAGTAATGGACATCTCCCTTCCAGGTAACTGCTACATGTTGACTGCAGTAATGGACATCTACCTTCCAGGTAACTGCTACATGTTGACTGCAGTAATGGACGTCTCCCATCCAGGTAACTACTACATGTTGACTGCAGTAATGGACGTCTCCCTTCCAGGTAACTGCTACCTGTTGACTGCAGTAATGGACGTCTCCCTTCCAGGTAACTGCTACATGTTGACTGCAGTAATGGACGTCTCCCTTCCAGGTAACTGCTACATGTTGACTGCAGTAATGGAAGTCCCCCATCCAGGTAACTGCTACATGTTGACTGCAGTAATGGACGTCTTCCTTCCAGGTAACTGCTACCTGTTGACTGCAGTAATGGACGTCTCCCCTTCCAGCTAACAGCTACCTGTTGACTGCAGTAATGGACGTCCCCCATCCAGGTAACTGCTACAGGTTGACTGCAATAATGGACGTCTTCCTTCCAGGAAACTGCTACATGTTGACTGCAATAATGGGCGTCTCCCTTCCAGGTAACTGCTACATGTTGACTGCAGTAATGGACGTCTTCCTTCCAGCTAACTGCTACATGTTGATTGCAGTAATGGACGTCATCCTTCAAGACAACTGCTACCTGTTGACTGCAGTAATGGACGTCTTACTTCCAGCTGACTTTTTCCTGTTGACTGCATAAATGGACTTCTACCTTCCAGCTGACTGCTACCTGTTGACTGCAGTAATGGACGTCTTCCTTTAAAATAACTTCTACCTGTTGACTGCAGTAATGGACATCTTCCTTTAAAATAACTGCTACCTGTTGACTGCAGTAATGGACGTCTCCCATCCAGGTAACTTTACCTGTTGACTGCAGTAATGGTTGTCTCCCTTCCAGGTAACTGCTACATGTTGACTGCAGTAATGGACGTCTTCCTTCCAGGTAACTGCTACATGTTGACTGCAGTAATGGTTGTCTCCCTTCCAGGTAACTGCTACATGTTGACTGCAGTAATGGACGTCTTCCTTCCAGGTAACTTCTACATGTTGACTGCAGTAATGGACGTCTCCCCTCCAGGAAACTGCTACATGTTGACTGCAGTAATGGACGTCTTCCTTCCAGGTAACTGCTACATGTTGACTGTAGTAATGGTTGTCTCCTCTCCAGGTAACTGCTACATGTTGACTGCAGTAATGGTTGTCTCCCTTCCAGGTAACTGCTACATGTTGACTGCAGTAATGAACGTCTTCCTTCGAGATAACTCTACATGTTGACTGCAGAAAAGGACGTCTCCCTTCCAGGTAACTGCTACATGTTGACTGCAGTAATGGACGTCTCCCTTCCAGGTAACTGCTACCTGTTGACTGCAGTAATGGGCGTCTCCCTTCCAGGTAACTGCTTCCTGTTGACTGAAGTAATGGACGTATACCTTCAAGATAACTCTACATGTTGACTGCGGTAATGGACATCTCCCTTCCAGGTAACTGCTACATGTTGACTGCAGTAATGGACGTCTTCCTTCCAGGTAACTGCTACATGTTGACTGCAGTAATGGTTGTCTCCCTTCCAGGTAACTGCTACATGTTGACTGCAGTAATGGTTGTCTCCCCTCCAGGTAACTGCTACATGTTGACTGCAGTAATGAACGTCTTCCTTCCAGGTAACTGCTACATGTTGACTGCAGTAATGGACGTCTTCCTTCCAGGTAACTGCTACATGTTGACTGCAGTAATGGACGTCTTCCTTCCAGGTAACTGCTACATGTTGACTGCAGTAATGGTTGTCTCCTCTCCAGGTAACTGCTACATGTTGACTGCAGTAATGAACGTCTTCCTTCGAGATAACTCTACATGTTGACTGCAGAAAAGGACGTCTCCCTTCCAGGTAACTGCTACATGTTGACTGCAGTAATGGACATCTCCCTTCCAGGTAACTGCTACCTGTTGACTGCAGTAATGGACGTCTCCCATCCAGGTAACTTTACCTGTTGACTGCAGTAATGGACGTCTCACTTCCAGGTAACTGCTACATGTCGACTGCAGTAATGGACGTCTCCCTTCTAGGTAACTGCTACATGTTGACTGCAGTAATGGACGTCTCCCTTCCATCTAACAGCTACCTGTTGACTGCAGTAATGGACGTCCCCCATCCAGGTAACTGCTACAGGTTGACTGCAATAATGGACGTCTTCCTTCCAGGAAACTGCTACATGTTGACTGCAATAATGGGCGTCTCCCTTCCAGGTAACTGCTACATGTTGACTGCAGTAATGGACGTCTTCCTTCCAGCTAACTGCTACATGTTGATTGCAGTAATGGACGTCATCCTTCAAGACAACTGCTACCTGTTGACTGCAGTAATGGACGTCTTACTTCCAGCTGACTTTTTCCTGTTGACTGCATAAATGGACTTCTACCTTCCAGCTGACTGCTACCTGTTGACTGCAGTAATGGACGTCTTCCTTTAAAATAACTTCTACCTGTTGACTGCAGTAATGGACATCTTCCTTTAAAATAACTGCTACCTGTTGACTGCAGTAATGGACGTCTCCCATCCAGGTAACTTTACCTGTTGACTGCAGTAATGGTTGTCTCCCTTCCAGGTAACTGCTACATGTTGACTGCAGTAATGGACGTCTTCCTTCCAGGTAACTGCTACATGTTGACTGCAGTAATGGTTGTCTCCCTTCCAGGTAACTGCTACATGTTGACTGCAGTAATGGACGTCTTCCTTCCAGGTAACTTCTACATGTTGACTGCAGTAATGGACGTCTCCCCTCCAGGTAACTGCTACATGTTGACTGCAGTAATGGACGTCTTCCTTCCAGGTAACTGCTACATGTTGACTGTAGTAATGGTTGTCTCCTCTCCAGGTAACTGCTACATGTTGACTGCAGTAATGGTTGTCTCCCTTCCAGGTAACTGCTACATGTTGACTGCAGTAATGAACGTCTTCCTTCGAGATAACTCTACATGTTGACTGCAGAAAAGGACGTCTCCCTTCCAGGTAACTGCTACATGTTGACTGCAGTAATGGACGTCTCCCTTCCAGGTAACTGCTACCTGTTGACTGCAGTAATGGGCGTCTCCCTTCCAGGTAACTGCTTCCTGTTGACTGAAGTAATGGACGTATACCTTCCAGATAACTCTACATGTTGACTGCAGTAATGGACATCTCCCTTCCAGGTAACTGCTACATGTTGACTGCAGTAATGGACATCTACCTTCCAGGTAACTGCTACATGTTGACTGCAGTAATGGACGTCTCCCATCCAGGTAACTACTACATGTTGACTGCAGTAATGGACGTCTCCCTTCCAGGTAACTGCTACATGTTGACTGCAGTAATGGAAGTCCCCCATCCAGGTAACTGCTACATGTTGACTGCAGTAATGGACGTCTTCCTTCCAGGTAACTGCTACCTGTTGACTGCAGTAATGGACGTCTCCCTTCCAGCTAACTGCTACCTGTTGACTGCAGTAATGGACGTCCCCAATCCAGGTAACTGCTACAGGTTGACTGCAATAATGGACGTCTTCCTTCCAGGAAACTGCTACATGTTGACTGCAGTAATGGGCGTCTCCCTTCCAGGTAACTGCTACATGTTGACTGCAGTAATGGACGTCTTCCTTCCAGCTAACTGCTACATGTTGATTGCAGTAATGGACGTCATCCTTCAAGACAACTGCTACCTGTTGACTGCAGTAATGGACGTCTTACTTCCAGCTGACTTTTTCCTGTTGACTGCATAAATGGACTTCTACCTTCCAGCTGACTGCTACCTGTTGACTGCAGTAATGGACATCTTCCTTAAAATAACTTCTACCTGTTGACTGCAGTAATGGACATCTTCCTTTAAAATAACTGCTACCTGTTGACTGCAGTAATGGACGTCTCCCATCCAGGTAACTTTACCTGTTGACTGCAGTAATGGTTGTCTCCCTTCCAGGTAACTGCTACATGTTGACTGCAGTAATGGACGTCTTCCTTCCAGGTAACTGCTACATGTTGACTGTAGTAATGGTTGTCTCCTCTCCAGGTAACTGCTACATGTTGACTGCAGTAATGAACGTCTTCCTTCGAGATAACTCTACATGTTGACTGCAGAAAAGGACGTCTCCCTTCCAGGTAACTGCTACATGTTGACTGCAGTAATGGACGTCTCCCTTCCAGGTAACTGCTACCTGTTGACTGCAGTAATGGATGTCTTCCTTCCAGGTAACTCTACATGTCGACTGCAGTAATGGACGTCTCCCTTCCAGGTAACTGCTACATGTCGACTGCAGTAATGGACGTCTCCCTTCTAGGTAACTGCTACATGTTGACTGCAGTAATGGACGTCTCCCTTCCAGGTAACTGCTACATGTTGACTGCAGTAATGAACGTCTTCCTTCGAGATAACTCTACATGTTTACTGCAGTAATGGACGTCTCCCTTCCAGGTAACTGCTACATGTTGACTGCAGTAATGGACGTCTCCCTTCCAGCTAACTGCTACCTGTTGACTGCAGTAATGGACGTCTCCCTTCCAGGTAACTGCTACCTGTTGACTGCAGTAATGGACGTCTTCCTTCCAGGTAACTGCTACCTGTTGACTGCAGTAATGGGCGTCTCCCTTCCAGATAACCGCTTCCTGTTGACTGAAGTAATGGACGTATACCTTCCAGCTAACTGCTACCTGTTGACTGCAGTAATGGACATCTCCCTTCCAGGTAACTGCTACATGTTGACTGCAGTAATGGACGTCTCCCATCCAGGTAACTGCTACATGTTGACTGCAGTAATGGACATCTACCTTCCAGGTAACTACTACCTGTTGACTGCAGTAATGGACGTCTCCCTTCCAGGTAACTGCTACATGTTGACTGCAGTAATGGACGTCTCCCTTCCAGGTAACTGCTAACTGTTGACTGCAGTAATGGACGTCTCCCTTCCAGGTAACTGCTACCTGTTGACTGCAGTAATGGAAGTCCCCCATCCAGGTAACTGCTACATGTTGACTGCAGTAATGGACATCTACCTTCCAGGTAACTACTACCTGTTGACTGCAGTAATGGACGTCTCCCTTCCAGGTAACTGCTACATGTTGACTGCAGTAATGGACGTCTCCCTTCCAGGTAACTGCTAACTGTTGACTGCAGTAATGGACGTCTCCCTTCCAGGTAACTGCTACCTGTTGACTGCAGTAATGGTTGTCCCCCTTCCAGGTAACTGCTACATGTTGACTGCAGTTAATGGACGTCTTCCTTCCAGGTAACTGCTACATGTTGACTGTGGTAATGGTTGTCTCCCCTCCAGGTAACTGCTACATGTTGACTGCAGTAATGGTTGTCTCCTCTCCAGGTAACTGCAACATGTTGACTGCAGTAATGAACGCCTTCCTTCGAGATAACTCTACATGTTGACTGCAGAAAAGGACGTCTCCCTTCCAGGTAACTGCTACATGTTGACTGCAGTAATGGACGTCTCCCTTCCAGGTAACTGCTACCTGTTGACTGCAGTAATGGATGTCTTCCTTCCAGGTAACTCTACATGTTGACTGCAGTAATGGACGTCTCCCTTCCAGGTAACTGCTACATGTCGACTGCAGTAATGGACGTCTCCCTTCTAGCTAACTGCTACATGTTGACTGCAGTAATGGACGTCTCCCTTCCAGGTAACTGCTACATGTTGACTGCAGTAATGAACGTCTTCCTTCGAGATAACTCAACATGTTGACTGCAGTAATGGACGTCTCCCTTCCAGGTAACTGCTACATGTTGACTGCAGTAATGGACGTCTCCCTTCCAGGTAACTGCTACCTGTTGACTGCAGTAATGGACGTCTCCCTTCCAGGTAACTGCTACCTGTTGACTGCAGTAATGGATGTCTCCCTTCCAGGTAACTGCTACCTGTTGACTGCAGTAATGGGCGTCTCCCTTTCAGGTAACTGCTTCCTGTTGACTGAAGTAATGGACGTATACCTTCCAGCTAACTGCAACCTGTTGACTGCAGTAATGGACATCTCCCTTCCAGGTAACTGCTACATGTTGACTGCAGTAATGGACATCTACCTTCCAGGTAACTGCTACATGTTGACTGCAGTAATGGACGTCTCCCATCCAGTTAACTACTACATGTTGACTGCAGTAATGGCATCTCCCTTCCAGGTAACTGCTACATGTTGACTGCAGCAATGAACGTCTTCCTTCGAGATAACTCTACATGTTGACTGCAGTAATGGACGTCTCCCTTCCAGGTAACTGCTACATGTTGACTGCAGTAATGGACGTCTCCCTTCCAGGTAACTGCTACCTGTTGACTGCAGTAATGGACGTCTCCCTTCCAGGTAACTGCTACCTGTTGACTGCAGTAATGGACGTCTCCCTTCCAGGTAACTGCTACCTGTTGACTGCAGTAATGGGCGTCTCCCTTCCAGGTAACTGCTTCCTGTTGACTGAAGTAATGGACGTATACCTTCCAGCTAACTGCTACCTGTTGACTGCAGTAATGGACATCTCCCTTCCAGGTTACTGCTACATGTTGACTGCAGTAATGGACATCTACCTTCCAGGTAACTGCTACATGTTGACTGCAGTAATGGACGTCTCCCATCCAGTTAACTACTACATGTTGACTGCAGTAATGGACGTCTCCCTTCCAGGTAACTGCTACATGTTGACTGCAGTAATGGACGTCTCCCTTCCAGGTAACTGCTAACTGTTGACTGCAGTAATGGACGTCTCCCTTCCAGGTAACTGCTACCTGTTGACTGCAGTAATGGAAGTCCCCCATCCAGGTAACTGCTACATGTTGACTGCAGTAATGGACGTCTTCCTTCCAGGTAACTGCTACCTGTTGACTGCAGTAATGGACGTCTCCCTTCCAGCTAACTGCTACCTGTTGACTGCAGTAATGGACGTCCCCCATCCAGGTAACTGCTACAGGTTGACTGCAATAATGGACGTCTTCCTTCCAGGAAACTGCTACATGTTGACTGCAGTAATGGGCGTCTCCCTTCCAGGTAACTGCTACATGTTGACTGCAGTAATGGACGTCTTCCTTCCAGCTAACTGCTACATGTTGATTGCAGTAATGGACGTCATCCTTTAAGACAACTGCTACCTGTTGACTGCAGTAATGGACGTCTTACTTCCAGCTGACTTTTTCCTGTTGACTGCATAAATGGACTTCTACCTTCCAGCTGACTGCTACCTGTTGACTGCAGTAATGGACGTCTTCCTTTAAAATACCTTCTACCTGTTGACTGCAGTAATGGACATCTTCCTTTAAAATAACTGCTACCTGTTGACTGCAGTAATGTGCGTTTTCCTTCCAGGTAACTGCTACCTGTTGACTGCAGTAATGGACGTCTCCCATCCAGGTAACTTTACCTGTTGACTTCAGTAATGGTTGTCTCCCTTCCAGGTAACTGCTACATGTTGACTGCAGTAATGGACGTCTTCCTTCCAGCTAACTGCTAAATGTTGACTGTAGTAATGGTTGTCTCCCCTCCAGGTAACTGCTACATGTTGACTGCAGTAATGGTTGTCTCCTCTCCAGGTAACTGCTACATGTTGACTGCAGTAATGAACGTCTTCCTTCGAGATAACTCTACATGTTGACTGCAGAAAAGGACGTCTCCCTTCCAGGTAACTGCTACATGTTGACTGCAGTAATGGACGTCTCCCTTCCAGGTAATTGCTACCTGTTGACTGCAGTGATGGACATCTCCCTTCCAGGTAACTCTACATGTTGACTGCAGTAATGGACATCTGCCTTCCAGGTAACTGCTACATGTTGACTGCAGTAATGGACGTCTCCCATCCAGGTAACTGCTACATGTTGACTGCAGTAATGGACGTCTCCCTTCCAGGTAACTGCTACATGTCGACTGCAGTAATGGACATCTCCCTTCTAGGTAACTGCTACATGTTGACTGCAGTAATGGACGTCTCCCTTCCAGGTAACTGCTACATGTAGACTGCAGTAATGAACGTCTTCATTCGAGATAACTCTACATGTTGACTGCAGTAATGGACGTCTCCCTTCCAGGTAACTGCTACATGTTGACTGCAGTAATGGACGTCTCCCTTCCTGGTAACTGCTACATGTTGACTGCAGTAATGAACGTCTTCCTTCGAGATAACTCTACATCTTGACTGCAGTAATGGACGTCTCCCTTCCAGGTAACTGCTACATGTTGACTGCAGTAATGGACGTCTCCCTTCCAGCTAACTGCTACCTGTTGACTGCAGTAATGGACGTCTCCCTTCCAGGTAACTGCTACCTGTTGACTGCAGTAATGGACGTCTTCCTTCCAGGTAACTGCTACCTGTTGACTGCAGTAATGGGCGTCTCCCTTCCAGGTAACTGCTTCCTGTTGACTGAAGTAATGGACGTATACCTTCCAGCTAACTGCTACCTGTTGACTGCAGTAATGGACATCTCCCTTCCAGGTAACTGCTACATGTTGACTGCAGTAATGGACATCTACCTTCCAGGTAACTGCTACATGTTGACTGCAGTAATGGACGTCTCCCATCCAGGTAACTACTACATGTTGACTGCAGTAATGGACGTCTCCCTTCCAGGTAACTGCTACCTGTTGACTGCAGTAATGGACGTCTCCCTTCCAGGTAACTGCTACATGTTGACTGCAGTAATGGACGTCTCCCTTCCAGGTAACTGCTAACTGTTGACTGCAGTAATGGACGTCTCCCTTCCAGGTAACTGCTACCTGTTGACTGCAGTAATGGAAGTCCCCGATCCAGGTAACTGCTACATGTTGACTGCAGTAATGGACGTCTTCCTTCCAGGTAACTGCTACCTGTTGACTGCAGTAATGGACGTCTCCCTTCCAGCTAACTGCTACCTGTTGACTGCAGTAATGGACGTCCCCCATCCAGGTAACTGCTACAGGTTGACTGCAATAATGGACGTCTTCCTTCCAGGAAACTGCTACATGTTGACTGCAGTAATGGGCGTCTCCCTTCCAGGTAACTGCTACATGTTGACTGCAGTAATGGACGTCTTCCTTCCAGCTAACTGCTACATGTTAATTGCAGTAATGGACGTCATCCTTCAAGACAACTGCTACCTGTTGACTGCAGTAATGGACGTCTCCCTTCCAGGTAACTGCTACCTGTTGACTGCAGTAATGGACGTCTCCCTTCCAGCTAACTGCTACCTGTTGACTGCAGTAATGGACGTCTCCCTTCCAGGTAACTGCTACCTGTTGACTGCAGTAATGGGCGTCTCCCTTCCAGGTAACTGCTTCCTGTTGACTGAAGTAATGGACGTATACCTTCCAGCTAACTGCTACCTGTTGACTGCAGTAATGGACATCTCCCTTCCAGGTAACTGCTACATGTTGACTGCAGTAATGGACATCTACCTTCCAGGTAACTGCTACATGTTGACTGCAGTAATGGACGTCTCCCATCCAGGTAACTACTACATGTTGACTGCAGTAATGGACGTCTCCCTTCCAGGTAACTGCTATCTGTTGACTGCAGTAATGGACGTCTCCCTTCCAGGTAACTGCTACATGTTGACTGCAGTAATGGACGTCTCCCTTCCAGGTAACTGCTAACTGTTGACTGCAGTAATGGACGTCTCCCTTCCAGGTAACTGCTACCTGTTGACTGCAGTAATGGAAGTCCCCCATCGAGGTAACTGCTACATGTTGACTGCAGCAATGGACGTCTTCATTCCAGGTAACTGCTACCTGTTGACTGCAGTAATGGAAGTCCCCCTTCCAGGTAACTGCTACATGTTGACTGCAGTAATGGACGTCATCCTTCAAGACAACTGCTACCCTTTGACTGCAGTAATGGACGTCTCCCTTCCAGCTAACTGCTACCTGCTGACTGCGGTAATGGACGTCCCCCATCCAGGTAACTGCTACAGGTTGACTGCAATAATGGACGTCTTCCTTCCAGGAAACTGCTGCATGTTGACTGCAGTAATGTGCGTCTTCCTTCCAGGTAACTTTACCTGTTGACTGCAGTAATGGTTGTCTCCCTTCCAGGTAACTGCTACATGTTGACTGCAGTAATGGACGTCTTCCTTCCAGGTAACTGCTACATTTTGACAGCAGTAATGAACGTCTTCCATCGAGATAACTCTACATGTTGACTGCAGAAAAGGACGTCTCCCTTCCAGGTAACTGCTCAATGTTGACTGCAGTAATGGACGTCTCCCTTCCAGGTAACTGCTACCTGTTGACTGCAGTTATGGATGTCTTCCTTCCAGGTAACTCTACATGTTGACTGCAGTAATGGACGTCTCCCTTCCAGGTAACTGCTACATGTCGACTGCAGTAATGGACGTCTCCCTTCTAGGTAACTGCTACATGTTGACTGCAGTAATGGACGTCTCCCTTCCAGGTAACTGCTACATGTTGACTGCAGTAATGAACGTCTTCCTTCGAGATAACCCTACATGTTGACTGCAGTAATGGACGTCTCCCTTCCAAGTAACTGCTACATGTTGACTGCAGTAATGGACGTCTCCCTTCCAGGTAACTGCTACCTGTTGACTGCAGTAATGGACGTCTCCCTTCCAGCTAACTGCTACCTGTTGGCTGCAGTAATGGACGTCTCCCTTCCAGGTAACTGCTACCTGTTGACTGCAGTAATGGGCGTCTCCCTTCCAGGTAACAGCTTCCTGTTAACTGAAGTAATGGACGTATACCGTCCAGCTAACTGCTACCTGTTGACTGCAGTAATGGACATCTCCCTTCCAGGTAACTGCTACATGTTGACTGCAGTAATGGACATCTACCTTCCAGGTAACTGCTACATGTTGACTGCAGTAATGGACGTCTCCCATCCAGGTAACTACTACATGTTGACTGCAGTAATGGACGTCTCCCTTCCAGGTAACTGCTATCTGTTGACTGCAGTAATGGACGTCTCCCTTCCAGGTAACTGCTACATGTTGACTGCAGTAATGGACGTCTCCCTTCCAGGTAACTGCTAACTGTTGACTGCAGTAATGGACGTCTCCCTTCCAGGTAACTGCTACCTGTTGACTGCAGTAATGGAAGTCCCCCATCCAGGTAACTGCTACATGTTGACTGCAGCAATGGACGTCTTCCTTCCAGGTAACTGCTACCTGTTGACTGCAGTAATGGAAGTCCCCCATCCAGGTAACTGCTACATGTTGACTGCAGTAATGGACGTCTTCCTTCCAGGTAACTGCTACCTGTTGACTGCAGTAATGGACGTCTCCCTTCCAGGTAACTGCTACCTGTTGACTGCGGTAATGGACGTCCCCCATCCAGGTAACTGCTACAGGTTGACTGCAATAATGGACGTCTTCCTTCCAGGAAACTGCTACATGTTGACGGCAGTAATGGGCGTCTCCCTTCCAGGTAACTGCTACCTGTTGACTGCAGTAATGGACGTCTTCCTTCCAGCTTACTGCTACATGTTGATTGCAGTAATGGACGTCATCCTTCAAGACAACTGCTACCTGTTGTCTGCAGTAATGGACGTCTTCCTTTAAAATAACTTCTACCTGTTGACTGCAGTAATGGACATCTTCCTTTAAAATAACTGCTACCTGTTGACTGCAGTAATGTGCGTCTTCCTTCCAGGTAACTGCTATCTGTTGACTGCAGTAATGGACGTCTCCCATCCAGGTAACTTTACCTGTTGACTGCAGTAATGGTTGTCTCCCTTCCAGGTAACTGCTACATGTTGACTGCAGTAATGGACGTCTTCCTTCCAGGTAACTGCTACATGTTGGCTGTAGTAATGGTTGTCTCCCCTCCAGGTAACTGTTACATGTTGGCTGCAGTAATGGACGTCTCCCCTCCAGGTAACTGCTACATGTTGGCTGTAGTAATGGTTGTCTCCCCTCCAGGTGACTGCTACATGTTGACTGCAGTAATGAACGTCTTCCTTCGAGATAACTCTACATGTTGACTGCAGAAAAGGACGTCTCCCTTCCAGGTTACTGCTACATGTTGACTGCTGTAATGGACGTCTCCCTTCCAGGTAACTGCTACCTGTTGACTGCAGTAATGGATGTCTTCCTTCCAGGTAACTCTACATGTTGACTGCAGTAATGGACGTCTCCCTTCCAGGTAACTGCTACCTGTCGACTGCAGTAATGGATGTCTCCCTTCTAGGTAACTGCTACATGTTGACTGCAGTAATGGACGTCTCCCTTCCAGGTAACTGCTACATGTTGACTGCAGTAGTGAACGTCTTCCTTCGAGATAACTCTACATGTTGACTGCAGTAATGGACGTCTCCCTTCAAGGAAACTGCTACATGTTGACTGCAGTAATGGACGTCTCCCTTCCAGGTAACTGCTACCTGTTGACTGCAGTAATGGACGTCTCCCTTCCAGGTTACTGCTACCTGTTGACTGCAGTAATGGACGTCTCCCTTCCAGGTAACTGCTACCTGTTGACTGCAGTAATGGGCGTCTCCCTTCCAGGTAACTGCTTTCTGTTGACTGAAGTAATGGACGTATACCTTCCAGCTAACTGCTACCTGTTGACTGCAGTAATGGACATCTACCTTCCAGGTAACTGCTACCTGTTGACTGAAGTAATGGACGTCTCCCTTCCAGGTAACTGCTACATGTTGACTGCAGTAATGGACGTCTCCCTTCCAGGTAACTGCTAACTGTTGACTGCAGTAATGGACGTCTCCCTTCCAGGTAACTGCTACAGGTTGACTGCAGTAATGGAAGTCCCCCATCCAGGTAACTGCTACATGTTGACTGCAGTAATGGACGTCTTCCTTCCAGGTAACTGCTACCTGTTGACTGCAGTAATGGACGTCTCCCTTCCAGGTAACTGCTACCTGTTGACTGCAGAAATGGACCTCCCCCATCCAGGTAACTGCTACAGGTTGACTGCAATAATGGACGTCTTCCTTGCAGGAAACTGCTACATGTTGACTGCAGTAATGGGCGTCTCCCTTCCAGGTAACTGCTACATGTTGACTGCAGTAATGGACGTCTTCCTTCCAGCTAACTGCTACATGTTGATTGCAGTAATGGACGTCATCCTTCAAGACAACTGCTACCTGTTGACTGCAGTAATGGACGTCTTACTTCCAGCTGACTTTTTCCTGTTGACTGCATAAATGGACTTCTACCTTCCAGCTGACTGCTACCTGTTGACTGCAGTAATGGACGTCTTCCTTTAAAATAACTTCTACCTGTTGACTGCAGTAATGGACATCTTCCTTTAAAATAACTGCTACCTGTTGACTGCAGTAATGTGCGTCTTCCTTCCAGGTAACTGCTACCTGTTGACTGCAGTAATGGACGTCTCCCATCCAGGTAACTTTACCTGTTGACTGCAGTAATGGTTGTCTTCCTTCCAGGTAACTGCTACATGTTGACTGCAGTAATGGACGTCTTCCTTCCAGGTAACTGCTACATGTTGACTGCAGTAATGGACGTCTTCCTTCCAGGTAACTGCTACATGTTGACTGCAGTAATGGTTGTCTCCTCTCCAGGTAACTGCTACATGTTGACTGCAGTAATGGACGTCTCCCTTCCAGGTAACTGCTACATGTTGACTGTAGTAATGGTTGTCTCCCCTCCAGGTAACTGCTACATGTTGACTGCAGTAATGGTTGTCTCCTCTCCAGGTAACTGCTACATGTTGACTGCAGTAATGAACGTCTCCCTTCCAGGTAACTGCTACATGTTGACTGCAGTAATGGACGTCTCCCTTCCAGGTAACTGCTACATGTTGACTGCAGTAATGAACGTCTTCCTTCGAGATAACTCTACATGTTGACTGCAGTAATGGACGTCTCCCTTCCAGGTAACTGCTACATGTTGACTGCAGTAATGGACGTCTCCCTTCCAGGTAACTGCTACCTGTTGACTGCAGTAATGGACGTCTCCCTTCCAGGTAACTGCTACCTGTTGACTGCAGTAATGGACGTCTCCCTTCCAGGTAACTGCTCCCTGTTGACTGCAGTAATGGGCGTCTCCCTTCCAGGTAACTGCTTCCTGTTGACTGAAGTAATGGACGTATACCTTCCAACTAACTGCTACCTGTTGACTGCAGTAATGGACATCTCCCTTCAAGGTAACTGCTACATGTTGACTGCAGTAATGGACATCTACCTTCCAGGTAACTGCTACATGTTGACTGCAGTAATGGACGTCTCCCATCCAGGTAACTACTACATGTTGACTGCAGTAATGGACGTCTCCCTTCCAGGTAACTGCTACCTGTTGACTGCAGTAATGGACGTCTCCCTTCCAGGTAACTGCTACATGTTGACTGCAGTAATGGACGTCTCCCTTCCAGGTAACTGCTAACTGTTGACTGCAGTAACGGATGTCTCCCTTCCAGGTAACTGCTAACTGTTGACTGCAGTAATGGACGTCTCCCTTCCAGGTAACTGCTACCTGTTGACTGCAGTAATGGAAGTCCCCCATCCAGGTAACTGCTACATGTTGACTGCAGTAATGGACGTCTCCCTTCCAGGTAACTGCTACCTGTTGACTGCAGTAATGGACGTCTCCCTTCCAGGTAACTGCTACATGTTGACTGCAGTAATGAACGTCTTCCTTCGAGATAACTCTACATGTTGACTGCAGTAATGGACTTCTCCCTTCCAGGTAACTGCTACATGTTGACTGCAGTAATGGACGTCTCCCTTCCAGGTAACTGCTACCTGTTGACTGCAGTAATGGACGTCTCCCTTCCAGGTAACTGCTACCTGTTGACTGCAGTAATGGACGTCTCCCTTCCAGGTAACTGCTACCTGTTGACTGCAGTAATAGGCGTATACTTTCCAGCTAACTGCTACCTGTTGACTGCAGTTATGGACATCTCCCTTCCAGGTAACTGCTACATGTTGACTGCAGTAATGGACATCTACCTTCCAGGTAACTGCTACATGTTGACTGCAGTAATGGACGTCTCCCATCCAGGTAACTACTACATGTTGACTGCAGTAATGGACGTCTCCCTTCCAGGTAACTGCTACCTGTTGACTGCAGTAATGGACGTCTCCCTTCCAGGTAACTGCTACATGTTGACTGCAGTAATGGACGTCTTCCTTCCAGGTAACTGCTACATGTTGACTGCAGTAATGGACGTCTCCCTTCCAGGTAACTGCTATATGTCGACTGCAGTAATGGACGTCTCCCTTCGAGGTAACTGCTACATGTTGACTGCAGTAATGGGCGTCTCCCTTCCAGGTAACTGCTATATGTCGACTGCAGTAATGGACGTCTCCCTTCTAGGTAACTGCTACATGTTGACTGCAGTAATGGGCGTCTCTCTTCCAGGTAACTGCTACATGTTGACTGCAGTAATGAACGTCTTCCTTCGAGATAACTCTACATGTTGACTGCAGTAATGGACGTCTCCCTTCCAGGTAACTGCTACATGTTGACTGCAGTAATGGACATCTCCCTTCCAGGTAACTGCTACCTGTTGACTGCAGTAATGGACGTCTCCCTTCCAGGTAACTGCTACCTGTTGACTGCAGTAATGGACGTCTCCCTTCCAGGTAACTGCTACCTGTTGACTGCAGTAATGGACGTCTCCCTTCCAGGTAACTGCTACCTGTTGACTGCAGTAATGGGCGTCTCCCTTCCAGGTAACTGCTACCTGTTGACTGCAGTAATGGACGTCTCCCTTCCAGGTAACTGCTACCTGTTGACTGCAGTAATGGGCGTCTCCCTTCCAGGTAACTGCTAACTGTTGACTGAAGTAATGGACGTATACCTTCCAGCTAATTGCTACCTGTTGACTGCAGTAATGGACATCTCCCTTCCAGGTAACTGCTACATGTTGACTGCAGTAATGGACATCTACCTTCCAGGTAACTGCTACATGTTGACTGCAGTAATGGACGTCACCTATACAGCTTACTGCAACCTGTTGACTGCAGTAATGGACGTCTTCCTTCCAGCTAACTGCAACCTGTTGACTGCAGTATTGGACATCTTCCTTCCAGCTAACTGTTACATGTTGACTGCAGTAATGGGCGTCTTCCTTCCAGCTAACTGCTACCTGTTGACTTCAGTAATGGACGTCTCCCTTCCAGGTAACTGCTACCTGTTGACTTCAGTAATGGATGTCTTCCTTCCAGCTTCATTTTTGTAACTGCTACTTGTTGACTTTAGTATTGGATGTCTTCGTTCCAGCTAACTGCTACCTGTTGACTTCAGTAATGGACGTCTCTCTTCCAGCTAACTCTACCTGTTGACTGCAGTAATGGACGTCTCCCACCAGCTAACTGCAACCTGTTGACTGCAGTAATGGACGTCTTCCTTCCAGCTAACTGCTACCTGTTGACTTCAGTAATGGACGTCTTCCTTCCAGCTAACTGCTGCCTGTTGACTTTAGTAATGGATGCTTTCCTTACAGCTAACTGCTACATGTTGACTGCAGTAATTGACGTCTTCCTTCCAGTTAACTGCTACCTGTTGACTTCAGTAATGGATGTCTTCCTTCCAGCTTCATTTTTGTAACTTCTACTTGTTGACTGTAGTATTGGACGTCTTCCTTCCAGCTAACTGCTACCTGTTGACTTCAGTAATGGACGTCTCTCTTCCAGCTAACTCTACCTGTTGACTGCAGTAATGGACGTCTCCCACCAGCTAACTGCAACCTGTTGACTTTAGTAATGGACGTCTTCCTTCCAGCTAACTGCTACCTGTTGACTTCAGTAATGGACCTGTCTCTTCCAGCTTACTGTGTCTCAATCACCCTCATATCAGAGACCAACCTCCTTCACTGAGTCTCAATCACCCTCATATTAGAGACCAACCTCCCTCACTCAGTCTCAATCACCCTCATATCAGAGACCAACCTCCCTCACGAAGTCTCAATCACCCTCATATCAGAGACCAACCTCCCTCACTGAGTCTCAATCACCCTCATATCAGAAACCAACCTCCCTGACAGAGTCTCAATCACCCTCATATCAGAGACCAACCTCCCTCACTGAGTCTCAATCACTCTCATATCAGAGACCAACCTCCTTCACTGAGTCTCAACCACCCTCATATCAGAGACCAACCTCCCTCACTCAGTCTCAATCACCCTCATATCAGAGACCAACCTCCCTCACTCAGTCTCAATCACCCTCATATCAGAGACCAACCTCCCTGACAAAGTCTCAATCACCCTCATATCAGAGACCAACCTCCCTCACTGAGTCTCAATCACCCTCATATCAGAGACCAACCTCCCTCACTCAGTCACAATCACCCTCATATCAGAAACCAACCTCCCTGACAGAGTCTCAATCACCCTCATATCAGAGACCAACCTCCCTCACTGAGTCTCAATCACCCTCATATCAGAGACCAACCTCCCTCAATGAGTCTCAATCACCCTCATATCAGAGACCAACCTCCCTCACTCAGTCTCAATCACCCTCATATCAGAAACCAACCTCCCTCACTGAGTCTCAATCACCCTCATATCAGAGACCAACCTCCCTCACTCAGTCACAATCACCCTCATATCAGAAACCAACCTCCCTGACAGAGTCTCAATCACCCTCATATCAGAGACCAACCTCCCTCACTGAGTCTCAATCACCCTCATATCAGAGACCAACCTCCCTCAATGAGTCTCAATCACCCTCATATCAGAGACCAACCTCCCTCACTCAGTCTCAATCACCCTCATATCAGAAACCAACCTCCCTGGCAGAGTCTCAATCACCCTCATATCAGAGACCAACCTCCCTCACTGAGTCTCAATCACCCTCATATCAGAAACCAACCTCCTTCACTGAGTCTCAATCACCTTCATATCAGAGACCAACCTCCTTCACTGAGTCTCAATCACCCTCATATCAGAGACCAACCTCCCTCACTGAGTCTCAATCACCCTCATATCAGAGACCAACCTCCCTCACTGAGTCTCAATCACCCTCATATTAGAGACCAACCTCTCTAACTTAGTCTCAATCACACTCATATCAGAGACCAACCTCCCTGACAGAGTCTCAATCACCCTCATATCAGAGACCAACCTCCTTCACTGAGTCTCAATCACCTTCATATCAGAGACCAACCTCCTTCACTGAGTCTCAATCACCCTCATATCAGAGACCAACCTCCCTCACTGAGTCTGAATCACCCTCATATCAGAGACCAACCTCCCTCACTGAGTCTGAATCACCCTCACATCAGAGACCACCTCCCTCACTGAATCACAATCACCCTTATATATAAATGCAGCGACTTCCTCTGAGAACTTTTAGTCACTCATTAGGTTTGGACTAGTACAAGGGTATGTTCGTAACGTCTGTTCCGCACACTGTTCTGGATGTTCTACTGCGAACAACTTACAAACAAAAGGGAACTGTCCTGGACAGTGTGACGAATGTTCTACCCCAAACACCTTACGAACAAAACGGAACAGATAGTAAAATGTTTAAGATGACCAACATTGTAGTTGCAGCAGTAATATTGGAAGAAGAAATTTGCATGTGGATCTATTTAAATGTGACTGTTTGCCTGTAATGGCCCATAATTGGAAAATAAATTTATTATATTCTATTTTATGACACAAGCGACCTTTGTTCTTGCTGTTATCACCTGACTGTTCTGGCTGCACCACCTCTGTGGCGGGCACAGATAGAACATGTTCCGAACAGTGTTCCGAACAGTGTTCCGGTTTGTTCGCAAGTGTGTTCCACTGTCCGGGATGTGCGGAACAGCATTACGAATGTGTCCATAGTGTTACCAAATCATGCGTACAAAATTTATACACATTTATAACTCGTTTGTACGTTTAATTACCCTCATCATGTACTTATTGATGGTCAATAATCGAGTTATTTATGGCCTAGCTATATCTAGATCCCTGCTCAATAATCTAGTTATTTACGGCCTAGCTATATGTAGATCCCTGCTCAATAATCGAGTTATTTACGGCCTAGCTATATGTAGATCCCTGCTCAATAATCGAGTTATTTACGGCCTAGCTATATGTAGATCCCTGCTCAATATTCGAGTTATTTACGGCCTAGCTATATGTAGATCCCTGCTCCATAATCCAGTTATTTACGGCCTAGCTATATGTAGATCCCTGCTCAATAATCGAGTTATTTACGGCCTAGCTACATGTAGATCCCTGCTCAATAATCGAGATATTTACGGCCTAGCTATATGTAGATCCCTGCTCAATAATCGAGTTATTTACGGCCTAATTACATGTAGATCCCTGCTCAATAATCGAGTTATTTATGGCCTAGCGACATGTAGATCCCTGCTCAATAATAGAGTTATTTACGGCCTAGCTACATGTACATCGCTGCTCGTTATTTACGGCCTAGCTAGATCCCTGCTCAATAATCGGAAGAAGAAGATTGAAATGAGTATTTATAATTATGTTTTGCTTAGACAATAATGGTATTCACAGCCCTAACAAATGGAATTGAAGGAAATAATTGGGCTAAATAGCTTTTGTGAAATAGACACAATTAAACAGGTCAGATACTACATCTGTGGTTTGAGAGCCAAACTTAGTTTTGCGGCAACACTGACCGGGTGATGAGTTCTAGTACATGTATATTATCAACACTGACCCGGGTGATGAGTGCTCGTACATGTATATAATCAACACTGACCCGGGTGATGTGTGCTCGTACATATATATAATCAACACTGACCTGGGTGATGAGTGCTACTACATGTATATAATCAACACTGACCCGAGTTATCAGTTCTTGTACATGTATATAATCAACACTGACCGGGTGATCAGTTCTTGTACATGTATATAATCAACACTGACCCGAGATATCAGTTCTTGTACATGTATATAATGATTATAATCAACACTGACCGGAGTTATCAGTTCTTGTACATGTATATAATCAACACTGACCCGGGTGCTGAGTTCTCGTACATGTATATAATCAACACTGACTTGAGTGATGAGTTCTCGTACATGTACATAATCAACACTAGCCCGGGTGATGAGTTCTCATACATGTATATAATCAACACTGACCCGGGTGCTGAGTTCTCGTACATGTATATAATCAACACTGACCCGGGTGATGAGTTCTCATACATGTATATAATCAACACTGACCCGAGTGATCAGTTCTCGTACATGTATATAATTAACACTGACCCGAGTTATCAGTTCTTGTACATGTATATAATCAACACTGACCGGGTGATGAGTTCTCATACATGTATATAATCAACACTGACCGGGTGATGAGTGCTCGTACATGTATATAATCAACACTGACCCAGGTGATGAGTGCTCGTACATGTATATAATCAACACTGACCCAGGTGATGAGTGCCCGTACAAGTATATAATCAACACTGACCTGAGTGATCAGTTCTCCTACATGTATATAATCAACACTGACCCGGGTGATGAGTGCTCCTACATGTATATAATCAACACTGACCCTAGTGATGAGTTCTCGTACATGTATATAATCAACACTGACCCTAGTGATGAGTTCTCGTACATATA
Source organism: Spisula solida (assembly GCA_947247005.1). Taxonomy (NCBI): domain Eukaryota; kingdom Metazoa; phylum Mollusca; class Bivalvia; order Venerida; family Mactridae; genus Spisula; species Spisula solida. Next base: position 6,953,706 of record OX365947.1, read on the forward strand.
TATAATCAGCACTGACCCGGGTGATGAGTTCTCATACATGTATATAATCAACACTGACCGGAGTGATCAGTTCTCGTACATGTATATAATTAACACTGACCCGAGTTATCAGTTCTCGTACATGTATATAATTAACACTGACCCGAGTTATCAGTTCTTGTACATGTATATAATCAACACTGACCCGGGTGATGAGTTCTCGTACTTATAGAATAATACATGGCTGAGCAGTGCCATTGAGTGATAATCGCCCCGGTAGGTTGATAATTGCCAGAGGGCACTAGCCCGAGGGCAATTATAATCTACCTGGACGATTATCACTCAATGGCACTGCTCAGCCATTCATTGTTCTGTATAATACTTATGTCGTTGTGTTTTCATTAAAACTACTCATTTAAGAAACCATTTACAAGACATGACGTGTTCCGTAATTGATAGACAAACCCATCGTCGTTTTAGAACTTGTCAAACTTGGATCTATTCACGTAGATCTAGCACTTAAATTATCCGCAATATATTGTTATTATAAAACGGAAACATATCATACGGGTTTTCATTTTTTTAGTTAGAATATTTGCTACATTCTGGTGTATGGTTTGATGCAAAATTCTGAAAAAAGTTGTTTTTCACATTTTGGGAAGAACATAAGTATCTCAGTGTATTATGTTTAGATCCAGTAAACACGGATTTAATGTCTATAATTTAGCAAATAGGTGCATAGAACCATCAGATCAAGGATTGATACAATTTTGAAATGCGCCATCTTGCATGTCCAAATCTATCAATCTGGTTTGCAAATGATTCAAGAAGGCCTACGTTACGCTTGGCGCCGGCCACTTTGAGATGCAAATGACGTAACGTTGTGCGTGTATGTCTTCCAAGGGCTTTTATCAGTATATAATCAACACTGACCCGAATGATGAGTTCTCGTACATGTATATAATCAACACTGACCCGAGTGATCAGTTCTTGTACATGTATATAATCAACACTGACCCGGGTGATCAGTTCTCGTACATGTATATAATCAACACTGACCCGAGTGATCAGTTCTCGTACATGTATTTAATCAACACTGACCAAGGTGATGAGTTCTCGTACATGTATATAATCAACACTGACCGGGTGATGAGTGCTCGTACATGTATATAATCAACACTGACCCGGGTGATGAGTTCTCGTACATGTTTATATCAACACTGACCTGGGTGATGAGTTCTCGTACATGTATATAATCAACACTGACCCGAGTGATCAGTTCTCGTACATGTATATAATCAACACTGACCAGGGTGATGAGTTCTCGTACTTGTATATAATCAACACTGACCCGGTCGATGAGTTCTCGTACTTGTATATAATCAACACTGACCCGGTCGATGAGTTCTCGTACATGTATATAATCAACACTGACCCGGGTGATGAGTGCTCGTACATGTATATAATCAACACTGACCCGGGTGATGAGTGCTCGTACATGTATATAATCAACAGTGACCCGGGTGATGAGTTCTCGTACATGTATATAATCAACACTGACCCGGGTGATGAGTTCTCGTACATGTATATAATCAACAGTGACCCGAGTGATCAGTTCTCGTACATGTATATAATCAACACTGACCCGGGTGATGAGTTCTCGTACATGTATATAATCAACACTGACCCGGGTGATGAGTTCTCATACATGTATATAATCAACACTGACTGGGGTGATGAGTTCTCGTACATGTATATAATCAACACTGACCCGGGTGATTAGTTCTCGTACATGTATATAATCAATTTATCATACAAAACTTTATAAAATTAACTGCAATAGATAGTACAAACTCGGACAGGGTAAACAGCACGCAACTGAAACAGCCAATAAATTGAGTCACAATGCAATATTTCTGTTTCCTATTACTTTATAATTATATACGAGATATATATATATATATATAATCAAATATACAAGGATCAAAACTACAATCGATCCTGGTTTAGTTAAAATGGCTTCAGTTACAGTTCCTTAAAACAAAATGGCATTGGCAATATATTTGTTCAGTTAGCTTTAAAGAAACTACATGGTAGATATTTCAGCTTTTTTAAAAGCTGAATCTAGGTCTTCCGCTTTTTTGATAGCTGAATCTAGGTCTTCCGCTTTTTTGATAGCTGAATCTAGGTCATCTGCTTTTTTGATAGCTGAATCTAGGTCTTCCGCTTTTTTGATAGCTGAATCTTGGTCTTCCGCTTTTTTGATAGCTGAATCTAGGTCTTCCGCTGTTTTGATAGCTGAATCTAGGTCTTCCGCTTTTTTGATAGCTGAATCTTGGTCTTCCGCTTTTTTGATAGCTGAATCTAGGTCTTCCGCTTTTTTGATAGCTGATACTTAGGAAACAAAACTATTTATTATTTTGGCGTGGGGTCTATAAAGCCTCAAAATCCTGGGGTCTAAAAAGTCTTGGGGTTGAATAGTTCTAGGGTTGGTGTTGTATAGGACTTGCATTTCTGGACTTTCAGCGGATTTAAAGTTAAGATGCAGTTTCTCGTTCAGTTTTATGTTTGGCATTTTGCCGTGTGATTGTGGTCTGTATTATTTCTGTTTTCTGTGCTCGGCTGTTTCATTTTCTTGCTGCCTTCTGTGTCTGGTCTTTTTATTATCTTTTTTTAAGGTACATTGTGTGTACCAATACATACATACATGTTAGTACATTGTGTATACCAATACCTACATACATTTTAGTACATTGAGTGTACCAATACCTACATACATGTTAGTACATTGAGTATACCAATACATACATACATGTTAGTACATTGTGTGTACCAATACATACATACATGTTAGTACATTGAGTATACCAATACCTACATACATGTTAGTACATTGTGTGTACCAATACCTACATACATGTTAGTACATTGTGTGTACCAATACCTACATACATGTTAGTCATTGAGTGTACCAATACTTACATACATGTTAGTATATTGTGTGTACCAATACCTACATACATGTTAGTACATTGTGTGTACCAATACCTACATACATGTTAGTACATTGTGTATACCAATACTTACATACATGTTAGTACATTGTGTGTACCAATACCTACATACATGTTAGTACATTGTGTGTACCAATACCTACATACATGTTAGTCATTGAGTGTACCAATACTTACATACATGTTAGTACATTGTGTGTACCAATACCTACATACATGTTAGTACAGTGTGTGTACCAATACCTACATACATGTTAGTACATTGTGTATACTAATACTTACATAAATGTTAGCACATTGGGTGTACCAATACTTATACAGGCTAATGCACCTTAGTTTTTAGCTAAACTGTCACATAGTGACAGGGTGACCTTTGTGATCACTCTTCGTCTGTCGTCCGTCCATAATTGCTTGTGAACACACTAGAGGTAACAGTTATGACCCAATCTTCATGAAACTTTATCATGTTTGTCTCTATGAAATCTAGGTCAAGGTAGAAACTGGATCATGTGGGGACAAAAACTAGGTCTCTATGTCAAATCTTAGAAAAAGCTTGTGAACGCATTAGAGGACACATGTATGACCTATTCGTCTAGAAACTTGGTTAGAATGTTTGTCTCTATGAAATCTATGTCAAGTGCGAAACTGGTTCATGTGGGGTCAAAAACTAGGTCATTAGGTTAAATCTTACAAAGAGCTTGTGAACACGCTAGATGCAACAGTTATGGCCCAATCTTCATGAAACTTGGTCAGAATGTTTGTCTCTATGAGATCTAAGTTAAGTGTGATATTGGGCTAACTGGGATCAAAAATAGGTCACAAAGTCAAATCAAAGGCACTAGAGGTCAAAAATTGTGTCTAATCTATCAATATGAGTTATCTGATGTAAATAACAAAGTCGCTGGTTAGGACTATAATGGACTAAGTGATCTATATAATAATAAAAATTATATTTATAGATCTAGTAATTATGTAATAGGGTTAAGAAAAACCTCATAGTCATGAATAAACAAGTCATGCTCTGTGATTTAATTTTTAGTTCTTGGATAATTTAGAACTGTGTCTTAGATTTATTTTTCTCTCTGAACCATGTTAATAATGTAAAACCATGTAAATCTCTTCTCTCGTTGCTATGGTGACCAATTTCGGAAGAGCATCCATATTGAGAAAACGATCGAGGAGTAAGTGGTTAAAAACCGTAGCTATATTTCTCTGCAAGCTAACATTCACGGTTTAGATATATTTCATTAAAATAAGAATATAATTCTAAAATGTGATACAATATTCATAAATGTACGTCAAAAACTCATCAAATACCAGGCGCGTTGCTAGCCCTATAATCATGTGGATTCACTATTGTGCTAGGTGGTCGAGGCATGCTCCTCCGGACATAGCACCTTGAGAACGCAGCGTTCTCAATGTGCTTTGTTTAGTTCTTAAGAACATTAATTTGTAAATAAACGATGTATTGTAAATACATTGTAGAGTACTTCTCTGTTCAAAATAAAGCTAAAATATACTAAACGGATTTAAAAACGCGACACTGGGGTGTGTTGTTTTATAGACATTTCGAGTTAATGCTAATATTCGAATAGTGCAGATTAAATGTATATGTATTGGCGTCATTTTGGTACCAAGATGATACAAATCAGATGAGTATTAACAAATATATAGTACAATCAATACGTCGACCCAGAAAACAAAAGTCACATTCTGACAAATTGGCAATACACTAAGCAAGTCTTAAAAGAGTGCATGTATATATTTGCCCATAGCTCGGTCAATACGTGTTTGATCTTGCTGAAATGTTCAACGTACGTAGCTTGGATATGTAAAATTACATTATAGCATAAAAACGGTGATTTTGCCCATACGTTAACGGGAAGAAAACCAGGCGTAAACATAAAGATTCACGCGCTGTTAACGTCCAGTTTTACGTATGCTCATTTCAGGGCCGCGCCTGCGACTATAAACGTTATACAGCGTCATATGAACAGTAATTCCCATTTTATTTCTGCCGACTTATTAATTTTCTATAAGATTTAAACTATAAATTTAAACAAATCCGCAGTATCCATGTTTTCTTGGTATTTGCCGATCCCGGAAGTCGACGCGCATAACAATAATTGGTATGACGTTACGTTTGTTTTCGCGACGTCGCCACTAAATCTCCCGCCAAAATATCATTATTTTGAAATAAAAACGCATTAATTGATGTTTTGTATGCTATAATAGCGTTTACGCATGCTTTTTCGCGTTATAACATATGCAGAGTTCCTCGGGAGCGTTGGTGCCCTCGCCCTGGCGGGCTTGGGCACCAACCGTCCCTCGGGACTCTGCAGATGTTATAGCCCGAAAAAGCATGCGTTAACCCTACAATTCAATTGATTTTATTACCACCTGATAATATTTTTAACAAACAGAATAAACAAAAGATGGCCCTAGCAAATGCAAATGTCACACATTTTTTTCGTGTGTTCATCGTGTGTTCGTTGGGTGCTTGTCAGGTTGGTAATGCAGCTATATTCCTACTTCATGATTAAGTTCGAGTTCAAGTGTATGTATATATCATGACAACAGAAATAAACAAAACAATGATAAGAATAAAGCACAATTTAGGTTTGCTATTTCACACTTTTTAATAAAAATGCAATTTCTTACATGTTTATCTCCCCTTGACAATAAAACAGTATGCAGGTCTTTGAGACAACGGTGTGTTGCATTGTTACAAGGTATCTTTCCTGCACCAATGTTTTCGTGTTATATAGACACATTTTAAATAAAGTTGAATACACCATTTATTATATTACATTTAGTTTAGAATTTGGATATAAAAACGTCACTTTTGTTTTCTGCACCAACGTCTTATTCGTGCGATAATTTAGTTAATACTCGTTGGATTTTATTAAGTTTGGTATCAAAATGACGCAATTGAATGAGCCGTTAAGAATATACAAAGACATTGTGTATGAGAATTTATTTTCCTAAAATATACCAACATATCCAAGTGTCGCGTTTTTAAATCCGTTAACCATATAAATCAACAAATGTAGATCTACGAGTCCCATTTTATTATGTCCACAAAATCTTCAGATAGGCTCATAGAAGTCTAGTTGCCCTTCCCTTTTCAGGGCAGCAAAGTTCTTTCTGTATGATAGCATTGTCAACCAATGACTTTATTACCAATGACTACCCAACAGCAACCATGCAACATGACGATAAAGAAAACCTCATGATGTTACACCTTGCTCTAGATACTAGTAGCACTTTGAAAAATGGAAGGTTATAATAAAGTGATGTATGCCACTTTTAAAGTGAAGAGTAGGTCCACATAACTTGTCCAGTACATAGATTATGCAGACGGGGTCGGTTCATCTTTTCTTCTCCAGCAACAGCGTACTTGCCCGTCTCTTCTTGAGATTACCGATTTGCTGCACTGCAGCACTGGGTTGAGTAAGTTTCTAACTTGTGCTTCTCTGCAGGCGTACACGTCATGATTCAAGTTATTGACTTTGCAGTGAACATTGCTAATGAAACTAGTTGTTATATCGTCACAATAATATCAGCAAGCCTTTAATATATTAGTTGAAATGAAACGTTGTCATTATTTTATATCTCTGTAAGAAGGTTTATTTGTATGGGGAAGTTACAAAGATTTAAACATTCATAAAAACTTGATGATGATAATAATGGTGTAGTATTGTTCTACAAACAACATCAAACTTTGCTTAAGCATTATATGTAAGCCTCGATTTCGTGTTTCGAGTGCGCATGAGCGTGAATATATAATTTATAGTCCTCGGAGAGTGGGAGGGGTCGCAGGTTTAATTCGTTGCCGACTCATAAAACAAAATACACTTAGTATGAAAGGGAAAGCTGGTTTCTGTCTCTCATACATTCCTGAAGAAGGATACCATCAGAAATGAGGCGTCGAAAGTGATCAATATAAGTTGTAAGAAATCGACTTAAATATACGTGTGTATAAGTATAAGATAAATCATTATCTCTTAGCGTAAAGAAGTTATTTACAGTAAACTGCCTTGAACAACCATCTTGCGAAGAATAAAAGCAATCAACATGTGAGATGTTTTTTATGGAACGCCATAGCTGTCTTTGGTTGACGCTTGTCATGTTGACTTGTCGTAAAATAAAGTCTTTAATATTACTCAAAGAATGAAGCTTTGAATTGACAAACTTTGAGTAGTACATGCATATACGTATATGTACAAACATAACTCGTATGACTGGGTTTGGACCTCAACAAGCGCGGGTTAAGACCAATAACCCAATTAGAAGTTGCTTACACGTCTTATAAAGCAATTACATATTGTCTCTTATGAGTGATGTTAAAATCCATATAGGTGATAAAGATTCGGAGTTTTAATTTGTATCTTTACTCTTTTAGTCTCATCCGTTGATTAATATTTTACTAAACAGATAATAGTAATGTTCGGTTAAATTGATGCAGGATTAAGGAAACCATGATGAGTACCTGTGGTGACTTTACATGTCCGCATTTGGTAATAAGCATCCTGTAGGACCCGCAATGGTTGTTCCAATAGTTGATTAGTATCCTTTTTTCGCCTCGAAGAGTTTAATCTGCTAGTGATTGGTTACCCAGGGTTCTGGGAGTCACAATGTACATAGATGTATACATAATAATTATGACATAATACTAACAGAAATAAATAGGAATGTGTGCTGTTATGATCAAAACATTTTAGGGAAAATCAAACGTTCGGGTAATATTTTAGCTCATCTGACCACAAATTGCTCATGATGACTTATTAAATCTGTTGTTCATCGTATAATTTTCAAGGTTTAACCCCATAATATTTGATTTTGTACAATAGCATCAAACAAGGCTGCTTCGTATCTTTTGCATGTAAACTATATATGTGGTGTAGATTGTCCTTATGGTGCGTGGTGTCCAGTTGTTGTTTTCTCGTCACATGGCTCTCGTTCCGTTTTGGTTTGACTGGCTTAGTCGGCAGACTTTCGGGACGGGTTGTCGTGTTTTCAGTGCTTTGTGTGTTTTAAGTGTTTTCTGTGCTCGGCTGGTTAAGTTGAGTGCTGCCTTCCCTGTCTGACTTAATATAATCTTTTTTAAGATATCTTGAACTAAAAGTTACTACATGTACCAGTCTGTCCCAATCTGACTGAAATGATTAATTACTTCGTTTTCCGCTGATTCCGAATATTACTCTTTTCGTTTATATTTTGGGAGGTTTTATCCCAAAATATCTAATTTTGAACAAGAGCCAGATAATACAATTTTGATATTTTAAACTGGATATTATGCCGTCCATTTTGAAATGGTTGCTATGGCAACGATGCAACTCGATTTGAGTGGGTCTTATGAAAAAAATGTTTAATGGTTCAAGGAATGTTTGTACCAAGTTTGGTGGTTTCCTTAAAAAATAATGTTTTTTGGACATTTATTTACAATACGTACAAGCAATGGAATACAGTTCTGTAGTTGTTGAAATACTCATCAATACTTACTAAATGATTTGGTAAAACGATGTTCGTGCAATACCAACTTCGTGTTAGTTTTACATGCTGCCATGCAAGTTGTAAGTTTTTCACGGGGTCATGAAACTTGTAAGTTTTACATGCTGCCATAAAAGTTGTAAGTTTTTCACGGGGTCATGAAACTTGTAAGTTTTACTGCATAACTGGTGTCGTTGACGGAACACACTAGTATGTACCGATAGTTTCTTTGACTGACACTCACCGGAACATTTGTACTTGTATGTGACTTGAATGTGATTCCATGTTATAAATACGATGTACTATAATACATGTAGTTACAAATTTAAAAACACAGTTGTTCGTTGGTCAGGGTCAACACATGACGCCTCTATAAGGAATAACTGAGAAAATATCTATACGTTTGCTATGAAGCAGTCGTCAGTTTGATTTTCACAATCATTTTGCGCATGTTGTACAATTTATAGCTAAATATGGGATTGAGTAACTATGCGATTGCTATGTTTTGCTGCTGCCATTTTACTTCTCTTAATAACCTATGTACCTACGAACATATGTATTGTAAATATATGTCATGTTATGGGCTGGTGGCCTAAATCATTAATAAACGTAATTGTATTGTTTTGTATTGTATTGTATTGTATTGTATTGTATTGTATTGTATTGTATTGTATTGTATTGTATTGTATTGTATTGAGTACATCCCAATATAATTGAATAGCAAAGATTATATGAATACTAGAAACTATAATCATTGTTATTTTGTCTCCTATGTGTTGGCACCACCATCCCTCTGACCATCTGTTTTTCTGCCCTTAGACGCGTTTTTGGGAAGCGGAACACTATGATGTTATAGATTTCAATAGTTGCTTACTGGACGCAAAAGTCTATAAATTATATTTAAGGAATAACTAAGAAAAATTGCGTCTGCTATGAAGCAATCGTTTTGAGTTTTACGACCATTTTGTTCATAGTGTACACTATATAGCTAAATATGTGGTTGAGTACACCCCCGTATGATTGAATAGTAGAGGCATGGTGAAAACTAGAATCTAATAATCATTTGCTATTATGCTTCCCATGGTTGTGTTTGGCATCACCATTTCTCTGACCATTTGTCTTCCCTTCCCTAGACGTGGATTAGTGACGCGGAACGATAGGATGTTTTAGAATTCATTTGTTCCGTTGCTTACTAGGTGCAAAAGTCGCGTATTAGTTGTGTTCTTCACACCGAGATATTTACCGCAGAATGTGTGATGAACAGATTCAATGTCATGTGAGAATTTATGACACATAGCATAAGATAGGTTTTACCATAAAATCAAATAATTGAAACAGCTGTTTGACATTGAAATGTCCGAACGGTTTTTGATATTTACAAATAAAGAATATAGCCTTCTGGGCTTGTTGTGATCATTTCTGTTGGGCAGATGCCCATGACAATGAAGGTATCATATGTAACCCCATATACTTATGTATTTGGGTGGTTTTAATTTCATTCCCACGGAAGGTCCAGCGTTCATGTGAAGACAACGATCCACCATGACGAAATACTATTACTTCGGTTTTATTCATATTTAGTTCCATTCCAGTTGAGATAAGATACAAAACTGGTAGATATTATATTTATTTGCTGTTGTAATTTAACAACTGTTTCAGCACAATTTGCAACATCATTGGCAAACATAAGGCATAATATATCTTGTATAGAATTGTCGATGAAAAATGCCAGTTTCACCGCAGCATAGAATTTAGTTCATTGATAAATAGAGAAAATATGATCGGACTAGTTACGTCCCCTTGTCTAGTACCTATATTACAAGGGAAGTAATCTGTTATTGAGCATGACTTTGTATGAGACGTTCTAACGCAAGAATGAAGATGTCCATACATTGCGGCAAGTATTCTTATAAAATGAGTGTTAACTCCACGACGCTGTAAACATTCGAAAAGCTTATAGTGACTAATCTTGTCAAAAGCTTTCTTAAAATCTACATATAAACAATTAAAACGACCACATGGTTTAGACACATACTTTTGAGCCATAGCAATTATCAATACGTACAGGAATAGTTTCTCCGAAAGCCGGCTAATTATAGCTAAACAAATACACTAAATTAAACTAGGAAGTAAGCCAAAAAGAATATTTAGTACCAATTTAACATTATTACAACGTCTTGCTCTAAAATTATGCCACAATGAACATCAAAAGAGTGATTTTCAATATTTGAGTGTTGAGTGTTGAGTGCTGAGTGCTGAGTGCTGAGTGCTGAGTGCTGAGTGCTGAGTGCTGAGTGTAAGTATTCGTTGTAATCCCGGTCCCAGATCAGCGAAGATCTCTGTAAGTGTAAGCTTGAAAGTACATACTGTATCGGCAAAATGCGCTCGGTCCGGTTTAACGACGCGGGTCCGGCGAACGTAACGCAAATGATCCGGCTAAAAATGAAGGATATCAACAATAATCAACAGGTGAGTGTAACATATTAGCGTTTTTTGTGTGATTATTTTTTAATTCTGAAGACAGAAATACTCTTACGGAATGACCATGGTCGTCCTGTATGCCCGTAGATACATGGCTTGGTCCTACATCAATGCGCATGAACGTAAAGTCGGGTTTCCATGGAGCGTATTTTTTCGGCGCTGATTTTTTCAGCGCGTAATAACGCCCCAAATACGCGCTGAAAAACTGTTCCCATGAAGCTGAAAACAGACGCGTTTTTTTTTGGATAAAAATGCGTACCTTTCATCGATATTTTAAAGAAACATGGGACTTCTAGGTCATACAATAAGATGCAATTGCATGTTTGCTAGCCCATTTGAAAGATAATGAGGTGGAGAAGATGGTGGTGGCCTTTTTTGGTCATACAAATGTTTACATGTTTTTCAAAGAGACAGGGATACTTCTATGAGCTTCTTGTCAACATGTAAAACTTAATTCATGCAATTTAAGATGAGTGGCGTCAATAAAACAATATTAAATCGAGGAAACTACGTCAATTTATACCTCAAAAGCCATTTTACGTAAAATATTACGCGCTGATAAACGCGTCAATGGAAATGGCAACAAGCAATATAGACTGAAGCGAAATATATTTATTCGGCGTGTGTTACGTGCCGAATAAATACGCGCCAAAAACGCGTAGGTTTTACGCTTCATGGAAACGGGGAGACTTGAAATGCGGGTACTTTAGACAAAATAGACAAAATAAAAGCCACGCAAATTGTAGTCGGTTTATCACGCACGTCGTGGAAAGTTATCAGTTAGTCGTGATTTGCCTTCGATGACCAACGTGAAGGTATACTAAAACATTAATAACAGTTTTCCAACTCAAAATAGATCTATATATAATATATAGCAGGTATTGTGCAAATATATCAGTCCTAACTGGGATTGTTAACACATTTGTCAACACGAATAGTCATTTTTCTAGGAAAAGCCTTATATACATGTACTATATATTATTGTTAGCACGTTTGAACTGACGCAATTGCTAATAGACCATTAGCGCATGTCTTCAAAAACAAAAACAAAAACAAAACTATAGTCCGTTAAATCATATATAACAAATCCTCCATATATCTTCTATGCTTCGTCTGTCAGATTTAATAGTCTAACCCAAGATTTAAAACACAGATTACAGGTCCCTCTATCACATTTGTCCTGAATATATATCCTAGTTAGGCCCAACATACCTTAGTCATGTTTTTAAGAATAATTCAAACCATGAATGGTAATTTTAGACCTATCATCAATATGTATAATTATTCCACCAGGTAGCAGTATGACGTCAGTAAATTACTTTCGTAAATAGAATCTAACAATGTGTGAAATATTTCAAAATGATAAGTATGTGTCAGTCTGTTCTAATAGTAGTCGTGATATTAACCCTTAATAGTTTTGGGTCGATTTATACAGTGTAGCAATACCACGTGACTTTTGACAACAGTTACAAGAAGAAATTTGTAAAGATTTGAAAATAAAATAGCCATATAAGTATTTTATTTCTTCATCGATTTCTATGAAATATACGCCACGCTAAGGGGACAATTATTTGCTTTCCATGAAATATAAAATCTTTTTCAGCGGATGTGCTGTTTTGTCAATTACCTTGTGGAACTGTGAAACGTGTAGGTTTCACAGGGTAATAGAAAAATCGGTAAAACTGCAGAAAAAGATATGTTATTTGACGGATAGCAAATACTTTTCCCCTTAGCGGGGCGTATATTTTATAGAAATCGATGGCTATTTTTGTGTTCGAATGTTTATAAATTTCTACTTGTAACTGTAGCCAAACGCCATGTGGTATTGCTTCCCTGTATATACATTTGTATATACGAGGAACTGGAAGTCAGGAACTAGATCTATACTATCATTTAAGTATCGACCATATTTTACATGTGTGGTTGAATTTGTTGTCATGCATGACATAACAATCTGTGCGGCGTTTGTCCGAAAAAATATACAATGTATAGTCCAGAGAATTTGACACGACTCTCGACCTTCAATTAGCATAATTTAACAGCTGATATATTGTCTATATTTATAACCCCGACTGTATGCTTTCATAAGCGGGGAATATCACGAAGACGCTCGAGGTGTAATATCAACACAAATCTAAAGAACCGATAATGCACGATTTGCTCGCGGAAATTTATATATTCAATCCAAGTACCTTGTAATATATTCATGCATAAAGGTCAGGATCATGTCAAATTCTCTGCGCTATACTAAATACAAAACAACAAATTAGGCGGTCAAATTCGATATTTTGAGAAAACAAAATAAACTGTGTGAAAAGTTGAAAACTACTCTTTACTTATGGAAAACAAGCTTTTTAAACTTCGGTTTGGTCGACATGGCCATTTCCGATTTTCATGAAAATATGCGCATAAGAAACGCCTCGTTGTGCAGATTTCATATCATGCACGAGTCTTATAAGGTCGAAGATAGCACTTACGGTCTTCTTATTCTAAGCCAGCGAAATGTGTCTGTGATTGTATGGCTCCATTCGAATTTTGTTGTCATACTGATGACGTAATCATTTGTGCGGCGTTTGCCAGGAAAAAATATTACGACCAACAAATGCCAAAAGTCTCTATGAATGTATTACTCTAGTCGAATTTTAAAAATGGATATAATTATAATCTGGCTTTAATACTCTAGAACTTGACGTTCCTATGGAACCTGAGCATGTGGTATATTGGGACTCCCACAAATACCCTCTTCGGCCACAAATGACGTCACTAACCCATACAGCTTTGCATATATTAACACATACGAGATCTACGTGCGTAGATAAGACACGCATTCATTATTTTAATCAATATTATGGTATTAAAAGGTAATTCGCTTAATAACTGTAATACACAGACGTAGATCTATTAGTCAGAGAAACATCGTGATTGATCCCTGTTTGAATGCGATCTTTCTGATATTTCTTTTATTTTAAAATTCATCTCGGAGATTAATAAAAGAGCATACAATATATTATATCCCTTCTGCAGGGAAGAATGAAATATTATTTGCGCTGATTATTTCTATAAAGGCAGATAAGGTCTGGGCCTCGAAGAATGACAATTTTGAATATAGATCTATAGACGTATTACGTCATAAGTGTCGCATATGTCGGGGGAAAGAATTGATTGACACTGTTCTGAATGTAGATCTAACGATTTAAATTGGTCTGCAAGGTCTCCATGACCTGAGTTTAACCTTTGTCGTTGAATAGAAGGACTGTGTACAATGGTAGGCCTACGTGTATGGTGTTTTGTATAGAGTCTATATCTACTTTCGGTTTCTCGAAGCTGCTTTTGAATAATTATATTAAAGTTTTTTATAGTTCTAGATCTTCATCATCATGGAGTTTCCTTAAACCTTTGATTTGTGAAATTTCTTCACATAATACGTGATTAATTTTGCCCCATTGATTTTTGTTTTATTTGTTCAAATCGGAATAGGTCATCGTTACTAATTAGTTTAAACATATTTATTTTATTTTAGTCATCGTTAATTTATAAATATATATAGATTCTAGACCTTTTATGGAAATATGTAGCTACAACACTATAATTAGATCTATGTAGATCCAAAGAATACGGGAGATATAATTATGGTGTTTGATCTTAAATTAGGTAGATCTAGATCTATATATTAAAGAAAACCATAAATGTCCTGTACATGTCCAATAATGTGTACAGATCTATGTTATTGTGAAGGCCTTAGATATATGTTTACTGATATGACACAGGTAAATTTCTGAAAACACATAAATAAACACAGACCTGTCTTTTAGCCCTTAATTAATTTTAGTTTCACTGTTTCTCATTTCTATAGTGGCCTAATTTAAAGTATCTATTTAAAAAAAACTAGAGAAAATCCGTGCGTAGATCTATCCTTTGTGCTATTTATTCAGTGACGTTATTAGATCTAATTGGTTTTAATTCTAACTAGGATAGATCTAGTACATGTATAATTATAGAACCCCTGTTCTAATCAAATCGCTACTATACAGCCTTATCGAAACATTGTTTCAATTAAATCTATCTAATATTAAACTTTATATCCACAATGATTATCTCGACGGTAAATGTCGAACTAGTTAGAGCCCATGATAATGAAAAACTCATATAAACGAATTTCAACTCGCGTTTCCAAATGCGTCAAAATACGTCAGCCCCTTAGCAACCATCGGATGCGAAACTAACATACATTTCATACTTCCTAGCTTTACATAAACTCTGGCGTAGTTGTGACGTCAGGGGCACTCTCTACATGTAGAAGTTATGTTGAAACGAGAGGAAAGTGACAGAAAACTTTTGAATGTCTGTGATTTGCAATATTTTAATCGGAGTCGACCTCCTAGGTAAACAATGGTCATGGCCGAGGTGTCAAAGGGACCAGTCCGGGTTGGATTTTATGATATAGAACGAACAATAGGAAAAGGAAACTTTGCTGTTGTGAAATTAGCAAAACATCGAATAACAAAAACAGAGGTAAGTTCATTCTCATTGTTATTACTGTATGTTAACGTTAATGATTAAGGTAGATTTTTGTGCTGTTTAATGCAATTGTTGGTGGGGCTTTATTGTCATGCTAAATATGTGATGCTTACAACGCTCCACACCTTATTTAGCCTTCCACCTGTTGGACTGATGTTTTTGTTTATTTTTACGGTCACCGGAAGTTAATCAAGCCTTTAAATGTCCAGTAAATCTTAAGTTAAAATACTGACATCCTGTTTAAAGTGTGAGGAGAATTGTTACAAGTGTATATCATGTTCTCATGTCACTGACCTCCATTCATTGCTAGTTTTTCCTTGATCCTGAACTTTTTTATTTGAACTGCGTGGGAGGGGGGCTCTTGTCTGGGAGCTCTTGTCTAGAGAAAGTAGCCCCAGATTAATCATGTAGGCTATTCCGGCCGAGTTGACCCTGAATTGTGGGGACCTTGCTAAACTGTCGCTAAATCACCACCTTGACACCTTAAATTCTCGCGTTTGGTGCCAGTAGAGACGTTTAAATATCTATATATAGTCTCGGGTGCCAGGACATACTCGACCATTGCTAGCCAGGCAACATTTGCGTCAATTGCATATATAATATATAGTAAAGTATAGTATAGGGCTGCAATTTCTAGTCAGTTACTACTCCTTGCAATTTCCTCTTAATCTTATTCTCTGCCCTGACAATTCTTGTATACAGTACATGTCAACGATTGCCATTTGATGAATACACTATTACAGTCTATTACCTACTATAATATGTCATTATATGACAAAGGTGTGAACTACTATGTTTAATTTTATTTTGTTAGTACAATGTACATACTTTATAAATAATGGTAAAAAAGTGGTTTATCACTTTGTTATTTGTGAACGACACAGACATGTGCAGTCATAGTTGAAAGTACATGGTCATTTGGTTTATCCGTGCCGAAATGGCCAATGACATCCGACATCAAGGAAAGAGACTGTTTGTTCAGTGCTGTGTGATAAAATTATACAAGGAGTCTGTATGTTCTACCCTTGCTCTTTCCAATCTTTAACATGCACAGTGTACTGTGAGCACTGAATGACTGATATAAGCATGACTACCTGGGTTACCTGAACCAGTTCATCTCTAGTTCGGAATCAAACCCAGATTGCTTAATTACAAACCCAGCTCACTGTCCACTGGACAACAACCATAGCTTACTGTAACGTGTTAGGGTGATTATATATTATATACATCATTACATGTAGTTATGCAATTCAATAATAAAATTGCAACTTTATGAAATTCATTTATATTACGTCACAGATTTTAGAAAACGCCTTCCCTTGTTCAGTGTGATTCATAATTTTTATTTATAAATATACACGTTAACATCATGTCATCACTCATGTATACGATGTTACTGTTATACATTTTGATAATATAATATCATTTTCCGTCATGTCAACATGTATGTGAAGAATTTAATTTAATTCTCAATTGGTTGTAAATGTATGAACATGTTAAACCAGTTAAATTGGTTGCTAAGTAACGCTTGGAAGTGGAAAGATATCTCCACCGCATAATTATTGCCATATATAAATCCAATGTAAAAACAAAACTCTGATTGCTGTCACAGAAATAGGCAATGGCTGTCAATGAATGATGACGTAGTTGTTTATCAAGAGAAGGCCAAATGCTGGGTATCTTTGTCAGTAAGATTTCAATATCTGAGTGAGGCTGTGCTATACAAGTCCTTTAGTCTGGAGTCTCAGACTGGGCACATTTCCCCACCTCCCTTGATTTTACTTTCAGGGGTTCCATTTGACTCGGGAGAAGGGGTTTTAATCCTTGAAATTTAAAAAAAGCCACATTTTGACCCTCAAGATTTTGGTTTGAAGGGTCATTTGCTTAAATTCATGGTTATTTTGCCTATAAAATGGTAAAATTTAGTCAAAGATATCGAAATGACCCGTTAGATACACTAGCTAGTGGAGCCCCTGTACTTGTAGTTGTTTTAAAATATGTGATTAAACACGTACATCAATCCAGGCCTCAACAAATATTTTTTAAAGCACTCGTCCTGCAATATAGACAAAGAAGAAAATCCCAAATCTTACTAGTCCTGCTATATAAATAAAGAAGGAAAAAAATTAGCAGGACAAGTAGATTTATTGAGGCCTGTAATCCTTAATTCATTCTCATTCAGATATATTTTAATAAATTATTCTAGAAAATTACCTTATATTATACAGAAAATTACCTTATATTTTATAGAAAATTACTTTATTTTTTATAGAAAATTATCTTTTCTATTTCTATTTTTCAGGTTGCCATAAAAATTATAGATAAGACCCGGCTAGATGAAAACAATTTGAACAAAGTAAAACGAGAAGTGACCATCATGAAGCTTCTCAGTCATCAACACATTATCAAACTCTACCAGGTGAGTGTTATACTGTATACTATCAGGACTTTTTAGTCCCCTACCGGTTTTTGACCGGAGGGGACTATAGGTTTGCGCCCGTCAGTCAGTCTGTCGTCCGTCAAACAATCTGGATCCTGACATAACTCAAACAGTTTCCAAGCTAGGTTTATGAAACTTGGTATGTAGATAGGGGACAATAAGGGGATTATGCATGTCTAAAAATATTTTGATTCTGACAAAAATTGTGGTTGCTATGGCAACAGAAACATTGAAAATGTCCTCAAACCGGTAGGGGACTTCTGTATTACTTGCAATTCTTAATTACTTGTTTCGTTCTATAGCAGGGGCCGTTTACAGGTGGCTTCCCCTCAAGAAAATTCTTTAAAAACATGCAGTTTTCCCCTAAAATCCAATTTACATCAAGTTTTTTCTTCCCCTGTTGCAAGAATTATGACTTATTTTTCCCCAAATTCAAACAAAACACCCCCTCCCCTACTCATGAAAAAAGCCCTGACTATAGTGCTGTCATTGATTCCATCTGAGGCATATCGATGATTCAGATTTATTGGAAGAAGTATCAACCATACATCAATATGTCAATTTGCAACCAGAAGTCTGTTGTCTAAGCAAAGCGCTACCGAGCGCCTTTATTCAGTTACCTCCCGTTCAATTAAATATAGAAGGCATGGATTACCTCCCGTGGAAAGCGCTATGTAGCGCTTGCTCATGTTAACGGTCTCCTGTACCATGCCCTTCGGTCATCATTCACTTATTTAGTCGTTCTACTCTGCATAAATTGGGTATAAATTCAGGTTTTGAAAAAAGCAGCTTTGCTTTTAAGTTTACACTTGACCCATTTTGGCAATTTATAAATTCCATTTCACCAAATTGTGCAGGAAAAAATGAGGATTTTGAGTAGATCCATTCACTTGTCCAATGTATCAATATTTTAAATGTGAATTGATAATTGATTGGCTAAAAAATATTGTTGATCCATCAATGTTGCTTCTATCAATGACAGTTCAATGTTTATGACTTCTTGCGATAACCAGAAGTTGACTCGTTAATACTCTGTTAAATGATCAAATAATGTGCATGAGATTTAGTACTAATTGAACCAGTACTTAGTTAAACCCCTGCTAAAACTGCAAGAAGTATTAGATGTAATCAGTACTTAGTCAAACCCCTGCTAAAACTGCAAGAAGTATTAGATGTAATCAGTACTTAGTCAAACCCCTGCTAAAACTGCAAGAAGTATTACCGGTAGATGTAATTTAGTTACTCATTACTCATTAATTGTCTGTTATATTGTAACAAGGGTCTTCTATCAGATCTATAATATTACATATAACTAGATAGAGATAAACTACTCTCCTCCGCCACCTCCCACACAAATACAACACCTGCCTGTGTGTGCTGATTCTCTCAACTACAAGGGATGTTATATAGATAATAGTGATTAAATTACTGACTTATTGCTTACAAAATATGACAATCAAATTACATTGTACCAAAGTACTAGATGCTTGTTATTTAACAGTTAGAGTTGGCTTGATGTGGGCTACATGTAGATGTGTCTGTTTTGAAATGTTTATTTTTTTCATTCATGTGCAAATTTCACATTTACAAAGCTAGTGTTTCCCTTTGATACATTACATCTATGTGCAGAAATTAAGTGAAAACTAGAGAAGCAAAGACAAAAAAAAACAACATAATTTTGACCTTGCCATTTTACAAGCACATAATATGACAATGATAATTTATAACCATAACAACTTATTTATCCTTTAGATTTGTGTCAAAATACTGACTGATTGCTGATTTCCTAATCTATTAAAAATGTTACAACACGCTGTTGTGCGACGTTGCATCCGTGAATTCACATTATTTCTCCTTGTCAGAGGGAAGTGACTTCTTTCTAAAATCTTAGGCTAGCTAGAGCCCTGAGGACTGACATCTTTTCAGCTATTTTGGCTGTAGTGTAAAATGGTAACAGCCAGTACGAATATAAACAAAATGAACCATATATTCGGCTTTGTTTCACTGTAAAACCACTGTATTTTACCAGTAATTAACATTCACAATCAAAATGTCATCTGTCAAAAACAGAATCAATCATGCTACCAGCACTTTCCAAATAAACGCACATACATTTAATATACACTATACTATATAAATAAAATAGACAACAAATAAGTTAAATGTTTACCAACTTTACGAGTGTTCAACATTTTGCTTAAATATTTCAAAATCTTAAATTTATTAGATAGCTCTGACATCATTCATGAAATAAGCTTAATGAGAAACATTGTTGATAGATGTTTGATGGACTGTTTTAACTTCATGAACTTAGTATGAAGTTATAAATTAATTTTATAGAACAGTTACAGTTAATATGAATAAGTTTTTAAAGAGATAGAGCGTGCACTGCAATGCGTGTAAGCAATGTTTATATATCTGTGAATCTACTATTTTTATTACTGCCTCCTCGATAGTCTTGGTGCCAAGTAAGTGGTAGAGCGTCCGCTTTGAGTGCGGGAGGTCCTGGGTTCAATCGCAGACCACTTCATTATGTTCAAAGAGGTAATAAAAATGGTACCAGAAATTCCCTTGCTAGACGCTCAGCATAAAAAGGCAAGCTGGCTTCTCTTCTCTCATACCCTCTTGATGATGGACAACATCAGGAATGAGGTGTTTAGAGTGATTAATATAAGTTGGAAAAATGTGTTTCACAATCGACCTTAAAACAAATTAGTATAAACTATTTATCATCAAACAAAGAATAAGAGTATTTAACTTGTTGTAAGAAGGGTTGATACATGTTATGTTTATAAATGAAGAAAAAGACAAGTTTTGCTTTCAACCCAGCCCATTATATTATCCCAGTAAAACATAAAGAGATATCTATGTAAGAAATAATTTTTTGTTAACCTTGTGACCCCTAAGTGAGACAAGTCATAACAAAGGATGGCCCGAGGATGAGTATACTACTGATGACTTCTCTTCATATGAGGAGTGTGGTCATAATTATGATCTCACTTTGAGTCTGACCCATGATCCAATTTCACCTAGGATTAACTGGTTGGAAACTCAGAGATAGTCTCACATGTATCAGTGCAATAAACCAGGCATGTTAAAGAACTTACTTAAGGAGTCTATTCGGAAATAG
Organism: Spisula solida; assembly: GCA_947247005.1. Classification (NCBI taxonomy): domain Eukaryota; kingdom Metazoa; phylum Mollusca; class Bivalvia; order Venerida; family Mactridae; genus Spisula; species Spisula solida. Next base: position 6,974,761 of record OX365947.1, read on the forward strand.
CTAGGGCAGCGTGTCACCATTTCTTAAATCACGCAAACTTTGTGTCTCTTTCCTCGAAGCTGGAGGTCATTGGCCAAATAGGCAGGGATAAACCAAACGGCTGAAGCACGTGTGACTGTGTAAGAAGAGCGCAAAAATGTTTTTAAAAAATTTAAGGATTGAATGAGAATCTGCACGAGTTGTCCCCCTTAAAATGACGGTCTATTTATAAAACTGACTTCCAGTACAGTGTTTGTGTTTATCTGAAATTATAGTAAATAAGGAATGGAACTTAAGGAATTAGTTGATAACACAAAAACAAACCGAAGTATTGTATGACAGTGTGAGATTTGACCATCTGTAAAACAATGAAATATTTATATACGGTACTAGATGATAACATTATAACCTCATGGCATCTTAATATGCAGTATGGTAGAATTGTTATATGTAAATATGTACATGTATGGCGTCCTACATGTAGGTGTTCTGGCTAACATTACTATTAAGGATCTCCGGATGAAATAACCGGGAGTATACAAGGTTCGCACAGGCCTTGAAAAGAACTTGAATTTGATGCCTTGGTACTATTTGAAATGCGCACCAAAAAGTCCTTGAAAAATACTGGAATTTCAAATGCTTACCGTAGGTTCTTGAAAAGTAGAGAAGGTTTGGTATTGGCTACACAATGTCTCTGCGCAGCACTTAATCTTTAAACTAGTTTCGTGCAGGATTGCACTCTTCAGTAACATAGACTAACCTTGCTTGGTCTGTCTGGTATTTATACCCTATACAGGCAAACTTTTTTGTTTGCCTGTATTGGTCCCAATGGGACTTACATGTATATTGCATTCTGGGATCGATTTGCCGTCAAGGGCTGGTCTCGAAGGGTCATTAGTTTTGTTTGACAATATCCACTGACCAGGAAACCTGACCAGACCATTACTTTAAATTTTACCGTAATTTAATGTGATACATAATATGTTGCAATATAAATAGCTATTGTTGTTATAATGTTAGACCCATACTGGTTATTGTTGCCAAACAATAAACATTGTATGATTCATAAACAAAACATCTTTCAAAATATTTTGAATATTTTTACAGTCTCATTCTGAACATTGTGTGGGTGTAGTAGAGTATGGAGAGATTGACCTGATCCTAACTTGAATACACGGATATAGTACAAGATTCTTGCTTTTAGTAAAAAATCTGTGAGCAAATTGTGCAATATCTGTCCATTAGATTTGTGTTGGTATTACACCTTAAATGCAAGTCTTCGTGATACTTCCCGCTTCTTCGTGATAATTCCAGAGTCTTCGTGATACTTCCCGCTTCTTCATGATACTTTCCGCTTCTTCGTGATACTTCCCGAGTCTTTGTGATACTTCCCTGGTATTACACCTTGCACGTCTTTGTGATACTTCTCGTGTCTTTGTGATACTTCCTGAGTCTTTGTGGTACTTCTCGTGTCTTTGTGATACTTCCCGTGTCTTTGTGATACTTCCCACATCTTTGTGATACTTCCCACATCTTTGTGATACTTCCCTATACCTCCTGTATCTTTGAGATACTTCCCAAGTCTTTGGGATGCTTCGTGTGTCTTTGTGATACTTCCCTTTTATGAACACATACAAGAAGTTATTATTGTTATATTATATTTGCAGGTAATGGAGACCAAGAATATGTTGTATCTTGTATCAGAGTATGCACCTAATGGTGAAATATTTGGTAAGTTACCTTTTGTTTTTGTATAGTACGGATAATTTGACGTGATCCTGACCTTTATGCATGAATATATTACATTTTAGGTTTTTGCGTTGAATATATAAATCGAGCAAATCAAGCAATATCGGTCCTTTAGATTTGTGTTGGTATTATAATATTATAATACCTTTTCGTACAACTTCCCACTAATGAAATGGAGGTTGAGGATCATGTCAAATCCTACCACATTCGAGATCGAGTGTTTGTTGGTATATAACTTCCCATGTGTTGAAATAGGAAGGGAACTGTTGTAGTACGCCCACGATAATTAGAAATGTGGGAAAATCGGTATATTCAACAAAGGTAGATTAATAAGCTGTGCACGATTTATCATTGATGTTTTTAGTATAAAACTGACCATATACGAGTACATGTATATGTTGACTTTAGTAAGTTGAAAAACCAATTTTGCAACGGTTTACCTAACTGACTAATGTTTATTAACATCACATTATTCTAGGCACATTATACAGTGTTTTCTATCGTTTTTGAAGTTGTTTGTACTGATATTGCAAAATCGTCCTGTGTGGCCCTTTCAAACTAACCCTGTGTGGGGATCTCGATAATTTCTTCTTTTTTTTTATGACAAAACTGATAATTTTATTTAGCATGCATGTCCAGCAAATTTTCACCTTGAGAACCACTGCTGTAAATACTGTGTGTACCAAGCATTGTGTCTGTATCAATAAAAAATAAATGCCGAGCATAGCCTTTATTTGCCAGTCAGCTTTCTGCAGAAATATGGCAGGCCTATATGTGTGCCTCCACCCGGATTTGAACCTGGTTCGCCAGATTAGACGACAAGCGCTCTAACCACTGAGGTACGGAGGCCACATAACATAATATAACAACATACTGTCTATCCGTAGAGGTGGCAACGAGTACTTTTCATCTTTCCAATCGATGCGATATGGGAGTGTGGTCGTAGAAGAACGTTGTGTTTGTTGAATCTGTTGTTGATCAAATTTTATCTAGATCAGAAGACAAATGTTGAAACAATAACATTAAAATACTAACATAAAGATCAACAAAACAGTGTAAAATCAATAGAACTTTAATCAATAACAATAGAAAATCAAAATAATAAAAAACAAATTGAAACAAAATGCATGTTCAGGCCTCAACCAATATTTTTAAAAGCACTCGTCCTGCAATATTGAAAAAGAAGAAACCCCCAAAATCTTACTTGTCCTGCTATGCAAATAAAGAAGGAAAATATTGTGCAGGACGAGCGGACGAGTGGATTTATTGAGGCCTGATGTTTCTTATTTTATCCAGTGTACTGATTTTACTATCCGATGATCAGACTTATGAACCAGTAGTGTACTTATAAAATTAGTTATAAAATTCTTACGGCTATTTTTGTTTCAAGAATAGTTGTCTTCTAATAGTGATGTCAAAATCACATGGTATTGCTACAGTGAGTACTTTGTCATTGAATACGATAACTATGTTTTAAACAGATCTGAGTTTCTTTTTTCTTTCATTCAATAAAAGAACAATTTTCTGGTGTTTGGTTCCATTTCATGGATCATCTGTCAATCAGGATGATTACTAATGTTATCTAGAAAGCTGACTAAATTCTCCCAATTTTCCTCGTTTAAAAAACACACATAAAAACTAGCAGCATTTCTTCCTGTCTCCTTCGGACATTAATTTCAGCTATTTTGGAAGTTATTGCCTCCGCACAACAGTAAATCTGTATTGACGTCATCGTTGACGAGATTTGACTAGTAACTGACGATATCCGACTATTCGTTTACGTCACTGAAGATAATTACATACATGCATGGGCTGTTGTCTATGATGAATTTGGTGGAAAGTGAATGCCTCCATTTTTTCTCTGCTAATTAGTGATTGATTGATAATTGTCACGACAAATAGAAATGAGTGAACAGGGCCGTTTCCAGAGAGAAAAAAAGCACAAAGACAATCATATTCTAGGATATATTTTAGGCGTAACTATCTTTAAAGACATGCTAAATTTGGTAATTTCTCAAATGTTTGTGCGTCAGTGTGATAGAAGTGGTACAATAAAGTGTGGCTACGGGCTGTCAAGCTTGTTTGTCATGTATTCACATATTTGTAAATCCTGGGGAAGGGCCTGCCGGCTGGGATTACAACGAATACTTACACTCAGCACTCAACGCTTAAATATTGAAAATGTAATAATGAGCTACTATTTGTCCTAGATTGCAAATTTAGATGAGGAAAATGTATAAGATAGTTAATGGGTGTTGAAAAATAACATTTGATAAATTTTCTTTGCCATTTTGTACTTTTTATGAGGTGTAAATGTAATTATTGAATCTGAGTGCCGCACTCGGCACTCAGACTGATGAATTCCAATTATAGCTTACAAATACACTAAATTAAACTAGAAAGTAAGCCAAAAACAATATTTATTACCAATTTAACATTATTACAACGTCTTGCCCTAAAAAATGTCACAATGAACCCCAAAAAGAGTGAATTTCAATATTTGAGTGTTGAGTGCTGAGTGTAAGTATTCGTTGTAATCCCGGACCCAGGTCTTATTTACTGTACAGTTATCAGTGGTCATGGCTAATTCAGTGCCTGTGCACTGCTTGGAATATAGGATAGACGATCTGGTCTTAATCAATATTGCACAGTTCCGTGTTGACGTCATTATTGGCATTTTGTTTGAGTATAAAAGGTTTGTTAGGTTGCCTAACAAGGCATTGCCATGAAAAGATACTCTTTGTAGACCGAATATACATACATTCCCTGTGTATTGATTGATTCTAAACACAACTGAGAAAAAATGTGGGAGTGAGCCCCCTAATATGCAACACAATGCTATAAGTTTACTTTGGCTTACTATGATCAAACTATTTAAAAGATTTATTGTATTCATTAAACTTCAACCGTGAAGTTCATATTAATTTTGTTCTGGTACTTATATAGGCTTTGTGCTAACTATTGCTAACTATTGATTTTTGGTCGATTCGTAAACTATATAGTGACCAATGAACTTAAATGATCTACATTTTTGCGTGCTTTCGATGACCTACATTTTATGTGTCGTAAACTGAAATACCTTTTGAGATTGATTGTGGATCTGAGTGCACCATGTTTCTTAAATGTACCATTTGTCCATAATATCGCCTATCCCATATTTAAATCATGCTACAGAAAAGCAGGGTTCCCACGGTCAGGGTAAAGTCAGGGAAAAACATATTTTTTTCAAGGTCAGGGAAAAGTCAGGGAATTATGAAATTAGTCAGGGAAATTTAGAGCAAATATAGCCTCATTTTCTCTATTTTCTTGCCATATTTTGGTCTTAACAAAAAAATGCCGATGTCGCCCGATTGCTCTAAAAAGTCAGGGAAAACTGCTCTGTGGTCAGGGAAAAGTCAGGGAATTTTGTCTTAGAAAATTTGTGGGAACCCTGAAAAGGTATGCAATTATGAACACAGTGTATCACAGTGTTGCAAGATATTAATGTTCTATAATATAGTCTAATGTAACTCACCTGCATTCAACTTCAGGCTGATAAAGTTTTTCCACTAAAATACTTGGTGGATATCACCCCATGACTTTCTCAGAATACCTTAAAAGTGTTGTTATGATTTGTAGATAATTTGAAGTGTTTAATTCCTGTTGCATTTGAATATACCTTCCTTGATTTCTGAACGTTAACCATATCTAAACGTTTACCATGTTTATCGACCTACTATGTTAATACTGACAGTCTAAGTGCACAGACAATCAAATACTACACAGATTCGGTGGCAGCATCTGCCTTCTTAGATGGATTAACTCGTGCTTTTATATATATAGTGCACATAAACCTGCATTATGTTAAAAAAGATTATTTTGATGTGTCGTAAATTCGTATTTACTAAAAATATGCCGATCATAGCCTTTATTTGCCCGTCAGCTTTCTGCTGAAATATGGCAGGTATATATATGTGTGCCTACACCCGAATTTGTACCCGGGTCGCCAGATTAGACGGCAAGCGCGCTAACCATTGAGCTACGGAGGCCACAGAGCAGCCAATCCTTATATAACTTGATTATTCAGGTCAGTCACTTGTTTACATAACATAGTGAACATAAACATTGCAATTTCTCTTATTAATGTATTGTTTTAATAGACAAATCCTTGTGCAATTCAAACCAGCATATGCCAACTTTACAAGAGTAAAAATACATAAAGTAGGCTTACTGCTTCCACGTGAATGGCGTGAATTGATTCTGTCACCGATTGCAAGTTGTTTAATTGATTACAGACAGGTGCTTGCTTAATTGATTACAGACAGGTGCTTGCTTAATTGATTACAGACAGGTGCTTGCTTAATTGATTACAGACAAGTGCTTGTTTAATTGATTACAGACAGGTGCTTGCTTAATTGATTACAGAAAAGTGCTTGCTTAATTGATTACAGACAGGTGCTTGTTTAATTGATTACAGACAGGTGCTTGCTTAATTGGCTCAAGACAGGTCCTTGCTTTCAAAAGTGTTGCTTTCAAAAGTGGTGCCTGCATTATGGAACTAAGTTTCCAGCCATTTAACTGCTTTAATTACAGATCATTTCTGTCCATTCATATGCATATAATTCTGCCATGCTTGTTTAGATGGAGCGATTAAGTGCATGCAGCGTTATTCAAAGTTTTTTATGCCCCCCTATCGATAGATGGGGAGGCATATAGTGATTCACCTGTCCGTCCGTTCGTCCGTTCGTCCCTCCGTCCTGGTTAACCCAAATTGACCGTTTCTTCTAGCATTAATATGGCCTGCTACAAAGCTTTCATACTTGCATGGATGTTGTGTATGAACACTCTCCACACGCTAGTATCACCTAACCCCATTTTGACCTTCACCTTGACCTAATTTTGGACTTAGACTTATTTATGGACAAGGCTTCCACAGGAGGCATAAGCGTTTAGTGAACGCAGTCTTGTTAATTAATCAGCAATGTAATGATTTGCAGTTTTAGAAACTTATTGAGTATTATAATATAACTCACATTAGCCTTATTTTATGAACTGAGCACATTTAGTTCTGTTTGAATAAAATACCTGAGTGTATTGTTTAAATTGTGACGTACCTGATCAATTGTCGAGTCATATCAACGATTGTGTACACGTCCTTATTTAGATTTCTTTTGTTTACTGTAGATGGCGTGGCAATTGTCCCTGGTTAACAATTTTACCATACTTGTATACATAATGTTGGATTGACGTCATTCGCTGTTTGATGTATTGCTCATAAATGAAATCTTGCGGAAGATCTTCACACTGCAATCTTCAATGAATTCGTACCATTTCAGCTTTATGATAAAAAGCCTGTGCTAGCATGTATTATTGTTGTACATGCAATTTTGCATGTGCTGTCATCTAGTCAATGTGCATCAGTTGCAATAGGTTTAACTGTTAATTGGTGTTGTGTTTGATGGTATTTTGTCTGATGTTGTATTTTCTGATGTTGTATTTTCTGATGGTGTTTTGTCTTGGTGGTCATGATTAATTTGCTTTCAAATCGGTACAGATGGCTATTTATGTTGACCTACAAAACAGTATGAACTGACACTCACTGTCAGCATTTATCCGGCAACCGTACATACAAAGCAATTAATTAATGCAGAACATGGCACTATATATCCCCAGGTATTGAATGAATGATATCATTGGAGACCGTTTTATGTATTATGACATTTTGAGGCGAATTATTAAAGTAAAACATATATGTATCATGCGGCGCAGTGTTCCATTAGCGTCTAAATCTGAAGGGTCATTTTGATACTTTTGACTTAATTTTACAATTTTATCTAAGGCAAAGTACCCATAATTTTTAAGAGAAATTGACCCTTCAAACCAAAATCTTGTTGGTCAAAATGTGGCTTTTTTTGAAATTTCAAGGGTCAAAACCCCTTAGGAACTTTCGAGTCTAATATGGAACTGCTGGATAATGTATTATAATGGTATTTTAATAAGAATAACTAGAACAATTACAAACACTTCATTTATAGAGGCAACACAGTTGGTCATGCCCGGGATCTAGTCCTCCCTGTGAGCCTCTTAAAATATATACATTACAATGATAAATCTATGCATGCTGATAATTTATTACCTATTTAGGTGACTTAATTAATACTACGTCCGTCATTTATGACGCAAAATCTATTTGCCATGGTTTCTAGATCAAATTCTAGGTGTTGACCTACATTTATGACATAAAGTTATTAATGCTAAATATTATTAGGAAACGAATTAGAAAACAAAATCCTCACATTTGCGCATACTGTTTACTTATAGAACTGAGCTATTAATTTGCAATTTATTGCTTATAAAAACTGTTTGAAGGTTTATTGTTTAACTTGCTCAGATTCCATTACCATAGCAACGAAAACCAGATAATTATAGTAGTTCTGTGACGTAAGTCTGTGGTAACTTGAGGCTTTCTTGACATGATTGTTTTTTATTCCATGAAAGTTACGGAGATGTTGTTTTTGAGTGATTGATTAATTTGTCGAGGCTTGAAGTGTATATTGATTACGTCAGTCAAGTCTTTTGTCTATATATACTGTACAACCTCTGTAGAGCAACCGCCTTTATGATCTGCAAATATCGGCCATTGTTTAGAGATCATTTTTCTTCAGAGGTTAAATTTAAAAGTAAATATTACCTAAGCGAAATTTTGAAGGTGTTTGTTGTTGTAGAGAGGTTGTTGCTCTACATAGGGTCGTTCTGGGCACCCGCTAATATTGGCTGTTGTGTAGAGTTTGTTTCTGTACAGAGGTTAAATTTAGAGTAAATATAACCTAAGGGAAATTTTGAAGGTGTTGTTGTAGAGAGGTTGTTGCTCTACAGAGGGTTGTTGTAGAGAGGTTGTACTTGTATATACAATACAACCCTTCCAGAGCAGCCCTCTGTAGAACAGGGGTGTCAATTTTCCTGATTTATCTGGAATTCCGGATTTATCATTCCTGAAAGAGCAATGGTTTCTGACCGAAATAAAAGTTATTTGATGAAAATATCTCAAGAAATGGCAAAGTTATGATAAATTTGATCTGCTCGGAAGGATTTTCTTTTATATAAACTGAGTTAATTATGGAAACAAGGTCATTGAAGGCCTCTTGTTTGGCAAAAATGGTCAGCCGCATATGAGTTTCCTGATTTTTAATTTGGCCCTGTTGACACCCCTGGTAGAAGCAACAACCTCTCTATAACAATACTTTGTTTAGAATATGTTGCTTGTCTTACATTATTGTACATATTCTTGTAAGCTGAACTAGTCACGATGTTTGTATGGTGTTGCTGCAGATAATGTGATGACAAACATTAATCAGGTTGATCAATTGTTGCAAAATTGGTTTTATAGCTCAGGGCCGGTATTTATAAAGCATCTTAGTTGAAAACTAAGAATTTTCTTAAAATAAAATCTAAGGAAACATGTGTTATTTTTCAATTTTTGAAAATATGCACAATCATTACAAATTTTTGACTTAAGTTAAAACATTTAAGTTTTTCACTAAGATGCTTTATAACTACCTGGTACCAGCTCAGAACATTTAACATGGAACCCTTGAATATCCGTGCTTATAGTTGGTCCTGAATCTAAGCATTCTTAGGGTACAACAACGAAAACACGAGGATTAATTAGTGCCAGGTCAAATGTTCTGTACTGTACAAATTTCTAATGTAATCAGATATCATGCTCATCTGATTAATCCACTTTTGTAGTATAAAAAATTACCAAATTTGCAAGCCTTTCCCATTCTTGTGGGCTGACATAATATATCAATTTGATCAAATATTTAAACTGTTTCCTCTTGAGTTTCAATATCTGAGTATCAGTTAAGATAAGTTGTATAGCTGTTTTACCACCTTTGAAAGGTTAGAGGTTTACAATTTCTAATCTAGCACCTATTTCTGAACCATTTCCTTCTGAATGGACTTTTTATTGGCAAGTTATTTTTGTTAGCTATCACAAACCACCCACATGTTTCAAAGTATTGTTACAAAAGTACTGTATTATATAATCGTCATAATATGGACCTAGAACTAATTAGCTCTATAGTACAAGGCCAAACTTAAAATCATCTTTGTTTCCTATTCCGGACTCAAGGAGATTTAGAATGGGTAGGTTACTTTTAAATGTGGGATAAAAAAAATTGGAATTGTTTCAGAATGATATTTATGATCAAGACATACATATAATGAAATTTTTAGGGATAACTCTACAAGGTGAAAACCCACAGTCTTAAACTCGTCAAATAGGTACCAAATTTACTAGGAAGAAACAAGCCTTTGTATACAAAAAAATAACATTTTCATCCCCAATTCTTTGTAAAAAAATATTATTTCTATTTAGGCTATAAAATATTTTGGGTTAAAGTGCTGTTTTTTCAGGTTGGTTACATGGAAGGGAAAACAAACAATATTTTATTTTTGGCCTAAGCTCTACAGCACGAGTCATGCTAACAATGACGAAGTAGTGGATTATTTGCACATTTGCTATATATAGTAATAATTGTACCTCCTACACAGGTGAATATACATAGCCCCACCCACTCTTCCTGCAATCGGCTCTAATCATACAATGTAACCTGTAGAAATGTTTAATCTTACTGATTACTATTGATTACTTTCTGTATTTTCAGACTACATTGCGCAACATGGACGTATGACCGAACCTGAAGCGAGGAAAAAGTTCTGGCAAATCATTAATGCTGTCGATTATTGTCACAAGAATCACGTTGTTCACAGAGATCTTAAGGTAGGGATCAATAAGGGGCCAGGGATCCAAATGATAATAAAAATCCAACAGGGAAGGCAGCACTCGATTAACTTAAACTGCTGAGCGTAGAAAACATAAGACAACACAGACCACAATTACAAGTCACAATGCCCAACACACAACTGAATGAGAAAAGGAACTTAACTGCTGAAAGTCCATGTTTCAGCTGTCAAAAAGTCAAAGGTCCAAGTCCCAGCTGTCAAAAAGCTGAATGACCTAAGTTTCAGCAACATTGTATAAAGATGCTGAATGAACTAGTTTCAGCGATAAAAAAGGCTGAAAAAGTTAAATCGGACATTATTGATTGTTTGTCTATTTATTGTTATTGGTGAATGTTTACTGGTGTCCGTCTTGTTGTGCAAACATTAACGCAATTACGTTAACTCAATCCAGTGTTGTTAATTGATTTGACACCAACAGCAGTCCAAGGTCGTAATGTAGGTGTGTACTGGTTACCTCTGGTAAAAACAATGATTTTAAACTTGCAACTTTATTGCTACCTAGCTAAAGTACAGAGAATTTAACATGATCCTGACCTTTATGCATGAATATATCATAAGGTACTTACGTTGAATATATAAATTTCCGCGAGCAAATCGTGCAATATCGGTTCTTTAGATTTGTGTTGGTATTTACAGCACCTCGAGCGTCTTCGTGATACTCGCGCTTATGGAAACATACAGTCGGGGTTATAAATATAGACAATAATATTATTATATCAGCTGTTAAATTAAGCCAATTGAAGGACGAGAGTCGTGTCAAATTCTCTGGACTTTACTACATGTAGTTCACTTAATGATCATGGCTGTCCACTTCCTATATTGGTTGTCTAGTCCATGTTACCCTAATAAAATTGAAGCTAGTGGACCCCCTGTATAATGCCATCAGTGAAATTTTATATATTTTAGAAGCATTACGAAAAGTATAACAGAGGGGTCACTTTTTCCTTTTAATATAAACATTCACCTGACTTAACCCTTCCTTATCATGTCATTTGAACTGGCTGTTTATTTATTCATATATATAATATTACAGCATATCAGTACTACACTAATTCATTCCTCAGACATATGTAAACAACTTGTCCCATTGACTGGTGGGGAAAAATACAGCTCTCTGTGATAGCTAGACAGTATTAGTACAGAGAATTCAACTCGATCCACAACCTTTTGTTAGCATAATTTAACAGCTGATATCTTGTCTGAATTTATAACCCTAGGTGTATTTTTCCCTTAGCATGGTTATAATCATGAAGATGCTCTCACAAAGACGCTGGAGTTGTAATACAAACAAAAATCTAATGGACCGATACTGCACGATTTGCTTCCGAAAATTTATATATTCAACACAGCACCTTGTAATATAATCATGCATAAAGGTCAGGATCATGTGAAATTCTCCGTGCTAGTAACATATAATAGACAGTAGATTATTGTTTACCATTGTGACATTCAGCCAAAATGCTGCATTCTTACTTTTACATCATATTATGAATGAAATGTACCAGTTGCATACCAGTTGTATTCTAGCGACTTTGTAGCTGTTTCTTCAGCCTGTTTAGTTTGTATTCCTCATTCTGGATTCTGAACTAATAAAAAACTTCTAAACACAATTCAGGAAAAACTGTAAAATTCATGAAAACTTTATTAACAAAAAGTAAATGAAAGGTACAGAAAGAGAATTGCATTATTTTCTAATTCAACCTGAACTTATTTATCAAACCTTGCCTCCAATTCATATTTGAAAATTTATAAGCCCTGCCTGTGTAAGCCTATAGCATTCAATGTTAGTTTTCAAACCTTGCCTCCAATTCATATTTGAAAACTTATAAGCCCAGCCTGTGTAAGTCTATAGCATATTCAATGTTAGTTTTCAAGATCAATGATGAATTAAATAGGAAGTTTTATTTGTTATTCCAATTCAATGATTGTTTTGTTATTTTTTTTGGCATTTCTCAACTAATGATAGCATCTACTATAATTAAATTGGCTTTGTCTGCATGCATGATTTGATTGTCTGAAGCAAGCATGATTAATTCTCATTGTAAGATGAGATTGTTTTGCTAATAATCTTACAATGTATGGGAGGTGCGAAATTGTCTGACAGGTTGTTTACCCTAAAACACTATGGCCAGAGTTTTTTAATTTTTTGTTACTCGGACATTTTTGAGAAAAAAGTCCACAGGAGGAGGGAAATAGATAAAAATAAAAACTCCCAAAATGTTATTGATAGTGGATTGTAGTCAATGACGGTCCATTATTGAATTTGAAAGCAACAGTGTTAGTTCTGACAGCAAATTTATCTTATAACAAATACAGTGAACATGTACCTGTATCATTGATAATAGCACAATAGCTACTTATCATTAGTAAAATATTGAAATACATAATAAAACAAGGTATATAGTAACATTACCATCAAAATATTTGATATAAAAAATTTGTACATTTGTACAATTTTAGATTTCCATTTTTTTTTTTTTGAAAATGCCAAAAAATAGGGCAGGAGGGTCCGAGTAACGAAAAATCAAAGAACTCTGGCCTATCTTAACGCTGTAGCAATAGGTAGTATCGGGCTGCTTTGGAGTACACTAGGCCTTAGTTAAAATATTGTTTGTTTCCCCATCCCCTACCTACCCGATTAAAAAGGGCCCTACCCAAAATATTTTATTGCCCAAATTGAAATAATATTTTTTTTATTGAATTTGAAGAGAAAATTTTATTTTTTTGTTTACTGGCTTCTTTCTTACCATTAAATTTAAGACTGTCAGTTTTCATATTAGAGTTAATTCTAATTTTAATTTCATTTTTTGTAAGTCTTTACCAATAACTATCATACTGAAACGATTCCAAAAAATGTTTTTACCCTACCTACCCATTCTAAATCTGCTCAGATCAGGAAGGGGAAACCAAGAATATTTTTAAGTTCAGCCCCGGTTGTTTACCCTCAACACTATCTTAACGGTGTAGCAATATAGGCAGTATCGGGCTGCTTTGGAGTACACTATAATTGTTACAAGAGAAAACAGTACACCAACAATAATTGTTTTGATGTTTAAAGCTTTGTTATTGATGACGTAGAACATAGCCTCTGAATATTGTATTTAGCCACGATCAGCTGACTGGGTGAGTTTTTTATCGGAGCAAGTTTTTCTGTGAGAACTCCCAAAGTGCGTCATTGGCTGCGTCACTTTGCTGGGATACAATCAGTAATATTATTGATACTTGTCGAGGAAGAGGCTCGTTAAAATTATCAATACTTCCAGCAGTGTGGTTAGTTTCCTCTCAGAGGCAGTAGGCTCTCTCTCGAAATAGTTGTTCACCGTGTATTTTGTATTTCTTGCTTGTCATGCAAAATGAATTCTTGTAAGGTATACATAGATTAGGGCTATTTTGGGTTTGCTGATTGAGCTAAATGGGTTAATTGACTTTGTTAATTGGAGTTCTGTTAAAAAAAGCATGATACATGTAATTAAATGCTTTATATATTTAATCAAAAGTGGCAATGCTTAGAATGGGTGATATCTTCATGGGTTCTACAATTCCGGAATAATCCGGAAATCCGGATTTGTTGCATGAGGATGAATTATCTTTTCTGTACAAAATAATAGTTATTTCATGAAAAAATTCAATGAATTGACTAAGTTATGGTCATTTGAAGTTCCATATTCTTAATTTTAACAATAAAACAATGTTTGAAACCGAGTTAAGGTGTAGGAGTGTGTGTAAATTGCAACCAAAACAGACTTGTGACTCGTTTTCAGGATTGGGCATTATGCCTCAGTAGAACCCCTGTATCTTATTGTTGCTGTTATTGTTATTCAAAAGCCGAGCATTTTTATTCTGTGAGGCAGCACCTTTAAAATGCCGAGCATAGCCTTTATTTGTCAGTCAGCTTTCTGCTGAAATATGGCAGGCATATGTATGCCTCCACCCGTATTGGAACCCGGTCCCCAGATAAGACGCCAAGCGCGCTTAACATTGTTAGCTACGGAGGCCACACACAAGTTTTGGTCATTTTTCACTTCCAGTTGTCCGAGAACTCATCAATCAAAATGTGTAACTCTATAAAAAATTGTTGAAAAGTAACTTAAAAGCATAGATGGTACTCATTCTTGGCTTGAGGGTCGGGGATAACGAATTAACGATAAGAATAAAATACTTTCAGTTGTTTTTAACTCTTTGTTGACAAATTTCTACTTGCGTACTTGTTAGCCAAAAATTACGTCACATACCAATTAAGTGATATGTCCACACGACATACACACACTGTCTGCATCCTATTATCATAAAAATAATCAACAGAATTTCCTGTATGCACCCCTCTGAACTGATTGAATCAATTTTAACCGACATTGTCGATTGAGGTTAAAAAGGAAATTCATAACATGAAGTGCACATTGCAACTGATACTTAAAGATAACGATGTTCGTCATTAGTGGGTCCAGTGGTTTATGTTGATGACAGTCATAAAACAATGATACTATTATGTATGGTTTATAGAGTCTATCTGCGAAACTGTAGCAGTCAAACTATGTTATGGTCCCCTTTATTTAGAGCAGCCACAAGTTTCTGAATCAGAAAGGTCCAATAATATAATGTTTCTGTAATTTATTTCTGTTATTGTATTTTTATGCCCCCCTATCGATAGATGGGGAGGCATATAGTGATTCACCTGTCCGTCCGTTCGTTCGTCCGTCCTGGTAAACCCAAATTGACAGTTTCTTCTAGCATTAATATGGCTTGCTACAAAGCTTTCATACTTGCATGGATGTTGTGTATGAACACTCTCCACTCGCCAGTATCACCTAACCCCATTTTGACCTTCACCTTGACCTAATTTTGGACTTAGACTTATTTATGGACAAGGCTTCCACAGGGGGCATAAGCGTTTATTGAACGCAGTCTTGTTTTACATGTTTATGTGGATAGGTCTTGACGTAAACAAAAAATTATAGTAATAATTAAGTATTGTAATAAAATAAACCAATTAACTGATTATGTTAAACTTATTGGGTCAATTATGCGCAGGTACATAGTTGACGAGCTGATATAGCTGTCAATTGGATTTGAGTGACCTTGATAGTAGCACTCCTGTCACATGATACAGTTATACTATATAACAGGTCAAAATTGTTTTCATTATGTTAAGCAACAAACTTCTAAACAGCTTAGTAATGATTAATAATTTAATATGTTATATTACTGCAATTCTTTTTGACCTGTGGGTCAAGGATTACCCATAAAACCATAGGGATTCGATACATGAACAAAGTGTTTTCCAAAAAAATCATTTTACTAATATACAGTGTATGATCATTGGGTCGAAACCCTGTGCATAAAAGTGCAAGCACTTATTTACAGTTGCGGGTCCTTCGGGCTTATTCTTTAACATGCCCGGTGTATTAGCACCAATACACAAGACTTAAATTCCTCTGGGTTTCCAACCAGTTCAGTGGCAAACACTGAAAAGCATTTCTGAAATTTTCATAACATCTCTAATATAATAACTTGTATTGCTAAATCCCATCAATTTGTTAACTGCTGTTACAGTGAAGATATCATATAAATGTATCAGTATAAATTATATTTGGCTCAGAATGTAGTCCATATCATCTTTTATTGATCATATCAAATAATATAATGAAATATTGACGTAATAAGAATTTTATGGCATTTTCTTAACTTCCTGAAAACTATTGAATTGCATGATCATTTAATTCCGATTTCAAGCCCTCTTGGGCTTCCAATATAATGTTTATTAAAGCCTGTTTTACTCCAATGGCAGGCCATATAATCTCCTCATTCTGTGTTGGTAAATAGTTACCAGTTTTAGTTGATTCATTCCACAAGTGGTATATAAAACTTTACTTCAGCATTTACGACATAACTCGAGTTCATTAACCTATGTTTAATGCATTGACGTCAAACATCTCATACAAAACTTCTCATATCATGTTAGAGAGAAAGTGTAGATCAGTCCTGGCTTAGATGTACATATTTTTATTGGTATTATAAAATCTTGCAATTTAAAATGTATTGCAAGTTCATGCAAAGTACTCTAATATGTTTGCGATTAGTAGATTTATAGGCTCTGTGTTTATTATCATTTACTGGGATATGATTTTAATCCACCTGAATGCTGTGGCATGATCTAAACTGTTAAAGACTTGATGGGTATTTTAGTAGTTTTACTTTTGAAACTAGGTCATTCAGCTTAGGCTTGGGCATTCAGCTTTTTGATTGCTGAAACTAGTTCATTCAGCTTTTTGATTGCTGAAACTTAGGTTCATTCAGCTTTTTGATTGTTGAAACTAGTTCATTCAGCTTTTTATGCCCCCCTATCAATAGATGGGGAGGCATATAGTGATTCACCCGTCCGTCCGTTCGTCCGTCCGTCCTGGTTAACCCAAATTGACCGTTTCCTATAGCAATAATATGGCTTGCTACAAAGCTTTCATACTTGCATGGATGTTGTGTATGAACACTCTCCACACGCCAGTATCACCTAATCCCATTTTGACCTTCACCTTGACCTAATTTTGGACTTAGACTTATTTATGGACAAGGCTTCCACAGGGGGCATAAGCGTTTATTGAACGCAGTCTTGTTGATTGTTAAAACTTAGGTTCATTCAGCTTTTAAATTGCTTAAACTTATGTTCATTCAGCTTTTTGATTGTTGAAACTAGTTCATTCAGCTTTTTGATTGTTAAAACTTAGGTTCATTCAGCTTTTTGATTGTTGAAACTAGTTCATTCAGCTTTTTGATTGTTGAAACTAGTTCATTCAGCTTTTTGATTGCTGAAACTATTTCATTCGGCTTTTTGATTGCTGAAACTAGTTCATTCAGTTTTTTGGCAGCTGGAACTTGGGCAGATCATTTTCTCCTTCGTTAGGGTGTTGGACATTGTGCCTTATATCATCATCATCACAGTTTTTATGTTTCCTACGCTCGGCTGGTTAAGTTTAGTGCTGCCTTCCCCAGTGTCTGACTTAATATTATCTTATGATGTTAGCATTCAGACCCCACTCTGCTCAAAATGTCATGTGGTAATTGTGCTAGGTAGTGTTAGAGTGCCAGGGGATATGGGGGTTCCTCAGATAGAGGGGGTAGAGTAACACGGGATTATTATAAGGGTGTACTTGGAGGTAGGGGTAACTAATGTACCAGGGGGGGGGGTAGGATATACCTTAGGGGTGACTAGGGTATACCTTAGGGAGGGTAGGGTGCCCATAGCTCCTCAAGTGTTGGTACAATCATGTCCTTGACCGTTGTAAACCCTTGTAAACATGAAATTAAGTGTTTAAATATTGCCAGGTCGGTGATCTATGAACTAGATCACACTGTATGATTTACCATTGTCAGCAGTATAAATCTCCAGCTATAATTATGTCAGTCACTGTCCTAATAAACTGTAGCCTAGTAAAGACTCATAGCTGCTGATATTTGCAAGTCATGACTGTTTTGTTTAAATAGTTGCTTGGATCATATCTGTGGATTATTGATGTTTAGCACAGTGTGTTATTTGTCAATAATCCATTGATGTGTTCTGTTCTAGAACTGTAGTGACTTCTCTGCACATTCTCTCAATGCTGAAGAAAAGGCTCATTAAATGATTAAACATGATCATTAATGAAGGCTTTATAAACTCCCCCAGTTATCAAATGTTGGTGGAGGTGGTGCACTAAATATCAAGATTTTGCCCCAGAGGGGATGCAGCGGGCATACACTGGACTTTAGACAGAAGAAAATTCTCGACAAGCCAATTGATTCCAGGTCCCAGCATTGACTTTGGCCCGGTTTTAGAACCCAGTAAATAACAAATTGATTTTGTCAAATAACCAAGTACCTACATGTGCACTGCACTGGATCTATATGCCATGCCTAATGTTAATTATGTGCTATAATTTTGCATGTATTCTATATTTTCAGGCTGAGAATCTTCTTCTAGATGCCAATATGAACATTAAAATAGCAGGTAAGGCCTAAAATAAAATATTGTTTGTTTCCCCTTCCACTTAACCTACCCAGAAAAAGGCCCTAGCCAAAATAGTTTATTGCCCAAATTGAAATAAAAAAATTATGAAAAATTGGGGATGAAAATACTATTTTTTGTTAACTGGATAAATGTTTCTTACTAGTCAATTTGATACCTATTTTGAATTGACAATATGGTACTTGAATTTAACTGAAAATCCTTGAATTTAGGAAAACAGCCTTGAATATCCATCAAAGTGTATGGATGTTGTCAAGAGTGCTAAGCACAAACAAATTAAGGAGGAAATTAAGTTGTGACATGTGCCATAGCAGGCCCTGATCTCCCAAAGGATCTCAAGTAGAAATCTCATCTCAAATTGAGATTTGCTCGAATCCGAATCAGTATTTGAGATCAAGTTAAAGTTCAAGCTCTCTCTCATGGAAATTATCTAAAAACAATATGGCAATATTTGAGATAAAATTTGGCTCGAATTGAGATGGTTTGGAAGATGCCGACCAGAACTGGTGTCAATGTATGGAGACATTAATGCTTGCCTAGTATTTAGAGGGCTAAATAATGTCGATATATAGTGAGCTAACTGATGTCAACACCTGTGGAGAAGGATGTTGTACTGACTGATAACATTATTCCAGGAAACTCAGGCTTGGTCAGCTGATTGCAATTCATTGTAAAACATAGTATAACATGTTAAACAAACTAAATAACAAGTATAAGCATGAGGTTTTCTCATGTAAGACCTTAGGGCATTAGATCTAAGTATAAATGATAAATAAATTGTATAAACTCTATTTTAAAACTTGAAGGAAACTATAGTTCGATTTCGAGCATTGAGCCGACGGACTGCACTTTTAAGGTTTCAACCATTAATCGATACAGATTGGTATAGGTTAGACCAATAAGATAAGTAATACAATTAAGGTCAAGTATTTTATGTGTCTGAATGGTCGTGACGATAAAGCATTTGATACATTGTAAAATAATTATTGTCAGACCAGGGCAAGGTCGAATCCCACCAAATATTGTTTTATTTATTTTTTAAATGCACACTACAAATTACTTGCAAAATTCGTGTAATATTGTTATATTGTAGAAATATATTGAATCGACACATTTCATTGATAAATTAAAAATGAAATAATGAATTTTAAAAAAATGAGCTAATTAGGGATTCGAACCACCGACTTTTGGGTAAGTAATCAGTCTGAACGTTGCCGACTGCACTAAACTGTGATTTGATTACAAACAGGTATCTGTAAGAATCATATCGTTAAATAACTGTAACCACCGAACGTAATAAATCATAGTCTACCCGCCAAAATGGACTAGTCCGATAGGTCATGGCTCAGGGTCCAAAATTGAACTATATTGATGGTCTTCAAGTCTTCATTCATTGGTTAGAGGTTTCCTACACTTTGTTGATGTTTGGTGAATACATAATCTCTGCATACTTACAACATTATCCTACATTATTAACCATGAAAATGCCGATTGCTACATTAAATTTTGCTCTTAACAGACTTGACGTCATGTGTTGGCGCAAATTTCTATCAGCAAATAAAAATGCAGGTTTTAAAATACATAATTTCTGCATACTTACAACATTATCCTACATTATTAACCATGAAAATGCCGATTGCTACATTAAATTTTGCTCTTAACAGACTTGACGTCATGTGTTGGCGCAAATTTCTATCAGCAAATAAAAATGCAGGTTTTAAAATTTTGCTCTAACAGATACGACCCCATTTGTTGGCACAAATTTCTATTAGCCAATCAAATGCAGGATTTTACAATTTTAAGTTTACTTTCGATTACTTATTAATTTCCTGCACTGAATTATATGAGTTGAATCATGATGTGCGGATCACATCTAAGTTTGATGTTATCTGTAGTATTCTCATAAAGTAATTAACTTTGGGAAATGCTCCATTTCTCATAACCGGTATGTTTGACGGTCAGTTCTAAAAAAAGAAATATTCATTCAGTTCTAAAAATAGAAATATTCATTACTCCATCTTCTTCCTGTTTCCTTGACCAATTAAAAGTATTTATTTAAATTAGTTAAATTACCACATATCTAGATCCTTAATTGGTAGTTTTAAGAAAATTTTAAGTACTTAGAATTTAATTACTGTTAGTAATAGGTTGTTTATCTTTCTATGAAAACGTTTAACTGTTGATATGAAGTGACACATACACAGTATAGGAGTGAGACAGGTTGTTTGTGACCCACCTGAGTCTGTTTATCATCTAAAATCTTGGCCAAAACATATCACTGATGTATGACTACTCGGTTTGGGTCCGATGAGACTTTAAAATCATGTATTTTACCTGCATCTTGTTAATTTAGACTTTTTAAAATAGAACCTTCATTTTGAGCAAATGAAAACGCCAATTTGGGATGGTTAAATACAACATTTGATCATTAAATTTTGCTCTTAACTTAATAAACGAGATTTCATGCATGGGCGCCAAAGTCTATCAGCCAATCAAAATGCTGGATGTTACATTCTAAGTTAGTTGTTTGCTCGCTCCGCCCTTTTTTAATCATTCAAAATTTACTTAATATGTTCTAAAAATTACTGTTACTTAAATAACGGTAACAAAAATATTAATCTCAAATTATTGCATATAATAAATGCAATGTATACAAATGTTATAGATTATTAAAGTGATGCATGTTTGATGTACTGCCAGGGTCCTATTAATTTGTAAAGGCAATTGAGCAGTAGAATCTGATTTATTTGATAAATTTTGAATGAAAGAAAAGTGAGTTTGTATGACTTGCACACATTTGTTTATATACATGTAGATGGACTGTTTTGCTACATGTGTAGTTACGCCCACAGGTAACTGTATCATTAATAAAGTGTAAAAAAACAAATTTTTTTTTTATAAAATTCATAATATCTAAGATAACATTAATTTTATAAAAAAACTTTTTTTATGCCCCCGTATCGATAGATCGGGAGGCATATAGTGATTCACCTGTCCGTCCATTCGTCCGTTCGTTCGTCCGTTCGTCCGTTCGTCCGTCCGTCCTGGTTAACCCAAATTGACCGTTTCTTCTAGCATCATTATGGCTTGCTACAAAGCTTCCATACTTGCATGGATGTTGTATATGAACACTCTCTACACGCCTGTATCACCTGACCCCATTTTGACCTTCACCTTGACCTAATTTTGGACTTAGACTTATTTATGGACAAGGCTTCCACAGGGGGCATAAGCGTTATTGAACGCAGTCTTGTTTACATGTTATCAATGATACAGTTACCTGTGGTTAAGCCCAGCTCCCATGTGACTATCTGGTTTTGGTAAATGTATGTCATAGTGACACACAACACACAGGTGTTTGAATTATGATTCGTAACAAGACAAGAAACGCCTGATGATACGTCACTACCGGTGATATATTATAATTACATAGTAGTGTGGTCACATGACTACTAATTGGCAATCTCGCTTTGTTGACAATAGTAACAATGTAAAAGGTTGAAACAGGTTGAAATCAACTATATTTACTACGTTTTAATATAACTTGAATATTACTTTTGTTCATCGCCATGGTAACATATGGCGTCAACATAACACATGTTATGTAACCATGACCAGTTAATGTTTTTGTATTGTTTATTTATGTCTCATATACATTTACAATTATAAAAACATCCTCATATAAAGACAAATAAAATATGTGGTTATTCTGACTAGAATTATAAAAGTCTGGTAACATACTGATAAAAAAACACTAACTGTTTTACAACAATAATGAAGTAATGAGAAATATACGGAAACATTATATCCCTTCCTATTTACTCACTACCGCGAATACTTGGTAATTATAGCGCGCCCAAGATAATGTGGTGTTTTAAAAACATGAATCGGTTTGGTCAACTGTTGCAAAGTTGTTTTTAGAAATTACTCAAGTAAACAGATATGGTCAGTTTTGTACTAAAAAATCACTGATAAATTGTGCATATCTGATTAATCCCTCTTTGTGGAATATACCAAATGTTCCCGCCTTTCTCCTTATCATGGGCACACTACCTTTAGAATATAACATACATTTTGAGCCAATCAAAACGTTGATTCTTTGGCGGTTAAATGAAAATTTTCTCATTAAAGTTTTGCTCATAACAGATGTGACATCATCTATTGGCACTAATTTCTATTGGCCAATCAAAATGCAGGATGTTATATTCTAAGCCAGTTAGAACATATTTAATTAAATTCACTCACTCGCTCCGCCCTTTTTAATCATTAAAAATTTACGTAATACGTTCTAACTATTACATAACTGTATACAGGGATCTACACTTCCGGATTAATCCGGAATTCCGGATTTGCTGCTTTTGCGAGAATGAACTTTTCTTCAAAAAATGAAAGTTATTTGATGAAAAAATACCAAGTATTGACTGAGTTATGGTCATTTGAAATTCTATATGCTTAATTTTGACAATAGAACAATGTTAGAAACAGAGGTTTAGTGTTGGGATGTGTGCTAATGGCATCCAAAACATATGTGCGTCTTATTTTCAGGATTAGGCATAAGGCATGTAGAACCCCTGTGTATAATTTGTCTGGCCTTATACATACAGAATAATGATATATCCTTAAAAGGTGAAAATGAGTTTGTAAGTGACTGGAGATTTTGTACGCTCATTAAGATTGATTGCTTTGTTTTCAGCCGTGTAAAAATGTGTTTGCTTACGTCATTAATGTAATAACTTGCATTTAATTGATGTTAACTATGATATGCATCAGTGTACGTAAAACATGTAAAAATACTACTCTTCGCTCTCCTTTGTTTGCTGGTAGCAAATGCTGAAATAGATAAACTGTTACCTTACTTGCTGATAGATAAAATACGATGTTATGTCATACTTTGAAGTTATTAGTATTCGGGGTGGATTAATTTTCGTTTATTTCGCAGATGTATAAGTTCGCGAAATTAAATCCCCTCGAATAATTGATATCAAAACAAGTTACTTGAGATTTTTCTTTCAGTATTTAAAGTCCACAAATTTAAGAAACCACAAAATTACCATTTTACCATAATCTGTGAAAATTAATGATTTTACAGTAGTTTTTTGCCTACGTATTTCACACAGATCAATAAGGAAGCTGGCTCCATGTGTCAGCTAGCTCACCTGTGTACCATGCATCATGACTTTCTCATTTCCCTGTAGTGTATGTCAGCAACAGTCACCATGTCATCAACAATTTAACAGTTCGTGATTTCAAACATTAACAATCATTAAATAATGTTTATAAGGTATGTGGATAAAAACCCTGCTTCTGTCATAATATAAATTATCATTAAACGACTCTTCGTTCAAATTTTCTAGCTCATTTGAATTTCATTCAATTTGGCATGAAGAGACTAGAAAAAATTCAATCAGAGTTCTTGCCCTTGAAATCACAAAATCACATTGATGATAATTAAACAGTTTGGCTCCGTACATGTAGGTAACTGTGTCATTGAAAGAGAATAAAAACAATTTCATTTTTTGGGTTAAATTTATACATCTTTTAGAACTATGTGTCAATTTCTGTAAAAAAGAAATAAATACAATTAAATATTCACCTGTGAGCAGTTAAGTATGCAAACACAAACGCACCCAAACTGTCTATATTTTGGTTAATCGATTAAAACCAGGGACTATGTATGAACAAGTGACGTTCATTCATGATAGCATTTAAGCATACAGCATAACATAACATCTAAAGCATTCTCCTAAAAACAGTTTTCTCGGTAAATATAAATATTAAAAGTCTCAAAAGTTTTATGTTTGTTTTTAATACAATGTACTGTAATGCAATTAATGGCTTCTAGAGTTATACTTAGAACTCGGCACTGACTGACTGTTTACATTGTGTGCTATGAATAAAACAAGATGTAAATAAAACCCGACAAGTTATACGCTTTCTCTCTGTTGCTTCCATCAACCTCAGCACGCTAGTGCCAAAAATATTCTATTCATTATGTTTAGCTATAAATAAGTAATAAAACCTCATTATGTAATGTGATGTTATTCCAGAGCAAAACAATAAACGGGGAAACCTGATTCTCTGATGCCTGTCAAAAGTGTACTGGGTTTTATAAAGCAAAAACCTGAGACGAATCATGATCAAACGAAACAAAGCAGTAATTAGTATTGATTGAAGTTGAGTTTAAAGAATTCATTGATGTTTTTGTTCGGCCAGCTCAGTGGTAGATGTCTTATTATAAACATTAAATTCATGAAATAAATTATTGCTTTTATTTGATGGGTGGAGTTAATTAGTACACTAGTCCAGTCTAACATGTACTATAAGCCATCATAGGGTGCTTCTAAGTATGGCAGCTTACATCAGGGTTACAGTGACTGTTTTATCAATCAAAGCACTTGCTGCAAACTTTATCTCAGGGGTTCCATTTGACTCTAGTAGGAGTTTTGACCCTTGGATTTCCAAAAAGCTATATTTTGACCCTCAAGATTTTGGTTTGAAAGGTCATTTTCTCTTAAAATCATGGCTATTTTGCCTATGAAATAGTAAAATTTAGTCAAAAGTATCAAAATGACCCTTCAGTTTTCAGAAGCTAGTGCAACCCCTGAAGCTTACATTCAAACTTTCCGTAAATGCTTTAACGCTCTTGTACAGCTACCCTTTGTGATAAGGGTTTGTTCAATATCAATAATCATTCTGTCAAGGAACTCCTACAAACCATATCTGTCCCAAATGTGTAGGTTTCAAAGAATAATTAAGAACTTAATTTTGAAAGTAAGTTTACAATTTCTGATAGCACTTTGATAAAACAATACCCGGGTGGCTATATATATCATACATGTGTGCTGGATATAAAATCGGCTGAAATTAGAGTATTTAATCATAATTCATGTGAAAGGAACTCATATTGTTGTTTTATTCAGGTGACCAGGGTACTGTTTTATCAAAGCACTTACGGAAATCATAAACTTACGTTCAAATTTAAATTCTTTATAATTCTTAAACAACTGCACATTTGGAGGCAGAACATGATTTGTATGAGTTCTTAATTGACTGATTATTAGTATTGCAAATCCATTTACCACACATTGTAGCCGTAAAGAATTTAAATTTGAACGTAACTTTACGATTTTTGTAAGTGCTTTGATGAAACAGTACCCTGGAACACCATGGTTTGACTGTTACTGTGTTAACGCTGTTTGCGGGGATTGTTTATATAATTTCATTGTTTTTCTGTTGCAGATTTTGGGTTTGGAAATTTCTTCACTGGTAAAGAACCCCTAGCTACATGGTGTGGCAGTCCCCCCTATGCAGCCCCTGAAGTGTTTGAGGGAAAAAAATATGTCGGCCCCCAGATTGATATATGGGTAGGTAACTGTGTTATTCATACAGGGTTTGCGCAATGTGTGAAACTGATTTGGTGGTGATTGAATTTTTTTAAGGTCAGGGAATGTTGAAATTGGTCAGTCAATTTTTAAATGTCAGCAAAAGTCAAGGAAAGGTCTAGGCTGATGATGGCTATAACGAAGTAGGTGTGTCTCAACTACTGCACTATGGCTGTCCTGCTGACACAACTCCTGTTGTTACATCCTATTAAGTGAAGTTCAGACACAACTTGTATTGTAACACAGTTTACTTTGTTGATAACTTTATTAAGACCAGGACAATTTCAAAATTATGAAACCAGTTAATTGTTTGCCTGTTTATATGCCGATAAACAGATTCAGGCACTGCTGTCAAAGATATAATGTTGTATTCATGCAATGACATACATCTTATTGGCATTGCAGGATGTGTATTGTTTTAGAACAATTAGCAGTTTTGTAAAATTGAAACCGAATTAACCTTGTAATCAAATTGTATCTGATTAACCAAGTTATCGTCCCAGTCCTAAACTTTATAGAATAACTTAGTAGAATGGTTTGTATGACTGTTCTGTGAGGATTGAGTATTGAATGTTTATATGTTGATATATATGTTGATTCTATGTTTTACAGAGTCTGGGAGTCGTGTTATATGTTGATTCTATGTTTTACAGAGTCTGGGAGTCGTGTTATATGTTGATTCAATGTTTTACAGAGTCTGGGAGTTGTGTTGTATGTTGATTCTATGTTTTACAGAGTCTGGGAGTCGTGTTATATGTTGATTCAATGTTTTACAGAGTCTGGGAGTCGTGTTATATGTTGATTCAATGTTTTACAGAGTCTGGGAGTCGTGTTGTATGTTGATATATATGTTGATTCTATGTTTTACAGAGTCTGGGAGTCGTGTTATATGTTGATTCTATGTTTTACAGAGTCTGGGAGTCGTGTTGTATGTTGATATATATGTTGATTCTATGTTTTACAGAGTCTGGGAGTTGTGTTATATGTTGATATATATGTTGATTCTATGTTTTACAGAGTCTGGGAGTCGTGTTATATGTTGATTCTATGTTTTTCAGAGTCTGGGAGTCGTGTTATATGTTGATTCTATGTTTTTCAGAGTCTGGGAGTCGTGTTATATGTTGATTCTATGTTTTACAGAGTCTGGGAGTCGTGTTATATGTTGATTCTATGTTTTACAGAGTCTGGGAGTCGTGTTGTATGTTGATATATATGTTGATTCTATGTTTTACAGAGTCTGGGAGTCATGTTATATGTTGATTGTATGTTTTACAGAGTCTGGGAGTCGTGTTATATGTTGATTCTATGTTTTTCAGAGTCTGGGAGTCGTGTTATATGTACTGGTCTGTGGTGCTCTTCCATTTGATGGACAAAATTTACAAGTGTTACGTTATCGTGTTCTGTCTGGACGATTTAGAATACCATTCTTTATGTCATCAGGTAAGGTTCCCTTAGTGAACATTTTGTCTACCTTTCAACCTAAACCTGTCAAGTTAGCTGGGCCTAAACCTGTCAAGTTAGCTGAGCCTAAACCTGTCAAGTTAGCTGAGCCTAAACCTGTCAAGTTAGCTGAGCCTAAACCTGTCAAGTTAGCTGAGCCTAAACCTGTCTAGTTAGCTGAGCCTAAACCTGTCAAGTTAGATGAGCCTAAACCTGCCAAGTTACCGGATCTATTATGAATATTGTTAAATAGGATAGCTGTGACTACACAGTAAGGTCAAAACATAGTCGTGTTCGGCTTTTAACACAGTGTAACATAAATTTTAAAATACAATATGACCTATCAGTACAAAAGTTTTATAGTGTGTGCATTTGAATACTGTTTTATAGGATACATGTAGCTGTGACTACTCAGTTAGGTCAAAACATAGTCATGTTCGGCTTTTAACAAAGTGTTACGTGAATTTTTAAATATAATGGTCAATAGGGTGGTAACTTTTCATTGATGCTGAACATATATACATATATATTTATATTATGATTAGATTGTGAAAACCTGATAAGAAGAATGCTGGTATTAGAACCTGGTAAACGATACACAATAGAACAGATAAAGAATCATCATTGGATGCAGATGGAAAAGCCAGCTTCTAAACCTACCCCACCCAGTCCTGTCATCGGCTTCAGACAAAAATCGGGTGACTACAATGAACAGATACTGAGACTGATGCAGAGTCTCGGCATCAATCAGCAAAAAACAGTTGAGGTATAGTAGTAGAATCTTGAATCTTATCATCAGGGGTGTTAATTTTCCTGATTTATCCGGAATTCCGGATTTAATATGACTGAAAGAGCAATGACTTCTGACCAAAATAAAAGTTATTTGATGAAAATATCTCAAGAAATGGCAAAGTTATGGTGAATTTAATCTGCTCTGGATTTTCTTTAATACAAACAGTTAATCACAGAAACAATTTCATTGAAGGCCTCTTGTTTGGAAAAATGGTCGGCCGCATATGATTTTCCTGATTTTTAATTTAGCCCTGTTGACACCCCTGTATCATGTTGCAAGCCCTTTGCGTTTGTAATTTGGGTTTAAACGATGATCCTGTATACTCGATGATTGATAAAATGACCCTGACTTTGTCGATCATTGATTTCACCAGACCGTAATCAATCATTGTTATTACTAATGGAAATAACTGCTTCAATCCAGACCTCTTTCTAAGTACATGTACATGCTAATGTTCTTTCTTGAACAACAAGAGTACGCCACAAAATACTTAATATAGAAATTAGGTTGGTAATACACTGGACATAAAACATAAATTGGCTAGAATATATTTGAAAAATTACTAAAATAGCATGGTTTTTCAAGAAAAGAATACACCAAGATATATCCTAGAAAAGGTTTGCCTCGGTGCTTTTTTGTCTCTGGATACGGCCCTGCCGTTACCCTTAAAAGAATTATAAATAGTTCATTTCTTTTTCAGGCTTTGAAGAACGATTCTTACGACCACTATACCGCCATATATTACCTGCTCCTCGAGAGGTTAAAAGCACATCGAAGCAGTTTCCCCGTAGATCAGCAAGCCGATAGCCATAAACGTCGTCCAAGCACTATCGCGGAACAAGCCATCGTACGACCTGGACCACATAATCAGCAACCTCAGATACTGGGCTTAAAACAGTTTGGACAATCTACAGATAGTGCTATAGGTCAAAGACAAGACAATTTGATGAATGATATTGATCCGGTACAAATTCCAACAGTGTGTTTACATGACGTTATAGCGTCGCCCACAGGTGGGACTACTGTTCAAAACGTGGGTGGCCATGTAATAACAACATCTATCGACGAAGGTGTGGAAGCTGATATTATGGACAGTCGTGATGCTGATGAGATTGTTACCCATAAGGGTCAGACTTTTATAAAAGATGGATTCGGTCTCGGTTTGATACCAAGCTCAGCTTTTGGTGACTTCTCACAGCTCAGTAACACCAGTCTGGCTTCATTAGGTACAAGCTCGACTGGTTCCCCTTTCACCAGTTTTGACTCTTCTTTGGAGGCCGACTTGGTGTCTAGTCTAAGTGGTTCTAACAGTGTTCCCTTTCCCTTAACTTGTGGTAATACACCCATATCTATAGCCCCTGGCATGAACAATCAATCTTCAACTGTGGGTCAAAATCTGGCCCCACTATCGAATCAGCCCAATGACGAAAGTGTTCATGACAGAAGCCAAAATACATCCCCTGTAGACTTTAGAGAAGGTCGCCGAGCTTCTGACGGTTTGGTCGCACAAGGGATCATTGCATTTAAACAAAGGTTGAAAGAAAGTATGAAATGTCAGGGAATGGTGGAGCTAAGGACTGATCAACAGCTGCAGAATGTGTATGGTTTAAAGATGGCACCAAGCAACTTACTGCAGGACCATACCGACGCCTCGTCGGACCCTCAATATGTCGGCCATGACAACCAGGTACAGGGCAAGCAACGACCTCGTCCTCTGATGAAGCGGATGAGTTTACCATCAGAGACTGTTGACATGCAGCCTCATAGACTGTTGGCACTGAAGCAAAGTATGCAGCTTGAGCAACAGATGGACCGTGTTGTCAGCCAGGACAGTATGCAACAACAACAACAACAACCACAGCCCATGTTTGGTGAAAGTTCTAAACCTTTACAGCAACAACTTCTTCAGCATCGGCTTCAACAAAAGCGCCAATCATTTCATAACAAACACGTGGGTAGTCATCAGCTACAGCAACAAATGCAGCAGTTACAATTAGATCAGTCAACATTGTATCCCCCTGTCTCATCTAGTCAGCAGACGTCATGTGAGAGCATGACAGACATGTATTCTATGCCACCACACAGCAGTGTATCACAGAATAGCACTCTAGTCCATTCTCATACAGTTGATCCTAGTCTTCGTCCTCAGATTATAAGGAAAATATCGTATAAACTAGCCCAGCAGCAGCCGGTCCTGCCTGAATGCTACAATTCTACCGAATTATTGCCATGGCAACGTGCCATATTAGAAGGACAACATCAAATGCAACAAACATCCAATGACATTAATATCAGTCAAGGAGGGTTTACAATGCATCCATTTAATGACTTGTCAGGTCGTCGTACAGGATACGTGAATTTTGTTTCCCCGAAACCCCAGATTCAGAACGAGCCAATATCTGAGCACTTGGACTACAATCAATATTCATTTGACTTCGACAATAGTGGGCAAATGGATACCTCATGTGGTGGGGAACAATTTTCATTAGATACTTACGTTAAAGATGATGACACTGAGTCTGTTCAACAGCTCCAACAGCAACAGTTACAGTTACTGCAACAACAACAACAACAACAACTTTACGGTGACAGTAACGGGTACTTTTATCCGTGTACAACTCAACAGCAATCTTTAGGACTGACTGTAAACTCTCAAACTGAGGACACGGCAATGGACTTTTCTTAGCATTTCTTGCATTTATTAGTTCTTGATTTGTTGTTGTTGTTTATTTATGTCTGAATGCAAAAGTAGGTGATTATATAGGTAATTAGTGCACACCACACTTTCTATGTTTTACAAAACACTCAACTTCTATATTTGTTGTGCTTATTCTGTAATTAGACATTAAGAGTTTGTCTCACATTTATACTGTAAAATCATTAATTTTGCCAACATTGAATTTTTGCGGATTTTGGTAAAATGGTAATTTGGTGGTTTCTTAAATTTGGGGATTTTAAATATTGAAAGAAATATCTCTTGTTAAGTATTTTTCAAGGTCAATTATTTAAGGGGATTTTATTTCACGATGTAGTTCATTCGCGAAATCAACAAACATTAATCCACCAAGAAAATTAATAACTTTACAGTATGATATAGATTGTGACTGTTTTCATATGTTCATCAGTAGTCCTGACAACATCTTTAATTGGATCATATTTAACTTTTTTTTCCTTCTTTGTTTGGTACGCATTGAAAGTTTATTGTTAAGAAACTAAGTACTGCATTTTTTCTGTGCTTTTATTGAACCCCCTTTGTTCATTCATGAAAAAGTACAAAAAAGGTCTTGTTTTCATAAAAATGTCTGGTTTTCATAAAAAGTACATAAAAAGGGTCTGGTTTTCTCAAAAAGGTCTTCATAAAAAGTAGTGTTTTTTTATGACAAATAAGGGGAAGATGGGAATAATAATTTAGGCATTTATTTATTTGAGAGATGTTGTTTGAATTAATGATGGATTTATAAGTTGCCAAATCTAGTCTCAATTATTATCAAAATACAAATACATGTTTCGTATATTGTTGATAATCTATATATACTCTCAGAAGCCAGAAGTGTCAAATCTATTTCCAGAAATGTTCTCAAATGTTGCTGTTTAATGGCGTTCACACCTCAAGTACACATTATCTCGACATATTTTTGGATTATAGCATTTTCTATCTTGTTACGTGGATGTGTTAGGATTTATGCTGTTTCTTGTATAGGTGGATGTGTTTTCAATTCAAATCTTTTTTATAGAATATAATGTATTTTCAAAACCCCTGCAAAGTTTTGAATGAGGAAATATTGAGGTCATGTTGCAGCTTAGTTTGGTCAGTCGACAGACCCGCAAGTGATTTTATGGTCCGAAAAAAATATAAACTCTAAAACGCTAGTACTGCATAGTTCTAAACATTTAGATTAATGTTTTTTTCCTGACCATAAAATCGTATCAAAGGCCTGTGAGTCGGTCTGTCCACTGCAAAAATGTTACGGCACAAACTTCGTTGACTGGTTTTAAGGGGTATTTGTAACAAGCCATTACCACAATTGGGTCCGTGTTGCATTCTAAATTATTGTAAGAAGTGGGGATTCTAACGATGACTGTGTGAAGTTTATGAAATATAAGTTTGCTGTCGATGGTTTCTCTGACATGGTGTCAAATATGGTCATATTGTTTTGTAGTCGTTCAGTAACGATACAATCCTTTCATAAGTAATGTGCTGCATTTCTGAGAAATTTTATTTATTTCGTTTGGACCAAACATTTTCTATACAATAGGGAACAAAAGGGAATTTCTGTTTGAAATTCATTCAGTACATGTAACTGCAGGGGTCCTACCTACCAAACCCTAACTGGCCGGGGTCGCGAAGTGGAAACAAACAATATTTTATTTTTGGCCTTAATCTTATTCCAAATGTTGCAAAAGAACTGTTAAAAATAGAAATACTTTATTGCTGTGATGTATATTGAGTTCCAAAAGTTTTGCACCTTTTTTGAAATGTGAAATTTACAAAAATGGTTAAAAATAAGAAAGTATAATGAAAAATGTAAATAATTTTGAAGAGTTATGTATCGCCTTAGGTAAAGTTTTATTATAACTACATACATTTGTTTTTCACCAAAATCTAAAAAAATTTGAAACATTTTTCAGATTTCTAAAAAGGTGCCGAACTACTGGCTTGAGATACACCTTGTTTTTGACGAAAAACATGTTGCCATTATGCGGACATTGTTTAATGAGACTTTCATATCATTTTTAGAACTTTTGATGAACATTTTTGCTGATGTCCCTGATTTTCATCCATAATTAAAACATATTGTTTTTGTTTGCAAATGATCATGGTAAAATTATACAGATAGGTTACTATACTAGAAGTCGTTGACATACATTCTTACATGATTGACCTGTCGACTGTACAGTGATGCATTATAAGGTTTAAGTGGGGGGGGGGGGGGGGGGGGGTTGACTATCTGATAAAATACACGTTTTGGTTGTAAGTACTATACTTACCATCGCTTAAGTGTAATACTTGTCATACTATATTTGGCATTGTTCCAATAATGAGCTCACCTGGGATTGTTCTCCTGGATACATGTTTTATCAAAGCACTTAAGGAAATCGTAAACTTATGATCAAATTTAAATTATTTATAATTTATTTACAATTATAAAGAGTGGTAAATGGAGCTGCAATACTAATAATGATTCAGTTCATGAACTCCTACAAACCATAGCCGTCAACAATTTGCAGAACATTGTTAAAGTATTATAAAGAATTTAAATTTTAGTGTAACTTTAAGATTTTGTAAGTGCTTTGATTAAACAGTACTCTGGTGAGATTTTAACCCTTTACACTATAAACACCTTTATCTATCTACAATATACTGATACTGTGTACACCATCACAATACAGTTTATATTCTAAATATGGATTTCAGTATATTTAGAAATAATGGCACTATGTGATTTATATTAAAAACATCTAGTTCAGTAACTGACAAACAGTTTTCAGTATTTTGAACATTTTGATCTTTAACCCATGTACAGGTTATTACTTAAAAAATTATGTCACCAGTCACCAAGTGAAAGCAATACAAACTTTATGTTTTCTATTTAGCTACACTAAAACATTATTTCTTCCTTTTTGGTGCAACAAGGTTGTATTTCACTATATACTATAAGGGATGATTTGAAAACCATCTCAAAAATAAGTCCACCTCATAATTTAAACCACTATTTTGAAGTCCAATTCAGCCTCAGTATTAAAACGACTTTATTTTACGAGGATAACATATTTGGTAGAAACCAATTTTCAATATGGTCCACAAAAATACCACTTTAAAAAGACCACTTTAATTCAATATTTGACTGAACTTCATGAAACTTGGTGAATGTTTTTTTGTTTCATAGTCACAGTAAAATCTCAAAATGTGCCATTTTATGATAAAGATTAATAGATGATTATAGAACATAGAAACATTCACTAGAGACCCCATTTGTACCTACATGAAACCTAGTGTATAGACAATAGGTATGTGACCATTACATGGCCCCCTGGTGTTCTCATACTGTAGATAAATGTGGCCAAGTGGTCCAGTGGTGAGACCTACTGACTGCTGATCTGAACATTGTCGGTTCAATCCCACCTCCGGCCGGATAAAAACAGTAATGCTTTTCAGTCCCACCTTTAGAATACTAACTTCATTAACAGTCTTTCGGATGAGACTTTAAAAACCGAGGTCCCGTGTATGATGCTATACATCGGCACCTGAAAGAACTAGGGATGCTTCTGGAACATGAACATCTTTGGTGTCATGCACTTAGTATCCCCCCCAAAAACTAAAATGACTTACCTCTTCTGGGGGCCTCAACCATATGGGTCGCCTGGTGTTGAGGATAAATAAAAACATATAAACTTATAGATTATGCACATGTTACAGAATTTAGCGTAGGTTAGATATAAGTGATGTTTTAATTATGAATGTTCTGCATTTATGTAAAGAATAAAGATACTAGTCACTGATTAAGTAGATTATGATAATATATATTGTTATCTGAATAAGGTAATGACCTTTCGTATTATTGTTTGTTTTTACTGGGTCACAATGGCTGAAGCTCGTCTTGTCAGGCGTTGGATAATAAATGACACAGCCATACTATATAGTTGTTTAACAAAGCCACTCAAACGAGCCTAAGGTATGTGTAGTAACTTCCTTATAGAAATGACAGATTTGACAACGGTATATTAGTATATACTACGATGTGATGTATTTCATATGTATAAGGCAGATGTGTTGTTTTGTTGTTTCAAATGTTAGTTAAAACTGTGATCTAAAAAAACTGTTTGCATATTTTAGCATATTACTTCAATGGCCAGTAGATTGCAGGAAAACAGCTGAATTAACCAAATCAGCTCAGAATGTATGTAATAATAACGTCTTTATTTTCTGTGGATAACATAATTGGCAAACCAATTTTCATTATGGTCCACAATAACAATAGAGATATGTTAATAATGCCTACATATTTTTAAGACAACATATTGAAAATATTATAGCAGCAATCGAAACTTTGAGATGTTAAGGCATTTGACTTGAATTGGTACTACCTATAGAACACTTTGAACCTATGCAAGTTAACTGATATGTATTTGTTATGCATTTTCATTTACTGAATAAATATATTGATATATTCTGCTATAAATCTTGTGTAAAACCGGTAATCAGCTTAGCAAACCAACCTGAAGAGGATTTGGTAAATAGGTCATCAGCTGAGAATAATGACAGTTTCTGTTAGCCCTTTTCTTCATAGAGCCATGAACTATTTGCTAACAATTGTTTGTTACACCATCTCAATGCTGGGGATTTTAATCATTTAACTAATGGAAATCAGCCCTGCGTTCAAGGAAAAATAATGTGATGCACATTTCGTACCTGGTATGTTACAGATTTGAAACGTGCGTCACATGATTTTTCCTTGAACGCAGGGCAGGTATAAATTGAAATAAATAAAAATAAGTAAAGTACTGTTTTCAGACATGCATCTGTTAAACCAACTACATTTACCCCCCCCACCCCAATCATTGATTTGCAAGTCCACTTTACAACAGGATAAGGATAGGGTAGATGCATTAAAATATGCCTCAGTAGAGTAATGGATTAACATAATATTACAAAGATTATATTTAGGAATTCATGTCCACTTGTGGGACTATTCAAGTGGATTTCCTGATATTTGTACTATGTTGTCTATAATTTGGAGTATATCAGATAATGTATTCAAGTGTCATCAAGATGTGGTCCTGGGATAACAAGAGTTTTTCTTCCTAGGGCAAGATAACATACCGGTTGAAAATTAGATCATTGGCTGTAGTAAAGACCTAATTATAGATAGTGTATATTTAGATCATTGGCTGTACACTGATTTGAAATTAGATCATCCACTACTGTAAAGTTAGGGAAAACTGGTCATGAATGGTGAAGCTGTCCTCTGTCGTAAAGTTACGGAAACTCGTCATGAATGGTGAAGCTATCCTCTGTCGTAAAGTTACGGAAACTCGTCATGAATGGTGAAGCTGTCCTCTGTCATCATTAAGGCCAGAACAAACAAATTATAACACCTCAGTCCCGCTCCTGACGCCAAATGTTCATTCTGCTCTGACTTTTGATATTAAGACAAACGAAAAATGTTTAAAAATCATAAGAAGAAAAAATTTGTCTAAAATGAATACGGAATGCGATTGTAAAAAAAAATACAAACCTTAGACTTGACCCATGTTTCAATTAAAAATGGTGATAATCTAGCAATTACTTTACAATTGCCTAAATGAGGGCTTTCCATCCTGATCTAAAATAAGTTTCTTCTTGTTTTATGGTTCATTCCTGTTTCATCAGACATCATTTAGGTGTATGTTAAAGTTAGGGACAATCTAAATTATTGTTTGAGTATCGTCTATGTTTTTCTAAATGTGGTACAGGGTGAGGTTTTATGTTAATATTCAAAAATTTGTTGTCCAATTTGAACTGTTTTTCCACCATTAAGTTTGTTGCTAGTTCAATTTGAATTGATTTGATTCTTTTGATAGTTTTAAAACATTTATTTGTTGGTTTTAAAGAAAATAAGAATGTCAGGGCTGTGTGAACAATAAGGGTAGTTGATGACACTCCAGGAATGCAATGAGTCGGGCCTTATTACCTGTAGTCTACATATCACTTAACTAGCATTTGTGATGTAGCCAGATTTTTACTTGTTTCAAGTTTGTGTTTTTAAAAAGAGAAATAATGTATGAAATCACTGATGAGTATGAAACACAGTGCCAATATATACAGAAAGCATCATTTCAGACTGTAAAATCGTGCGCCATATATATTGATACATGTATTTTAAAATTATGTAAAATGCAAATGTTGTATTTGTTGTTCTACTGTATGCAACACATATCTATGTCAATATAAGCTATGTATGTGGGCGACTGCATTCTATATGTATGTGGGAGACTGCATTCTATATGTATGTGGGAGACTGCATTCTATATGTATGTGGGCGACTGCATTCTATATGTATGTGGGAGACTGCATTCTATATGTATGTGGGCGACTGCATTCTATATGTATGTGGGCGACTGCATTCTGTATGTATGTGGGCGACTGCATTCTATATGTATGTGGGCGACTGCATTCTATATGTATGTGGGCGACTGCATTCAATATGTATGTGGGCGACTGCATTCTATATGTATGTGGGAGACTGCATTCTATATGTATGTGGGCGACTGCATTCTATATGTATGTGGGCGACTGCATTCTATATGTATGTGGGCGACTGCATTCTATATGTATGTGGGCGACTGCATTCTATATGTATGTGGGCGACTGCATTCTATATGTATGTGGGCGACTGCATACTATATGTATGTGGGCGACTGCATTCTATATGTATGTGGGCGACTGCATACTATATGTATGTGGGCGACTGCATTCTATATGTATGTGGGCGACTGCATTCTATATGTATGTGGGCGACTGCATTCTATATGTATGTTATATGAGATGTATATGTTATGCCCCCCCATCTCTGATGAAGGGGTATATTGCTTTGCACATGTCTGTCGGTCTGTTTGTCAGTCAGTCAGATGGTCGTATGAAATGGTTTACGTTCAATTACTTAAGAACGCGTTGACCTAGGATCTAGGATCTCTAGAGGTTGGTCATTAACAGTAAATGACCCCTATTGATTTTGAGGTCAGTGACCTTTACTATTTCTAACTATTGGGCTGCCATAGGGGCATACATGTTTTACAAACATCTCTTGTTTTATCTTGTAACTATGAGGTTTGCACAAGGTGTCCATGAGATATAACTAAGGGCTGTGTGGGGTCTTTGCAAGGTGTGCCAGGGGTCTGCATGTTATGTGTGAGGTCCACCTGGGCTTTACTTACGCAATGTCTGCACTGTGTATCAGGGTGAGTGTACGTGCAAGGTATACACGAGGTGGACATGATGTTGTGCTGATGTTCTTGTATAACTATTGTATTTATTGTATAATGCGATGCAAATATTGTAAACACTATAATTTATAGTAGTGCATATTACACTGCATGTTTTGACTGGTAATGTTGTATAACCGGACCAACTGGGCAGGAAACATGTACCTGTGGACAGGTTGATCATTCCAGGGTCCGTGTTAAAACACCTTACATTTCAATATTATATATCATTTTACAGTTTGTATGACTAGTAGATGACTATTTTGTATATTGTTAGATTTGTTCATGTTTGTAATGTTAAAACATACTATAGAAGTATGCATATCTAATTAATGGTATCTACAAAGTTGTTTTTATGCCCCCGTATCGATAGATCGGGAGGCATATAGTGATGCACCTGTCCGTTCGTCCGTCCGTCCGTCCGTCCGTCCTGGTTAACCCAAATTGACCGTTTCTTCTAGCATTAATATGGCTTGCTACAAAGCTTTCATACTTGCATGGATGTTGTGTATGAACACTCTCCACACGCCTGTATCACCTAACCCCATTTTGACCTTCACCTTGACCTAATTTTGGACTTAGACTTATTTATGGACAAGGCTTCCACAGGGGGCATAAGCGTTTATTGAACGCAGTCTTGTTTATTGGATCAAAACGCACTGATTTGCTGACAGAAAGGAAACTGGTCAATAGAAATTTGAGCAGGTATTTAAAATAGGTCATACAGTCACTTTATAGAATTTATAGGTCATATCGCTGGCTTAGAATTAGTAGGTCGTAAGTACTACTTACGACCTTATAAGACTCGCACTTATTTGAAATCTGCATCTCAAGGCACTCCTTATGAGCCTATTTTCATGAAAATCAGAACAGGTCATGTTGACCAAACTGAAGTTTAAAAAGCTTGTTTTTCATTACGTAAAGAGTAGTTTTCAGACAGTTTTTACTTGTTTTCTCAAAATATTGATTTTGTACTTACGACCTTCTAATTCTAAGCCAGCGAATTGTTCACTCTCTGCTTACCTGATTTACAATCTGGTCAATGTAAAAGATTCGAATGATTGTATTTATGCATTTAGATGAGCCATAGAGGGCCAACATGATGCCATGGTCTCTCTAGGTCGAGCCATAGAGGGCCAACATGATGCCATGGTCTCTCTAGGTCGAGTCATAGAGGGCCAACTTGATGCCATGGTCTCTCTGGTGGTATGTTTTGTACAAGTGCAAACCAACTGGTTAGAAATTTTAAATTGTTATTTTAGTCACTTAGAATGTTTATTTCCTATGTGTTCATTGTAATGATTTTGTGAAATTGTTTATACTTGACTGGAACAAGAAGACATTGAATGACTTGATTTCTGTAGAAAAGAGAATACTAGTAATTTATTCACCCTTTACTCCATAACTCCAGCTTTTCTCACCCATCAGTATACTATACATTCTCGTTCACCAGAGTATATTTCACCGGTGGTAGTCTGGGAACTTGACTAACCACTGATGTATGAGTATGTATACTATACTGTGTAGACTATAATATGTCGTCTACGTTTCTGACCCACCAGTATGAAGGTGTTGATCACCGATTTCTCAATATTTCGCCCAATAATCAGTATGGAGATAGCCAGTTTAACAAGTCCATATATGGATATAGGTGTTAAAATGGAGTAAAGGATGAATTCTAAGTGACATCGTATAGTCTCTGTCAACAGTTGTATTAGTGGTTTTAGAGGAAATTGTCTCTACTGACCACTATATCATAGAACTTTGTAATAATTTTATTATTGTCCAAAAATATGAACTTGATCCGAACCTTTGTGCACGAACATATTTACACGATTCTTACCCAGAATCCTTCTATACATGTCCTTGAACAAGAAGTGCATCATGTACATTTTCAGTTCAATACGTGTGTGTTTGTTGTTCACATTATGCATATGTGTGATATGTGTGAAATATCATATAGAAAGTTGAAGCTGAAAATAGACAAATAGTCAACTATTGTTATACTTATATAACTGGTTTAGTACAGCTGCGCATGTAAAGTTCCATAATAAGACCACTTTGATTATTTTGAAATCATGCAGATTTTTTAAATCGCAAAAATACCGTAAGTACAGTACTAAATTTAGTATACAATAAATTTAGGTACGCTGATGAGACCAGTTAGCTATTTTAGACCAACCTTTTGACTTGTTTTATAAGCGGAACTTCACTGAACTTTACTTCTTATGTATATATATAATATATCACAGTAAGTTGAAGCTAAATACATTGACAGGCTTGGTATTTTTCAGACCTGTGTCTGATTTCAGGTTTTTGAATCCTGAATTTTACTTTTTTGTTCATATTGAAATATAGAGTTTCGGGCTTTGAAACTGGGATTTTCAGACTTGACAACGATTCTTAAATACCAATCTTGATTTTATAGACCAGTAGTGGAGTGTTAGATAATGCTAACAAAGGTTGATTCAGGTTAATATGTTTGGACTATATAACATATTGGATCAGGTTGATATGTTAGGACTATATAACATATTGGATCAGATTAATGTTTTTGGACTATATAACATATTGGATCAGGTTAATATGTTTGGACTATATAACATATTAGATCAGGTTAGTATGTTTGGACTATATAACATATTAGATCAGGTTAATATGTTTGGACTATATAACATATTAGATCAGGTTAATATGTTTGGACTATATAACATATTGGATCAGGTTAATATGTTTGGACTATATAACATAGTGAGTGTAGTTCTCAGGTGAGCAGTACTCGTTTAGTATGTGGTGAGCTGCAGTACTCGTTTAGTATGTCTCTTTTGTTATGTGTTATCATACATTTGTTATTATGTTAAAACATTTGATGTTAAATAATATAAAAAAGTGCTACAACAAATATATTGTTTAAGAAAAAAACTTGTGTGTTATGTTATTATAGAATTGATATGTGGTGAATGGTCCGAAGTAGATGGACCAAAACTGATTGTCCAACTACACGATAATGAAAACACATAGAGGGTTGCCCGCAAAACTGTCATAATTGCTTAAATTATTATCATGCCCCCCACATATTTGATGAGCGCGTATATTGCTTTGCACATGTCTGTCGGTCATATAAAATGGTTTCCGTTCAATAACTCAAGAGCGCTTAGACCTAGGATCTTCAAACTTTACATGGACGTTGGTCAGCAACAGTAGATGACCCCTATTGATTTTGCGGTCAGTAGGTCAAAGGTCAAGGTCACCAGGTCCTTCACCATTTATGACTATTGGGCAGTCATGGAGGCATACATGTTTTACACACATCTCTTGTTAAAGAAGTGTACAACAGTCTTGCAGGCAACCCTCGACATGTTGGTTATTCTATCATGTCGGTGACTTTTCAGTCATACAGTCAGTTGATCTGACCAGTGTTTCTGGAATCATCAGCCAAGCATAACTTGTCCTACTGCAAGCTACGGACAACTTCACCACAAGTGGAGGAACCGTATGACTGGAGCCAATGGTATGGAAATACATGTACTTAACGCTACCGACACAGTATTTTCACCCAGATCGCTTGACTCAATTTGCTATTTTTTAGTCTACTAACACAGTATTTTCACCCAGATCGCTTGACTCAATGTGCTATTGTAGTTTAGAGAGGATTACAGCTTGACTCAATCTGCTATTGTAGTCTAGAGCGGATTACAGCTTGACTCTATCTGCTATTGTAGTCTAGAGTGGATTACAGCTTGACTCTATCTGCTATTGTAGTCTAGAGCGGATTACAGCTTGACTCTATCTGCTATTGTAGTCTAGAGTGGATTACAGCTTGACTCTATCTGCTATTGTAGTCTAGAAAGGATTACAGCTTGACTCTATCTGCTATTGTAGTCTAGAGAGGATTACAGCTTGACTCTATCTGCTATTGTAGTCTAGAGAGGATTACAGCTTGACTCTATCTGCTATTGTAGTCTAGAGAGGATTACAGCTTGACTCAATCTGTTATTGTAGTCTAGAGAGGATTACAGCTTGACTCTATCTGCTATTGTAGTCTAGAGAGGATTACAGCTTGACTCTATCTGCTATTGTAGTCTATCTAGTGGATTACAGCTTGGCAGGGGTATTCTTTAGATAACTTTCAGGAACTTGAGGTAGAGAACCAATCTGAGATTGATTGATAACGAACATGTTAACACTGTGCAGGCCCGTAGCCACACCGAGGAACTTGCCTCGACGCAAATTTAAGAATTGAACCTTGATCATCCTGTGGAAGAAAAACAGCCAACATTTATAATTCAAAGGGAGGTAATCCAATTATCTTTTCACAAAGTTACTACAGAGTTACCTTTCTTATTAAGTCAGA
The DNA here is from genome assembly GCA_947247005.1 of Spisula solida. Classification (NCBI taxonomy): domain Eukaryota; kingdom Metazoa; phylum Mollusca; class Bivalvia; order Venerida; family Mactridae; genus Spisula; species Spisula solida. The sequence continues at coordinate 7,017,204 of OX365947.1, forward strand.
ACTTAATGCACACGTAACCCTATTACATATAACCTAGAAACTATTTGTCATTTTGTCTCTGGATACAGTCCTGTTGTGATTTAATCAACAAGCAAACACTCATAGAATGGATAACATCGTGTGTGGTGATTATGTACTTATACCAGGATGTACTTGATAATGTAATACCAGGGGTTTTGTCAAACTTTATCACTGCTTCACTATCATAGTCACTCTGCTACTTCACTCAATATAATGTCAAATATTTTAGGCCAGTAGGATAGGTCAAACCTGCGTAAAAAAGGGCACTAGAACGTCAGAAAAATGTTCCAAAAATAACTCTTGGGGAAACTTTTTTACGATGCTTTAAAGTTAGGCATGTCTACCGCGTTGCCGAGAAGGGGAACATTATTGAAAATGAAAAAGTGACACAAAGTATGGCATGTGACATATCAAACTGACCAGAAATTCGTGGATTCGTGACTTGATATCTTCTTCTGTTCCCCCTGATGTACTCACAGCACTTCCCAGGTATGTGAAGTTCTTGACGTCTTCGATTGGTCCATCTTGTATGGTAATAGGGCGACTGTTTGCTGCGATGATTCTCAGCGTCTTTGTTTTGCTGGTGTTGATAGTCAGCCCTGTTGATTGAGCAACCTGTTGTAGACGAAGTCGGCGAAGTCTAGGTCTTCCAGTTTCTTCTCAAAGGTCCACTGTAGACCACGTGGCACATTTGTGGTTGTCTTCATCACCCAGTCGATGACAAGAAGCAAGATCATGGGCGATAACAAACATCCTTGCCGGACTCCTGTTGTTACAGCAAATGATGGTGAGAGGTCAGAGTTGTGGATGACTTGGCAGGTCATGCCTTCATAGAAGCTGCGTATGATGTTGATGAACTTGTCTGGTATGCCGTAGTGCTTCATGATCTTCCATATCATGCTCCGCTCGATCATATCGAACGCCTTGCGGAAATCTATGAAGTTCAAGTAGGCTGGAGACTGCCATTCTATAGACTGTTCAATTATGATACGTAGTGCTGCTATTTGATCTGTACATGACCTTCTTGCTCTGAACCCTGCTTGTTCGTCTCTTAATTGCTCATCGATGCTGTTCTTCAGGCGTTCTAGTAGAACTCTGGAAAGGATCTTTGAAGGTAGGGATAGTAGTTGTATTCCTCGCCAGTTGTTGCAATCGCCCAGATCTCCCTTCTTGGGAAGCTTCACAATAATACCGGACTTCCACTCAACAGGAATCTCTTCTTTCTCCCAGATGTCCTGTATGAGCTTCAACATGATATCGGCTGTGATCTTGCTGTCTGCTTTCAGGGCTTCTGGTGGGATGTTGTCTAAACCAGGGGCTTTTCCAGACTTGATCTTGTTTATGGCTCTAGTGATCTCCTCTGCTGTGATGGGTCCCATGTTTACTTCCAGTTCTTCTCCAGCTTCAACTTCAGGAGTGTCCTGGACTGGAGGGCCATTTAGGATGTCACTAAAGTGTTCCTTCCATCGGTCTAGCTGTTCTTCTGGTTTGGTGAGCGTTCTCCCATCTTTGGCCTTGACTGGTTTGCCCGTGTCTGTCTTGTGCCCTGTAAGTTTCCTGGTGATGTCATATAGAGTCTTGAGATCGTGTTTCTCAGCTGCTTCTTGTGCTCGTTTGGCCATGGTGTCAATGTATGTTCTCTTGTCGTCTCTGGCCATCTTCTTGACTTCCCCTTGTTTCCCTGTGTAGTCTGCCTTTGCTTGTGTTTTCTGGGCCCTGGTCTTGGCGGTGTCAAGCTTGTGTTTAAGAGTTCGTCTCTCTTCTATCTTGGTTATGGTGCTTTCTGACAGCCAGCTCTTGTATGTCCTGTTCTTGTGTCCCATCTTCTCTTCACAAGTGGATGTTAAGGCAGACTTCACTTGGTCCCACTTGGATTCCACCGTTCCCACATCTAGGTCGGCAAGTGCTTGGAACCGGTTCTTCAATGTGATAGCGAATTCTACCTTCGCATCTGCTGAGGAGAGTTTCTCTGTATTGAAGCGCCTCTTCCTTTGTGGTCTGGCATTCTTGTTGTTTGCGATTCGTGCCTTGACTTTGGCTACTATCAGCTCATGGTCTGAGCCAGCATCAGCTCCTCTCTGGACTCTCACATCTAGCAGTTGTCCTCTCCATCGACGCGATATTGTGATGTGGTCGATCTGGTTCTCTGTGGTGAGGTCTGGAGACTTCCATGTGGCCTTGTGTATGTCCTTGTGCTTGAAGAACGTTCCTCCAATGATGAGGTCATTTTGGCTACAGAAGTCTGCGAACATCTCTCCATTTTCGTTGATGGTTCCTAGTCCTTCTCTTCCCATTGTAAATTCCCGGCCTGCATTATCATCACCAACCTTAGCATTCACATCTCCCATAAGTATGGTTATGTCTCTTCTAGCTGTTCTATCCATTACTGCCTGTAGCTGGTGGTAGAAGTTGTCCTTATCCTCCTTTTCGGCCACGTTTGTTGGGGCATAACATTGGATGACTGTGATCTTCTGAAATCTGGACTGGAAGCGGGCTGTGAGGATCCTATCGCTTATTGGCTCCCATTCTAGTAGGCTTCTAAGAGTGGTTTTATTCATCATCAGGCCTACTCCATTCCGATGTTGTGCATTGTCGCCAGTCTGACCTGAGTATAACAGGGTTTCACCGGTAGCAAGTGTGACTCTCACTGAGTTGGTCCATCTCACTTCTGAGAGTCCCAGGATGTCCAATCTGTATCGCTGGAATTCTCTTGTGACCTGCGCTGTCCTTCCTGCTTCATACATAGTACGTATATTCCAAGTCGCAATCCTTGAGACGGTTCGTGGAGAGGAGTTTTGTTGGCGGACAAGTCCACATCATGAACTCTCTCCGGGGTCGATTCCTTTGATCCTGTGATAGCGTATTTGTGGTTTCTGTTTCTGTAGCGGTAAGTCTTTTTACGTGGTGAGGGTGCTGGCCTCACGCACAACCCTCCTCCTTTCGCATCCGGACTTGGGACCGGCCATGGCGGAGTTAAATCGTGCATCGATAGTAGCATGGTCATGTTATATACTAAACAAAACTCCCGAATGTTAGCTATCCGTTGGTATTTGAAAATATCAGATGAGATTAAGCATGTTCTCATGTACGGTTGTAATGTGGTCAGATATTATGAAACACCCTGTATGTTAGTATACATTTTGTCTACACATGAACTGAGGGATATAACCAATACTTTAGTCAGCAAATGTTATGTTCATTGACAGTTATGGTGATCAATCGGTAAGATGATATGGGTTGGTTGCAACGTGATGTCACAAAACATGGTAGGAACATGACCCTTGGTTAGAGGCACTGATGTGTGTAGGGTGTATGATTCCGGCACACTGGGCGAGTCAGTTAGTTTTTGAACGTTCGTTAGGGAAGACTTAGTATATTTAAGACTATGTAGTAGTATATATACCAATCATACTCGAAACCCTGTCAAACTGGTATACATATATAGTATTACATTTAAAATTTCGAGGGATGCTCGGACCCACCTCGTGTTTCGTACATTACAGCATGTTTTCATGTAGTTTTTGCACTCTCTACTTTTCGGTATTTGATCTAGATGTAGACAATGTAAGTAATATTTACCGAATAACACTGGTTATACATGTGTACCTTAAATTCACTTAACTTCCGTGAGCAATATTCCGTGCACTGAACAGCAATACTCCGTACACTAGTGAGCAACACTAAAGCAATATTCAGTACAATAACTTTTTTATTTATTCTCAAAATGCACCGTTATTTATGATCCCTTTCCTGGTTAAGCATTAACAACATAAACTTGATCACTAAGATGTCATTTTGCTTGATTCAAGTTGTGTAGTTGAAGGAAGAATATAAACAAAAACATCTTTATTTGACAGACCGAGCTGTTTTTTTGCGTGAGTAACGATATGAGTTTAGTCCTTTAATTACCCTTTTAAGTAATTCCTGGTCGTTTGTCGGCTTTCAGGGATGAGGAAAATTATCGAAGTACATGTAGATACTTTTGTATAAAATCAACAACAAACACACTGAAGGACAAAACAGTGTCTGTGAACTTACTTACCCTGGTGTACTCTTGAAGTTCGCGAAAATGGATAACAATTACTCACCTTACGAGCAATATCCGGTGTACGGTATACCGCAGTGATGACATCATGAAGGGAAACAACTGTTGCAAAATAAGTATTTCGTCATACATTTTATTAAATGAGATTTTAAAAGATATAGTTAACATTCTGTCGTAAATGACCTGCCGTCCACTAGACCCCGATGGTATCCGGATTACAGTTTGCTAGTTTCGGGAACTTTCCGGGATCTTGATCAATAAAAATTGGGCGGATCTTTGCCATCGGGGTCGTTCGGGATGTATTCGCGGAACTGTATACGAAGTGTTGTAGTATAAACCCCGAAACCTATCCGAAGTAGCCGAACGCAACGCAAAGGAATACCGACAGTTCAGGATTCGACCCAAAGCGTTTCCCGATCGTGCGTAAATGTTGCGGTTACATTGCAGAATATGCGGAAGTGTTTACGAATCGACGCCGATAGAATTTCGAAAGGTTGCCGATGTATATAAACGGTGTCGAACTACTACCTTGTTATAAGTTGAAAGTTGAATATAGGGTGTAAGACGCCACTGATCTTGCTAGTTTCAGCTCTAAAAAATAAAGACATAGTTTCAGCTACTCATAACTTAAATGACCTAGTTTTAGGTATAAAAACACTGACATATTGAGGTCATGAAAAAGACTTACAGTCCTTGGTAGCTATACCGGAGTCTCTTTCGAGTGTTTGAGCTGAAGACCATGGGGCACTGGTTGTGTCATCGTTTTTAATAGAGGCTTACACAACCATATTTGGTAGCTTGTCCTTGGTTTGTAGGACCATGATGAAAACGATATATTCAAGATTAAAACTATCGGCAACCTGACCACATCGCTTCCGCAGTCGCTCTTGTATAGTTCGGGAAATACTGCTTCGCATCGGTCTCCCTTTCGTTCACAATCGGCGCCTTCGGCAACTACTCGTCATGTTTCTTAACATGATCGGCATAGCTTCCGTGTGTATAACTCATCCATGCGACGTATTCGGGGAGCTTTCGGCATTGCTTCAGCTTCCTTCGGGAACCGCTCGGGATGGTTAAAATGATTACGAAGCCTCGCAGAAGGCTTCCCGAAGGTGCCGAGTGAATGACGATGGGTTCCCGAACACCCCGAACTGTTGCCGATGGGTTTCCGATTATCCCGAGGCACTCCCGAACAAGACCTTTTAAAATTTGGATGCCGAAGAGTTTTAAGTCCCGAATTGTCCAGAAGGCTTCCAGAAGCGTACAGGAACGATACTGAAGGGTTCCAGAACGTCACGAAGACATGCCGAACCATCCCGATTAGGCAAATTTAGTCTTCGGGAACCCTTCGGGGTCCTAGTGGACGGCAGGTCTTAGGCAAGTACGAATTTATGTACTGTATAGGTGTGTATTATGTTTTATAACACTGACAGTTATTTCTGATTTGATTATCAACAATGTTTTAGTAACAACTGAGTAAAAGTTTAGTCTGCTTTTCATTGTCTTGGCAGTTAAAAGCATTGTCACCTTCTCTGAGTCTTGACTTGTAATCACCCAAGATGAATCTTGCAGCCTGCCGTTAAGTCTTTTCCTGTTTGTGACAGGTCGCAATTTCTTAGACATTGTGCCGGTATAGCACAGAGAATTTGACGTGATCCTGACCTTTATGCATGAATATATTACAAGGTTCTTGTGTTGCATATATAAATTTCAGCGAGCAAATCGTGCAATATCGGTTCTTTAGGTTTGTGATACTCTCCGGTTATGAGCTGTTAAATTATGCTAATTGAAGGTCCAGAGTCGTGACAAATTCTCTGGACTATACATACAGGTAATTTGGTCCGAGTAAAGGCATACCGGCAATTCAGTTCAATTATCCTGATTATCTCACGAAAATTAATGAAGACATTTTAGCATAGTATAATACTATAGTATATGAAGAAATGTTGTAATTTATATTTTACTTGTGCGATTCAAATGCAGAATAACTTTCAAATTCCGGAAAACGGTATTGTTTGTCAAGTCACCCTTTTCAATGCATTACCGATCTCCGTTATTCGGTCAATTCCGACATAGTATCGAGTAGTGTTCGTTTGTTTCCGGTACTTTACGTAAACAAGAAAATAAACGAAGAGTATCTCCTTTAAAATGTTAGTATACTAACATTCACCCACCCCCGCCCTTGCTTGTATTTGGTATATAGATTTTCTTAATAACTGCGTTCAGAGTTTAAAATGTGCATATTGCACATTTATTAAAGGGAGGTAATTCACCAAACTGGTGCAGACTGGGGTATTTAGACTTCCGGTAAAATTAATCATTCAGTTACATTCTCATTACAGATTATATATGTATTTTTTATGTAGCATGGCGCTGAATAGACGACAAAATCACGATACGCTCTCTGTCCGTTAACTCCACTTTCAGATATCATAGTTGAATTTTATCTATTTCAATTTTCGAATTGTAAAAACAGTATTTTTTCATCTAAAGACAATACACACTTTTAAAAAACCCAAATTAGAATCAGTTATTTATGAATAATTTAGAAAAATGAAAATTGTTTGGGGAATAGAACAGAGAGCGTATCATGACCGTGCGACCATATACACGCGTCAAGCAGTTTGTTCGTCTCCAATTGGAGACAAACAGAAATAAAAGCATAAAGACGAAGTCGCTTAGACTAAGACGAGCTCCATGGCCACCCCTTCTTATCTAGGAGGGAAGAAGGGATGTAGGGAAACAACCAAAGAGCAAGCCCTGCAAAACAGACAACGCCAAATGCTTGGCAATATTGTACTACGAAGAAAATAAACACTTTATATACGACCGCTAAATGACTTCATGAAGACTTCTTTCTTTGGATGGATTGATAAAGATGCATGTCAGATAATTCGAATCTTGATGCGTATGTGATGTATTTAAATGGAGCGCTTACTCTTGGAATAAATACTATATTGTCAAAGTTTCGTTACACTTGGCTGTAAATTTAAATAGATAAAACAAAAACAAGAAGATCTCAGGTTGTATTTTTACTATCTCATTGTTAAAATTCATACCCCGGGGCAAATAGCGTACACTAAAGGTAGCCACACAAAAGAAGGATATTCAGCACGACAATTTCACACCATTTCACACGTGTTACATTCCATAATCCAATCTCATACGCAGTGATCTCCCCTTACAGAGGTCAGACATCTATATACTTCCCCAATGCGGAGTCCAATAACAGAACAAGATATTTACAAAGACAAGAAACAACGAGAAGAAACAACGAGGGTCGCTGATAGGATTTGAACCACACACCCTCGACCACAAGTTCATCGCCATAACCACTCGGACTGGTCCAGCTGTCTAGACGTAGATGAGTCATATGAGTAGTACTACCATTCGGCCATGCTCGCTCCGTTAAATGTTGATCAGGTGCGACCAAGCTTCGCGTACCGTAATTTTACTATTAACTTCAACGGCGAATTCTCATGTTTCTATTCACTCAACTACGAGCAATTGCTAAGCATTTAGTCCGAATTCTAAAATGACAGCATCGATAACAAATACTAATAATGCAAAATTTAATGATATCATAAAGATATTAGCCAGTCTCCAGGAAAACCTGCTATTATGACATAAATATGGATTATGAGATTTTCAATAGTTTCTAAGTATAATATTAATGAAGCTAAAGGCAAAAGAAATTTGGTTAATATCTTGCGTTTTAAGGAAGTTAATATATACATGTACAAATGTAGTACTATATGGGCAAATTACTTAAAATATAATCAATAAATATGTATTTTTCCCTATTTTAGAGACTTTTCTTCAAAGCCTTGTTACATATAGATATTCCACGATATCAAAATAGCAGGTGATGATGAGAATTTAGAATTATGGTGAATATTGTTAAACTACGATGTTGAAATTATTATGTTGTGTCGTATAGATTTTACGCAGCAAATACGAGAAACTTTAAAATAACGTTCGAAACTTGACAGTTGTATGTCTCCACTTTTGTTGTGACATGACTCCTTTGTCAAGTTTCAAACCTAGCTTACATAATACGTATCTTACATAATACATGTAAATAATATGCACGGTACCATGATAATCTTACAACTTGCACGGTACCATGATAATCTTACAACTTGCACAGTACCATAAAAATCTTACAACTTGTACTATACCATGATAATCTTACAACTTGCACAGTACCATGAAAATCTTACAACTTGCACTATACCAAGAAAATCTTGCAACCTGCACGGTACCATGATAATCTTACAACTTGCATCATACCATGACAATCTTATCACCTGCACGGTACCATGATAATCTTACAACTTGCACAGTAGCATGATAATCTTACAACTTGCATGACCAGCATGTAAAGCTTACATCTTGCTTGGCCAGCATGTACAAGTCAAATAGTTTCCTGCGGCTGATAACTTAGTTGTACTGTTTAGGATGTGTTTTTTGCAGTTTAGATGCAATTCGAATTTATTCCGGTGTAAGTTTAAATTTATGTTTCTGTCAAAATAATTCCAATACATGTAAAATCGGACAATACCGACCAATCTAACAACAAATGCCATGATGAGATATAAATCGTATTCAGTTTAAACAAACAAATATCCTCCAATTATTTGTTTGTGTTAAATGTATGTGCCGAACGAATGAACAAATTCAAAAAATTAGAAACATATTTATTATCTATCAATACCATGCTTCTGTTAATCTAGCGATGTGTTCTCTACGGGATGTAGTCCATTGCCCACTATATTTATTATTGACCGGGATTATTATGCAGCTGCAGACACCTGCTGATTAGATTCGTGGTCTCGCGTTCACAGTGAATTTCGGAATATTTCTGCTTTCCTTGGTAAATAAACTATTGTAATGCGATAAAGACCGATGTTATCCGCATGGAATAATGGAACAGTCTGGTTCACGACATTTTTACAAAATGCTTCTTTTTTGGATATTTGTTTTGAAATCGTAAACCATCCAGAACATGTCACGTGCCCCTCCATGGTCATTTTACTTTTGGCAATCCAATATAACCTGCGGCTCAAGGCCGCAGGCCAGCATGTATAACTTACAAACTACATGGCCAGCATGTATAAATTACAAACTACATGGCCAGCATGTATAACTTACAAACTACATGGCCAGCATGTATAACTTGGAAACTGCATGGACTTGGTGTAGAAACAAATTGCGGCTAAAATTTAAATTTGGTTTTCTGTTTCTATTTACTGGATTTTTTCTTAGCATAATTACATAAAATACATGTAAATAATATATTATAGTGTTTTTAAAAGCAACATAAAAAACAATTATAAGCTTTGTAGTCCAGATGCCAGCCAGTCATGTTTATATGGTGAACCTAACTTTGGAGTATGCACAAAATGTTTTGGTACCAAAATGTTCAGGAGGATGTCCCCTCTCATAATCTGTTGTATGACACCTTGTCACCCTTGAGCATTTTCCAAGATGGCCGCCAAGATGGCCGCCATAAATTGCTAATTTATGCACAATTTTATGTTTCAATGACGAAGTTATGAAATGTAATGCTAATGTTTGCATTCATAGTATTCATTTGATGGTGTGTATCAAATGGGCATACTACACTAACCACTATGAGGCCAAGGTTAAGGTCATTTCAATGTCAAACATAGTTGAAAATGTGATATTTTGCTCTACCTTTGTATTAGAATATATAGTTTGTTTGTATATTGTATAATTTAATTAGGATAGAAAAGTGACTTTGTGAAAACAACCATTTTATTTATGTCCATGATGTCCGAGATGACATTCTTTGATTCGGTATTCGTAATTCTTATATTCAAATATGACACCTTTTTATTTATAATGGTAATATCAAGTATGTGTATGATAGTTAGCTTCATTTGAATCTTACGTAGTTCGGAGAGGCGTCGCGACTGAGGCAGCAGGGGCGGCGATCGCCGCCCCAATATTTCAGCGAGCAACGACATTTTTTTATACAAATATATATATCGCAAATAACTCGCACCATTGTGTGTTTTGAACTGAAGTGAGCATGAACATGTAAATTATATTGTTATCGTATTCATAAAGCATTCTTTTATTTAAAAATATAGATATATACATGCTTACACACATGCACGTTATGCTTATTAATTAGATTATGTGACACTACATTATTTGTTTTATTTTTATAGTACGTTATGCTTATTAAATTAGATTATGTGACACTACATTATTTGTTTTATTTTTATAGTACGTTATGCTTATTAAATTAGATTATGTGACACTACATTATTTGTTTTATTTTTATATTACATTATGTATACCGTTTGTTTGTATTTTCACGGTACTTCCGTGAGTTTTTAGTATCACCAAAGTTTTGACGACAGACATTTCTTTAAGGAAACAGCAGCTATGGTTTATAATCTAGGTATATTCAAATACTGCATAATTAATTGAGCTTTAAACAATAAACGGTTGAATCGACCCAAAATACAAGCAAACATTAGTAATATTCGTAAACAAGTCAACAACATTTGATATTTTATGACAACATTGAAAATGTATGTATATTCATTAAAAGTCTTTTTTACTGATTGTATCACTATTTTGTAAAAGTATAGACATTTATTCACAAACGGATTCAATATTATGTCAACATTGTAAGCCATAAGTTGCTGTTCCCAATTATAGTAATTATGTTGGAATATGAAATTTCATTCAAATTGTATCAACACAATTGTTATGAAGACCGCATTTGACACTGTGCCCAGAAGCGTCAGACAGTGATTTATGTAAATGTAGGTATATACATGTATCACTATTGGAAATGACCATCACAGGTCGTATGTGTATTCATCACCACAATCATAGTACAGTCATCCTAGGCCCTATATTCCAGGATGTATGGCATATTCAATATATACGGTATACCACAATGGTCTTACATCATCCGGTGTATGGTATACCACAGTGGTACAACAACATCCGGTGTACGTTTTTCCAAAGTGGTGTAACAACATCCGGTTTACGTTTTTCCACGGTGGTGCAACAACATCCGGTGTACGTTTTTCCACGGTGGTGCAACAACATCCGGTGTACGTTTTACCACAGTGGTGCAACAAAATCCGGTATACGTTTTTCAACAGTGATGTAACCTCATCCGGTATACGTTTTTCCACAGCGGAGTAACAACATCCGGTATACGGTATAACGAAGTGGAATAACAACATCCGGTACACGGTATAACACAGTGGTGCAACAACATCCGGTATACGGTAAACCACAGTGGTGCAACAACATCCGGTATACGTTATAACACAGTGGAATAACAACATCCGGTACACGGTATAACACAGTGGTACAACAACATCCGGTATACGGTATAACACAGTGGTGCAACAACATCCGGTATACGTTATAACACAGTGGTGTAACAACATCCGGTATACGGTAAACCACAGTGGTGCAACAACATCCGGTATACGTTTATCCACAGTGGAGTAACAACATCCGGTATACGGTATAACACAGTGGAATAACAACATCCGGTACACGGTATAACACAGTGGTGCAACAACATCCGGTATACGTTATAACACAGTGGTGTAACAACATCCGGTATACGGTAAACAACAGTGGTGCAACAACTTCCGGTATACGGTATAACACAGTGGTGCAACAACATCCGGTATACGTTATAACACAGTGGTGTAACAACATCCGGTATACGGTAAACCACAGTGGTGCAACAACTTCCGGTATACGGAAAACCACAGTGGTGCAACAACTTCCGGTATACGTTTTTCCACAGTGGAGTAACAACATCCGGTATACGGTATAACACCGTGGAATAACAACATCCCGTACACGGTATAACACAGTGGTGCAACAACATCCGGTATACGTTTTTCCACAGTGGAGTAACAACATCCGGTATACGGTATAACACAGTGGAATAACAACATCCGGTACACGGTATAACACAGTGGTGCAACAACATCCGGTATACGTTACAACACAGTGGTGTAACAACATCCGGTATACGGTAAACCACAGTGGTGCAACAACATCCGGTATACGTTATAACACAGTGGAGTAACAACATCCGGTATACGGTAAACCACAGTAGTGCAACAACATCCGGTATACGTTTTTCCACAGTGGAGTAACAACATCCGGTATACGGTATAACACAGTGGAATAACAACATCCGGTACACGGTATAACACAGTGGTGCAACAACATCCGGTATACGTTACAACACAGTGGTGTAACAACATCCGGTATACGGTAAACCACAGTGGTGCAACAACATCCGGTATACGTTATAACACAGTGGTGTAACAACATCCGGTATACGGTATAACACAGTGGTGCAATAACATCCGGTATACGTTATAACACAGTGGTGTAACTACATCCGGTATACGGTAAACAACAGTGGTTCAACAACTTCCGGTATACGGTATAACACAGTGGTGCAACAACATCCGGTATACGTTTTTCCACAGTGGAGTAACAACATCCGGTATACGGTATAACACAGTGGAATAACAACATCCGGTACACGGTATAACACAGTGGTGCAACAACATCCGGTATACGTTACAACACAGTGGAGTAACAACATCCGGTATACGGTAAACCAAAGTGGTGCAACAACTTCCGGTATACGTTTTTCCACAGTGGAGTAACAACATCCGGTATACGGTATAACACCGTGGAATAACAACATCCGGTACACGGTATAACACAGTGGTGCAACAACATCCGGTATACGTTATAACACAGTGGTGTAACAACATCCGGTATACGGTAAACCACAGTGGTGCAACAACATCCGGTATACGTTTTTCCTCAGTGGAGTAACAACATCCGATATACGGTAAACCACAGTGGTGCAACAACATCCGGTATACGGTATAACACAGTGGTGCAACAACATCCGGTATACGTTATAACACAGTGGTGTAACAACATCCGGTATACGGTAAACCACAGTGGTGCAACAACTTCCGGTATAGGTTTTTCCACAGTGGAGTAACAACATCCGGTATACGGTATAACACCGTGGAATAACAACATCCGGTACACGGTATAACACAGTGGTGCAACAACATCCGGTATACGTTTTTCCACAGTGGAGTAACAACATCCGGTATACGGTATAACACAGTGGAATAACAACATCCGGTACACGGTATAACACAGTGGTGCAACAACATCCGGTATACGTTATAACACAGTGGTGTTACAACTTCCGGTATACGGTATAACACAGTGGAATAACAACATCCGGTACACGGTATAACACAGTGGTACAACAACATCCGGTATACGGTAAACCACAGTGGTGCAACAACATCCGGTATACGTTTTTCCACAGTGGAGTAACAACATCCGGTATACGGTAAACCACAGTGGTGCAACAACATCCGGTATACGGTAAACCACAGTGGTGCAACAACTTCCGGTATACGTTTTTCCACAGTGGAGTAACAACATCCGGTATACGGTATAACACAGTGGAATAACAACATCCGGTACACGGTATAACACAGTGGTACAACAATATCCGGTATACGGCATAACACAGTGGTGCAACAACATCCGGTATACGTTATAACACAGTGGTGTAACAACATCCGGTATACGGTAAACCACAGTGGTGCAACAACATCCGGTATACGTTTTTCCACAGTGGAGTAACAACATCCGGTATACGGTATAACACAGTGGAATAACAACATCCGGTACACGGTATAACACAGTGGTGCAACAACATCCGGTATACGTTATAACACAGTGGTGTAACAACATCCGGTATACGGTAAACAACAGTGGTGCAACAACTTCCGGTATACGGTATAACACAGTGGTGCAACAACATCCGGTATACGTTATAACACAGTGGTGTAACAACATCCGGTATACGGTAAACCACAGTGGTGCAACAACTTCCGGTATACGGAAAACCACAGTGGTGCAACAACTTCCGGTATACGTTTTTCCACAGTGGAGTAACAACATCCGGTATACGGTATAACACCGTGGAATAACAACATCCCGTACACGGTATAACACAGTGGTGCAACAACATCCGGTATACGTTTTTCCACAGTGGAGTAACAACATCCGGTATACGGTATAACACAGTGGAATAACAACATCCGGTACACGGTATAACACAGTGGTGCAACAACATCCGGTATACGTTACAACACAGTGGTGTAACAACATCCGGTATACGGTAAACCACAGTGGTGCAACAACATCCGGTATACGTTATAAAACAGTGGAGTAACAACATCCGGTATACGGTAAACCACAGTAGTGCAACAACATCCGGTATACGTTTTTCCACAGTGGAGTAACAACATCCGGTATACGGTATAACACAGTGGAATAACAACATCCGGTACACGGTATAACACAGTGGTGCAACAACATCCGGTATACGTTACAACACAGTGGTGTAACAACATCCGGTATACGGTAAACCACAGTGGTGCAACAACATCCGGTATACGTTATAACACAGTGGTGTAACAACATCCGGTATACGGTATAACACAGTGGTGCAATAACATCCGGTATACGTTATAACACAGTGGTGTAACTACATCCGGTATACGGTAAACAACAGTGGTTCAACAACTTCCGGTATACGGTATAACACAGTGGTGCAACAACATCCGGTATACGTTTTTCCACAGTGGAGTAACAACATCCGGTATACGGTATAACACAGTGGAATAACAACATCCGGTACACGGTATAACACAGTGGTGCAGCAACATCCGGTATACGTTACAACACAGTGGAGTAACAACATCCGGTATACGGTAAACCAAAGTGGTGCAACAACTTCCGGTATACGTTTTTCCACAGTGGAGTAACAACATCCGGTATACGGTATAACACCGTGGAATAACAACATCCGGTACACGGTATAACACAGTGGTGCAACAACATCCGGTATACGTTATAACACAGTGGTGTAACAACATCCGGTATACGGTAAACCACAGTGGTGCAACAACATCCGGTATACGTTTTTCCTCAGTGGAGTAACAACATCCGATATACGGTAAACCACAGTGGTGCAACAACATCCGGTATACGGTATAACACAGTGGTGCAACAACATCCGGTATACGTTATAACACAGTGGTGTAACAACATCCGGTATACGGTAAACCACAGTGGTGCAACAACTTCCGGTATACGTTTTTCCACAGTGGAGTAACAACATCCGGTATACGGTATAACACCGTGGAATAACAACATCCGGTACACGGTATAACACAGTGGTGCAACAACATCCGGTATACGTTTTTCCACAGTGGAGTAACAACATCCGGTATACGGTATAACACAGTGGAATAACAACATCCGGTACACGGTATAACACAGTGGTGCAACAACATCCGGTATACGTTATAACACAGTGGTGTTACAACTTCCGGTATACGGTATAACACAGTGGAATAACAACATCCGGTACACGGTATAACACAGTGGTGCAACAACATCCGGTATACGGTAAACCACAGTGGTGCAACAACATCCGGTATACGTTTTTCCACAGTGGAGTAACAACATCCGGTATACGGTAAACCACAGTGGTGCAACAACATCCGGTATATGGTAAACCACAGTGGTGCAACAACTTCCGGTATACGTTTTTCCACAGTGGAGTAACAACATCCGGTATACGGTATAACACAGTGGAATAACAACATCCGGTACACGGTATAACACAGTGGTACAACAACATCCGGTATACGGCATAACACAGTGGTGCAACAACATCCGGTATACGTTATAACACAGTCGTGTAACAACATCCGGTATACGGTAAACCACAGTGGTGCAACAACATCCGGTATACGTTATAACACAGTGGTGTAACAACATCCGGTATACGGTAAACCACAGTGGTGCAACAACATCCGGTATACGTTTTTCCACAGTGGAGTAACAACATCCGGTATACGGTAAACCACAGTGGAGTAACAACATCCGGTATACGGTAAACAACAGTGGTGCAACAACATCCGGTATACGGTATAACACTGTGGTCCAACAACATCCGGTATACGTTTTTCCACAGTGGAGTAACAACATCCGGTATACGGTATAACACAGTGTGATATCACCGTGGTTTACCGTATACCGGATGTTGTTACTCCACTGTGGAAAAACGTATACCGGAAGTTGTTGCACCACTGTGGTTTACCGTATACCGGATGTTGTTATTCCACTGTGTTATACCGTATATCGGATGTTGTTACTCCACTGTGGAAAAACGTATACCGGATGTTGTTGCACCACTGTGGTTTACCGTATACCGGATGTTGTTACTCCACTGTGGAAAAACGTATACCGGATGTTGTTGCACCACTGTGGTTTACCGTATACCGGATGTTGTTACATCACTGTGTTATACCGTGTACCGGATGTTGTTATTCCACTGTGTTATAACGTATACCGGATGTTGTTGCACCACTGTGTTATACCGTGTACCGGATGTTGTTACTCCACTGTGTTATACCGTATACCGGATGTTGTTATTCCACTGTGTTATACCGTATATCGGATGTTGTTACTCCACTGTGGAAAAACGTATACCGGATGTTGTTGCACCACTGTGTTATACCGTGTACCGGATGTTCTTATTCCACTGTGTTATACCGTATACCGGATGTTGTTACTCCACTGTGGAAAAACGTATACCGGATGTTGTTGCACCACTGTGTTATACCGTGTACCGGATGTTGTTATTCCACTGTGTTATACCGTATACCGGATGTTGTTACTCCACTGTGTTATACCGTATATCGGATGTTGTTACTCCACTGTGGAAAAACGTACCCCGGATGTTGTTGCACCACTGTGGTTTACCGTATACCGGATGTTGTTGCTCCACTGTGGTTTACCGTATACCGGATGTTGTTACACCACTGTGTTATAACGTATACCGGATGTTGTTGCACCACTGTGTTATACCGTATACCGGATGTTGTTATTCCACTGTGTTATACCGTATACCGGATGTTGTTGCACCACTGTGGTTTACCCTATACCGGATGTTGTTACAACACTGTGTTATAACGTATACCGGATGTTGTTGCACCACTGTGTTATACCGTGTACCGGATGTTGTTACTCCACTGTGTTATACCGTATACCGGATGTTGTTACTCCACTGTGGAAAAACGTATACCGGATGTTGTTGCACCACTGTGGTTTACCGTATACCGGATGTTCTTACTCCACTGTGGAAAAACGTATACCGGATGTTGTTGCACCACTGTGGTTTACCGTATACCGGATGTTGTTACACCACTGTGTTATACCGTGTACCGGATGTTGTTATTCCACTGTGTTATAACGTATACCGGATGTTGTTGCTCCACTGTGTTATACCGTGTACCGGATGTTGTTACTCCACTGTGTTATACCGTATACCGGATGTTGTTATTCCACTGTGTTATACCGTATATCGGATGTTGTTACTCCACTGTGGAAAAACGTATACCGGATGTTGTTGCACCACTGTGTTATACCGTGTACCGGATGTTGTTATTCCACTGTGTTATACCGTATACCGGATGTTGTTACTCCACTGTGTTATACCGTATATCGGATGTTGTTACTCCACTGTGGAAAAACGTATACGGGATGTTGTTGCACCACTGTGGTTTACCGTATACCGGATGTTGTTGCTCCACTGTGGTTTACCGTATACCGGATGTTGTTAAACCACTGTGTTATAACGTATACCGGATGTTGTTGCACCACTGTGTTATACCGTGTACCGGATGTTGTTATTCCACTGTGGAAAAACGTACACCGGAAGTTGTTGCACCACTGTGGTTTACCGTATACCGGATGTTGTTGCACCACTGTGTTATACCGTGTACCGGATGTTGTTATTCCACTGTGTTATACCGTATATCGGATGTTGTTACTCCACTGTGGAAAAACGTATACCGGATGTTGTTGCACCACTGTGGTTTACCGTATACCGGATGTTGTTACTCCACTGTGGAAAAACGTATACCGGATGTTGTTGCACCACTGTGGTTTACCGTATACCGGATGTTGTTACATCACTGTGTTATACCGTGTACCGGATGTTGTTATTCCACTGTGTTATAACGTATACCGGATGTTGTTGCACCACTGTGTTATACCGTGTACCGGATGTTGTTACTCCACTGTGTTATACCGTATACCGGATGTTGTTATTCCACTGTGTTATACCGTATATCGGATGTTGTTACTCCACTGTGGAAAAACGTATACCGGATGTTGTTGCACCACTGTGTTATACCGTGTACCGGATGTTCTTATTCCACTGTGTTATACCGTATACCGGATGTTGTTACTCCACTGTGGAAAAACGTATACCGGATGTTGTTGCACCACTGTGTTATACCGTGTACCGGATGTTGTTATTCCACTGTGTTATACCGTATACCGGATGTTGTTACTCCACTGTGTTATACCGTATATCGGATGTTGTTACTCCACTGTGGAAAAACGTACCCCGGATGTTGTTGCACCACTGTGGTTTACCGTATACCGGATGTTGTTGCTCCACTGTGGTTTACCGTATACCGGATGTTGTTACACCACTGTGTTATAACGTATACCGGATGTTGTTGCACCACTGTGTTATACCGTATACCGGATGTTGTTATTCCACTGTGTTATACCGTATACCGGATGTTGTTGCACCACTGTGGTTTACCCTATACCGGATGTTGTTACAACACTGTGTTATAACGTATACCGGATGTTGTTGCACCACTGTGTTATACCGTGTACCGGATGTTGTTACTCCACTGTGTTATACCGTATACCGGATGTTGTTACTCCACTGTGGAAAAACGTATACCGGATGTTGTTGCACCACTGTGGTTTACCGTATACCGGATGTTCTTACTCCACTGTGGAAAAACGTATACCGGATGTTGTTGCACCACTGTGGTTTACCGTATACCGGATGTTGTTACACCACTGTGTTATACCGTGTACCGGATGTTGTTATTCCACTGTGTTATAACGTATACCGGATGTTGTTGCTCCACTGTGTTATACCGTGTACCGGATGTTGTTACTCCACTGTGTTATACCGTATACCGGATGTTGTTATTCCACTGTGTTATACCGTATATCGGATGTTGTTACTCCACTGTGGAAAAACGTATACCGGATGTTGTTGCACCACTGTGTTATACCGTGTACCGGATGTTGTTATTCCACTGTGTTATACCGTATACCGGATGTTGTTACTCCACTGTGTTATACCGTATATCGGATGTTGTTACTCCACTGTGGAAAAACGTATACGGGATGTTGTTGCACCACTGTGGTTTACCGTATACCGGATGTTGTTGCTCCACTGTGGTTTACCGTATACCGGATGTTGTTAAACCACTGTGTTATAACGTATACCGGATGTTGTTGCACCACTGTGTTATACCGTGTACCGGATGTTGTTATTCCACTGTGGAAAAACGTACACCGGAAGTTGTTGCACCACTGTGGTTTACCGTATACCGGATGTTGTTGCACCACTGTGTTATACCGTGTACCGGATGTTGTTATTCCACTGTGTTATACCGTACACCGGATGTTGTTGCTCCACTGTGTTATACCGTGTACCGGATGTTGTTACTCCACTGTGTTATACCGTATACCGGATGTTGTTATTCCACTGTGTTATACCGTATATCGGATGTTGTTACTCCACTGTGGAAAAACGTATACCGGAAGTTGTTGCACCACTGTGGTTTACCGTATACCGGATGTTGTTACACCACCGTGTTATAACGTATACCGGATGTTGTTGCACCACTGTGTTATACCGTGTACCGGATGTTGTTATTCCACTGTGTTATACCGTATACCGGATGTTGTTACTCCACTGTGTTATACCGTATACCGGATGTTGTTACTCCACTGTGGAAAAACGTATACCGGATGTTGTTGCACCACTGTGGTTTACCGTATACCGGATGTTGTTACTCCACTGTGGAAAAACGTATACCGGATGTTGTTGCACCACTGTGGTTTACCGTATACCGGATGTTGTTACATCACTGTGTTATACCGTGTACCGGATGTTGTTATTCCACTGTGTAATAACGTATACCGGATGTTGTTGCACCACTGTGTTATACCGTGTACCGGATGTTGTTACTCCACTGTGTTATACCGTATACCGGATGTTGTTATTCCACTGTGCTATACCGTATATCGGATGTTGTTATTCCACTGTGTTATACCGTATATCGGATGTTGTTACTCCACTGTGGAAAAACGTATACCGGATGTTGTTGCACCACTGTGTTATACCGTGTACCGGATGTTCTTATTCCACTGTGTTATACCGTATACCGGATGTTGTTACTCCACTGTGTTATACCGTATATCGGATGTTGTTACTCCACTGTGGAAAAACGTATACCGGATGTTGTTGCACCACTGTGGTTTACCGTATACCGGATGTTGTTGCTCCACTGTGTTATAACGTATACCGGATGTTGTTGCACCACTGTGTTATACCGTGTACCGGATGTTGTTATTCCACTGTGTTATACCGTGTACCGGATGTTGTTATTCCACTGTGTTATACCGTATACCGGATGTTGTTATTCCACTGTGTTATACCGTATACCGGATGTTGTTACTCCACTGTGGAAAAACGTATACCGGATGTTGTTGCACCACTGTGGTTTACCGTATACCGGATGTTGTTACTCCACTGTGGAAAAACGTATACCGGATGTTGTTGCACCACTGTGGTTTACCGTATACCGGATGTTGTTATTCCAATGTGTTATACCGTATACCGGATGTTGTTGCACCACTGTGGTTAACCCTATACCGGATGTTGTTATTCCACTGTGGTTTACCGTATACCGGATGTTGTTACACCACTGTGTTATAACGTATACCGGATGTTGTTACTCCACTGTGTTATACCGTATACCGGATGTTGTTGCACCACTGTGGTTTACCGTATACCGGATGTTGTTACACCACTGTGTTATAACGTATACCGGATGTTGTTGCACCACTGTGGTTTACCGTATACCGGATGTTGTTACTCCACTGTGGAAAAACGTATACCGGATGTTGTTTCACCACTGTGTTATACCGTATACCGGATGTTGTTGCACCACTGTGGTTAACCGTATACCGGATGTTGTTATTCCACTGTGTTATACCGTATACCGGATGTTGTTGCACCACTGTGGTTAACCCTATACCGGATGTTGTTATTCCACTGTGTTATACCGTATACCGGATGTTGTTATTCCACTGTGTTATACCGTATACCTGATGTTGTTGCACCACTGTGGTTTACCGTTTACCGGATGTTGTTTCACCACTGTGTTATAACGTATACCGGATGTTGTTGCACCACTGTGGTTTACCGTATACCGGATGTTGTTACTCCACTGTGGAAAAACGTATACCGGATGTTGTTTCACCACTGTGTTATACCGTATACCGGATGTTGTTGCACCACTGTGGTTTACCGTATACCGGATGTTGTTATTCCACTGTGTTATACCGTATACCGGATGTTGTTGCACCACTGTGGTTTACCCTATACCGGATGTTGTTATTCCACTGTGTTATACCGTATACCGGATGTTGTTACTCCACTGTGTTATACCTTATACCGGATGTTGTTGCACCACTGTGGTTTACCCTATACCGGATGTTGTTATTCCACTGTGTTATACCGTATACCGGATGTTGTTACTCCACTGTGTACCGTATACCGGATGTTGTTGCACCACTGTGGTTTACCGTACACCGGATGTTGTTATTCCACTGTGGAAAAACATATACCGGATGTTGTTGCACCACTGTGTTATACCGTGTACCGGATGTTGTTATTCCACTGTGTTATACCGTATACCGGATGTTGTTACTCCACTTTCGAAAAGCGTATACCGGATGTTGTTGCACCACTGTGGTTTACCGTATACCGGATGTTGTTATTCCACTGTGGAAAAACGTATACCGGATGTTGTTGCACCACTGTGTTAAACCGTATACCGGATGTTGTTACTCCACTGTGGAAAAACGTATACCGGATGTTGTTACTCCACTGTGGAAAAACGTATACCGGATGTTGTTTCACCACTGTGTTATACCGTATACCGGATGTTGTTGTACCACTGTGTTATACCGTATACCGGATGTTGTTACTCCACTGTGGAAAAACGTATACCGGATGTTGTTGCACCACTGTGGTTTACCGTATACCGGATGTTGTTATTCCACTGTGGAAAAACGTATACCGGATGTTGTTGCTCCACTGTGTTAAACCGTATACCGGATGTTGTTACTCCACTGTGGAAAAACGTATACCGGATGTTGTTACACCACTGTGGAAAAACGTATACCGGATGTTGTTTCACCACTGTTATACCGTATACCGTATGTTGTTGCACCACTGTGGTTTACCGTATACCGGATGTTGTTATTCCTCTGTGTTATACCGTATACCGGATGTTGTTGCACCACTGTGGTTTACCGTATACCGGATGTTGTTATTCGACTGTGTTATACCGTATATCGGATGTTGTTACTCCACTGTGGAAAAATGTATACCGGATCTTGTTGCACCACTGTGGTTTACCGTATACCGGATGTTGTTATTCCACTGTTGAAAAACGTATACCGGATGTTGTTGCACCACTGTGTTATACCGTATACCGGATGTTGTTACTCCACTGTGTTATACCGTATACCGGATGTTGTTGCACCACTTTGGTTTACCGTGTACCGGATGCTGTTATTCCACTGTGTTATACCGTATACCGGATGTTGTTACTCCACTGTGGAAAAATGTATACTGGATGCTGTTGCACCACTCTGGTTTACCGTATACCGGATGTTGTTACTCCACTGTGGAAAAATGTATACTGGATGTTGTTGCACCGCTTTGGTTTACCGTATACCGGATGTTGTTACTCCACTGTGGAAAAACGTATACCGGATGTTGTTACTCCACTGTGGAAAAACGTATACCGGATGTTGTTGCACCACGGTGGTTTACCGTATACCGGATGTTGTTACTCCACTGTGGAATAACGTTTACCGGATGTTGTTGCACAACTGTGTTATACCGTACACCGGATGTTGTTACACCACTGTAGAAAAAGGTACACCGGATGTTGTTGCACCACTGTGGAAAAAAGTACAGAATGCAAGGAGCAATAGTCCAGCTTACCGCATAGAATAATACAAAGTATAGAAGAAGGACAACGTCAAATTCAATTTTCAATTCCAATCGTAAACCTAAATTCTAGGTAATATTTAGCTTCGTTGCCATAGAATGAACTATGCAATCATCTTCGGCTTTTTAGGTATCCAAACAACCATACCGTTTACATATCTGTCTGTTTGTGGCAGAACTTGCCCCGCTCGCACGCAACACATGCGTTCACAGCTTTAAATTTGGTACAACCAATTCGAGCTTGGAAATTATACATTATTACTCTCGTGTTTAGCTTAACGTTTTGTTCGCTTTTATCAAGACACTTAACCCTTGTATTGTTTGAATATGTCGGAAAGAATATTTCTCTAGTACCACGATGAGACCGATAGAGCGCATGTACATGTATAATGCAACTTTATATAAATACAGTAAAACCTCGTTATCTCGAGGACCCATCGGGACAAGCCAAATGCTCGAGTTAAGCCAGGTGCTCGAAATATCCGAAGTCTATGATGATTTGTTGTTATGACTAAGTGTAACTGTGTTTATAATAAAAATACGTTTGATACATGTATTTGGTTGTAACTACGAATATTGTCATCGGTAATCAAGTATATACGCAATTTTAATCGTGTGGACATTTGCCGATTTTAACAAATTGCATATGAAAGTCGTAATGAATACTTTAAGTTCAATATCAAACTCCATTTAACGGTTGCTCGAATTAGGCCGGTTGCTCGAATAATCGCTGCTCGTATTACCGAGGTTTTACTGTACTAACATTTGAATAACCTTTAGTTATAAGAACATATTTTCCCTTCATATATATGTCTATCTTACTGTTCCTGATCATTTGTATACATTATATTTAACATGAGATCAGTACAATTAATAAAATAATCTTGTTGAAACGAAGAAACATCTACAACAAAACGAGTCTCTGAGATTTACCAAAGTCATATCTTTCTTAAACTGTGCAAACAATGATTGTAACATACAGGCGTTAAAACTGTCTTTCTATTAAAACGCAACTTCTTTGTAGCGTCAACAAGCTGCTTTTACTGATGAAATTGTTCTTAGGTTCGTCGAAAACATAGATTGACTTCATCCAATAGATCCAATATAGCACTGACGTCACAACACTAACGGATTTCCCTTCGTCCCGAATAAGTGTTAAACATAGCGACACTCACATTTAAGAAACGGGCTTTTCAGATAATGATTTACTATTACAGAACCTTTGAAAACAACTGAAACAACCACTATACTTTATCACTATATATAGTATCTGCTTTGAATTGCACAATATAACTAGCCATACGGCAATGCTGAAATCTTGTGTATTCTCATCAATTCCTTCTCTAGCCAACATTGTATGATGTGTATCTTTGAAGTCAATACCTGTTCAAAATGATTTAAGAATATAATACACATATCATACAAATTCTACATTTCATGTATCGCACATATCATACAAATATTACATTTCATGTATCGCACATATCATATAAATATTATAGTTCATGTATCGCACATATCATATAAATATTATAGTTCATGTATCGCACATATCATATAAATATTATAGTTCATGTATCGCACATATCATACAAATATTATAGTTCATGTATCGCACATATCATATAAATATTATAGTTCATGTATTGCACATATCATATAAATATTATAGTTCATGTATCGCACATATCATACAAATATTATAGTTCATGTATCGCACATATCATACAAATATTATAGTTCATGTATTGCACATATCATACAAATATTATAGTTCATGTATTGCACATATCATATAAATATTATAGTTCATGTATCGCACATATCATATAAATATTATAGTTCATGTATCGCACATATCATATAAATATTATAGTTCATGTATTGCACATATCATACAAATATTATAGTTCATGTATCGCACATATCATACAAATATTATAGTTCATGTATTGCACATATCATATAAATATTATAGTTCATGTATCGCACATATCATATAAATATTATAGTTCATGTATCGCACATATCATACAAATATTATAGTTCATGTATTGCACATATCATATAAATATTATAGTTCATGTATCGCACATATCATATAAATATTATAGTTCATGTATCGCACATATCATATAAATATTATAGTTCATGTATTGCACATATCATACAAATATTATAGTTCATGTATTGCACATATCATACAAATATTATAGTTCATGTATTGCACATATCATATAAATATTATAGTTCATGTATCGCACATATCATATAAATATTATAGTTCATGTATCGCACATATCATACAAATATTATAGTTCATGTATTGCACATATCATATAAATATTATAGTTCATGTATCGCACATATCATATAAATATTATAGTTCATGTATTGCACATATCATACAAATATTATAGTTCATGTATTGCACATATCATACAAATATTATAGTTCATGTATTGCACATATCATATAAATATTATAGTTCATGTATCGCACATATCATATAAATATTATAGTTCATGTATCGCACATACATGTATTATACATTTCATGTATCTAGTACATGTAGTATTGTATCTAGTTACATTCGTACTCGTAGGAACTACTATGTGGCTTAACTTAATGAAGCACTTATGACATGTAAAACAAATCCTTAATGCTATCATATTAAACAATAATGGCTCAATTCCGAAAATTCCATTATTTCCTCTACCTGCACATACAACATCAAGTTTATTTGTGTATGTTCATTTACACACAAGAAGCCAAACAAGGCTACGCTTTTCATTGGATGAATCACCAACGAACATGAGACGTGTTCGTTTTAATTTTATTAAAAACAGTCTGTGGGGATACTATCTAGTTATTTCACCCTGTCGACTTAAACGACTTATACTTTCCGTATAGGGCACCCACCGTTTTGAATTAAATCTAGAACCATTTGTGTAATAATTTATAAAAAAAAACAATCTCAGCAACAAAAACTATTCAAAACAAAGAAACATTTCGATATGTACCATCATCACTATTTGTACATATGTACATGTACTCATGTGATCAGAGAGCTCATGTATTGCTCGTGGAACCCATTCCGAACATATAACAAAGTCATGTTGTTTCACACAAAGCGACAATATCCGTAGCCACATACTTTAATACTGGATCATTGCTACCATTTGCTTAAAACAGATTTTACATTTTTGTTACCTGAGCACTTTTATTTGGTTTTATATCAAACCATTTATCTGTGACTTAATCACCCATCTAACAAAGTCGAACTTTGCAAACGTTCTTCAGTGCATCAAATACCGCTTGGCTCATTTGTCACACCTCGGGAACTACATGTTCGATTACCTGTTGTAAATATTGGTAACATCTCTATGGCTGGTGTGCGTTACACCACATGTGGCGTCAAACCACTTATACCATGACTGCTCACTTCCGGGAGCATATCATTACCACATGTACTCTCGTCAAACGAGAGGCTCACTTCCGGGAGCATATCATTACCACATGTACTCTCGTCAAACGAGAGGCTCACTTCCGGGAGCATATCATTACCACATGTACTCTCGTCAAACGAGAGGCTCACTTCCGGGAGCATATCATTATCACGGTTACTCTCGTCGAACGAGAGGCTCTCTTCCCACGGTGTATGATCAAACCTACATTGTTGGTACAAAAGTCGCGTTTTCAACTCACTTGTTCGTACAAGCACCTAACTTTTCCTATTGATCTTGGATAAATAGCATAAATGGACGGTGTAGTGAAGTTTTTTCATATCCATTTACTCATAGATTTGGCTTTAGTTCATAACTGGAATGGTTTTACGGAACCACTCGAAGATGTAAAAATGTAATCCGCTCAAAATTAAGTCGAAGTTTGTATCCGAAGTATGAAAATGAACGAATCTTCTGTTTCGTGTCACAGTAAAAAACATTGACATGTGTATTGAAAAAGTATTTGAACAACGAATCCTATTATTTTTGGTATTGCTCTAATGTTCAATTTATACTACAATGATACTTTGATATTGGGATAATCATCAAAAGCGGACATAACCTTCTAACATGAAAATATCTTGCAATAATTAACTTATGATAAGTCACCTATATTGTTTGTATAAGGGCACCTATATTATGTCAAAATTTGTCTCTCTGAATATAATTCGTCCAAATGGTCTAGATCTTTCATTTGTCAGAATCCGATATCAGTTAGGCCGGAACTTGGTTACGCCATGGTTTCGCACGTGCTTTAATGCTATGCACCAGTCAAACGAAACCCGAGGAGGAAGGATGGGAGAAATAGCGGGAAAATATAGCTGTGACTATACCTGTGCTTTTACCGAGTTTATTGCAGGCGTACAGACGGGCGATCTTCATAGTTTGACCAACAGTAATTCATCTGCGATGTTTGCATACATCCAAATATCAAGTAGAATTACACATACCTATATTTAATGTAGGATTTCACTGACTAAAATCAAGGGGAGTGACAATATGCGGTGGGTTGACCAACAGTATGGCCATGGGGCAGGAATTTTACCAGGAATTTGGAAAAAAAACACAGTAAAAATCCCCGTATTTTCCCGGCGTTGGGTTCCGTGGTTTCAATTGACTGTTGCATTACATTTCTCGCATCGATTTTGTAGCTGCGTTTGAAGTTACAGCATCTACATGTACAATGTATGTTGACCTAGCATACAGCTCCCCTCCATTCAAAAACCGCTCCTTGTACGACTCCTTGCTACAGCGAGATGCATTTAAACAAAGCACGTGCTAATTCTTTTTGCAAATGTCGGTCTGAATGATCGTTTTCTGTTGGAATTTAAGACACCGTCATCGTGTCAGACGTTTGGAGGATGCATTGAGCTTTTTTTCTTAAATAAATAAAAAATTCATTGACCCGTCACACCTGAGTCCGAAGTATGTACACGGCGTCCCTTACGCGACTTTGTGGTCTATACTGGAAAACACGACGTGGACATGTAACCAATGCATGTCATGCTTTGAATACAGCTCCCTTTCAACAGATGAGTGATCCAGCTACTTGAAAAGCAGTATAGTAAAATAGTCATACTCGATTAGACAGCACGGCTTCAGTACATTGGCTCTAAAAAACAAAATACATTAAGCAACTTTTCCAAATATCCACGATTGCAATTTCTGTACGATTTGGCATATTGATGTGGTATTGAACGAACAGCGTATTACCGATGATGGCGTAAAGTATTGATAACTACAACTACATAACTGGATTTCATTGCTTGTAAGTATTGTAAATATCTTGACCCTGGACTCAAAAAGTCAATTGATTTCGTATTTTTGCATATGCATACCATCAACACTTCGGGACTGCTCGAAGATCTTCAGCTTCTAAATTATGCTTCGACAACGGAAACAACCGGAATGAAAATGGGACTTATGCACGTCATCTCAATGAATATTTTACATTATTAGAATCAAACAGTGTCAAATTTTAAAGTGATACAGTGAATCCCCGACCTTAAAAGCCAATTGTGACTATATGTGAGCTTATCCCCCCTCTGTCATCCGGTAAGAATACAACTAACCATCTTATACTGAAACAAATAGCTAGTGTATACTTAGAAAAAGCATGTACGAGTAGTTGCTGAATACATTGTAAATGACTAAGTGTTTCCGAAATAACGGAGGTGCCCTAGTTTAGTGCTGTTCCTAAAATATAGGTGCCTTATAGTTTGATAAAATCGTGTTTTTAGAGACGATATTGATTTTAAATGATGGTTTCTTTTCTTTTTTCAGTTCCATAAGATAAAAAACTGAATAGATAGGCAAAAACTTTGCACAAAACATCACAAGTTATAAAAATAGTAGCAAAAAACGATTTCCATTTCCCGATTTGGTAAAGCAGTACTGAAACTGTAAACCTTATTTTTCGGAAACTGCTGAAGCTTTTCATTTTGTTTTCATTCAGATGGAAGCTGGAATGGTTCTAATGTTCCGTGGTAACATTAGTATATTCATCGTACGTCTCTGAAGTAGAACTGTTTGTATTTTCCGTGACCTTCTCCGCGTTTTTTCGTTTTTTTGTACGTAAAAGTTCGTTGCTTATACCAAAAAGTGAAGGCAACGCCAGTTTTGTACCAACAATGTAGGTTTGATCATACACCGTGCTTCCGGGAGCATTATGTCTAACATACCCTCTCCCGGGGGACTTTATAAAATACATACATTGAATAGTTGTTCTCTTGATACACGTCTGGTTGGAGTTTTATACTAAATATCCACCATAACCGTCACCACTGACACCACAATACAGCGACTATTCGCATTTGTCCGAAAGTTGTAATGACTTACTTTCGTTGTTCATATTTCGAACGTTACATTTTCAGTACTTAAGCTCCTGTAATATGCTACAGTAATGTTGACTTAAGAAATTTAACCAGCTCGTATTTGTTTATACAATTGTTTCTGGTTCTCAATCTAACAACATTACCGAGAACAAAATGCAATGAAATAATTTAACCGAATATTTAGAGCTAAAACGTAATTTATCCTGTATTGCATGTCTGAAGGCAGCACTGATATAAGCCTCAAGACTATATATCTACTACCTGCTGCAATAAACAGCCAGTTTATGTATAAAACCAGAGATATGTCCCAACTATGTTACTTTTCTGGATGGTTCACAAACAAACTTTCCGCCTGCAAACAAAAAGCACAAAATCTATCGAAGATGTTTGACAAATTTCCTCCAAATTAAAGCTTATTCATACATGTCATGACCTCCGTTGCAATCCTCTAAATGCATGCTTACTTAATGTCCATGTGACCTCCATATAATATGTAACTATGACTCGTACAAAACCTTTGAAAAAGTCTATAACCAAACAAAAATCTAAAAATGTTTTATATTCATTACAAAAATATCAATGTGATAATAAGCACATTTCGGGTCAAATTGGAAACAAAATGATCCTGCTAGAAACATTTCTCTCGCAACTTTGCTTTGTATCAAATTTTACAAATGTATATGTGAATTAACATGTCTGTCGTCAGTACCAGTCTGGGTTTGCTTTTTGTATTATATGCTCCAATCCACCGATTTAATGCAAGTTTCTGTTGGGAAATGTTTTAAAATGACATTTGATAGTCACCTTTAATCATTTATCTACCTACCGGGAAAACAACACTTATTTTGTTTCCTTTAGTCTTTTCCGCAACTAAACATTCCAAACCACCACTCGTTTGCTTTATCAAGCGCTATATTGCTAAGTAAATCATACTTACTCGTACATGCTGCTTTTGCATGTTCATATTAAAAGTCATGTGACTAGACATTTTACCTTTCTGTCCTCCGTAGTCGTCTCTGAACTAAGAGGCTGACTTAAAATAATAAGTAACAATACTCATCTTGTTATGAGATTTCACTTCTGTACGCTCCTTCCGCCAGTGTTAAGTTTGTCCATACGCCAAATATGACCCAGGTTTGATGTTTGTTGTCTGTGACGTCCTTTGTGCTGCGAAGGAAGTCTCGTGTTCTACCCTGGTGTCTCCTATATAGACTAGATTCTATCCTCGTATGAATCTTTTGGCCTTCACCTTTAATTTTTGTGCTTCGGTCCTGTATATCTTACGTTCGTTTTCAGAGTCGACTCGTAGAGTTTGACAAGATTTTGTCGGTACCCAACCATCTCCTTCGCTGAAAACATTTTAATAAGAATCATAATTTTACTGCATAATCTTCATATAATACATCCATCCATATACGCTTATATTTGACATGCTCTTCTGTAAATGTACCTGCCGCCTAGTATTTAAGGCGACGAACATAAATAATGTTCTTATGCTAATAAAATAAACTGAAACTGTATCGTACATAAATAAAGTTATTTGTTATTAAAGTAATTTGGACGGTTTAGTACCCTTATTTGACATTCAATTACTCACATATTTGGCTTCAGTTCTTGAATTCTTCCATATGAAGTTGAATGAATGCATCAACCCAATTAATCCAGTCGGCACCCTGTCAAATGGTATCAGATGAAAAAGTTAAATGTGATTAAGCTGTAAATATCGGGTCAAGTTAGAGGAGTGCCTTTGAAACCAGTTAGCCAGAAGGGTTCAATTCCAAAACAAGTTACAGAAAGACGAATTCAAAATTGCTAAATAAAGAAATTGAAGGTGTTTTAGATACCAATGTGAATACACAATGACTATAAACTTGGTGTTTTCCTTCAAACATCACAAATGGTGTTGTTAACAAGTGATGTTTGTAAAACACGTTTGCCCCTATGGCAGCCCAATAGTCAGAAATGGTAAAGGTCAGAGTGACGCACGCTTGTCGTCTAATCTGATGACCCGGGTTCAAAACCTAATGGAGGCACATATATATGCCTGCCATATTTCAGCAGAAAGCTGACTGGCAAATAAAAGCTATGCTCGGCATTTTTATTAATATTGAATGTATGTAATAAGAATACTGCTGATTGTAATATATACGAGAATTCACACATTTGCATCCAAACCCATTTGGATGATGGCCTGTGTCAATCAATTACAGCTTGGCAACGTCTTTATAGTATGCTTCTAATCAACCATTTTAATTAGCACCAAGTTCGTTTCAAATGTTCAAACATTTCGTCGTTTAACTTAACGGGTTGATATTGCAAATTGTAAGTCATAATCAAGACGTGTACAATGTGATTTTAATCTGAAGAGTGGGTGGGTCAGTCCATAATATCTATACTTTCCATATACTCCTCGTTGACACAAGTAGTGTGGGGAGGATGTGTGCCATCATCCATTAAATAATAGCGCCTTTTTCATGCGAACTCACGTTCCAAGCCACTTTACATTATTTTGTTGCAGCCACAAGGGCGTAGGTACATCCTCTACCAGTGCAGATACAGCATGATCTGACCAGAGGGACAGACCGAAAGAAAGCCCCTGAAGTGAGAGAGAAGCATTAGATACAGGCATGTCCAGCGCTGCTGAAGTGCACCTAGCTCTTATTTCGACTAGACAGCCTGGTTCTTTATGGGCCCGGTGTATAGCACCGATACACAGCTTCCTGGCACTTCCAGATACTTTGAAGACCACACGGCCAGAATAAGCGGGACATATTATAAATATTGCAGAAAAGTTCCGATGCCAGAGATTAAACCCACGACCTCTGGATTGACAGCGCAGTGCGTTACCGCTGAGCTAAATCCGCTTAGACTTGTCATAGAGCATCACACAGTCGTCCAGAATATGACATCCCTGTACCGATGGACAATGTGCCAGGATGAAGAACACAATACTTAGGTCAGTAATACTCATATTCTGCCTAATTCCAACCAAACAATTATGAAGTTCCCTACATTATGGTTGTGCTCAGTATTATTGTCCATTTAAACCCCTCTCCTGGTTTTTTCCACACCCTAGCAAATCAGTGAAGTACATATAAATATCGAAACTCATCTGTAAAGAGAAAAGGCCACCGGCTGCTAAGAGTTCAACGAACGTCGTCAATTCATAGTCAATGGAGTTAATGGGGATACATGGTCTTATCGAGCACCGACCTCCTTCGTGTAACCAAGCTGACCTAATGGTCTGAAACCCATAAGCGTTCTATATGTCAACTTGCAGCTAGGATGCTTTGTAAACGTGCTTGAATCTGGTGACAAATAAATCTGTCATCAGCTGCAGATGTAGTATTTCTTGTATAACCATGCAGTCTGACTAGAGCACCATTCAACAAACGTCGTGGTTACCTCTGTGTGCCGGCACAAAAGACGTCCCCTACCTGACTGTGGGTAGCCCCTTGCCCTAGCATTCTCATAGCTTGTTCAGACAAATGTTGTCTCACATTTATATTCGTCATATTCAGTTGATTATAGGCAAGAGTGTAGGCCAATCATAATCTACTCATGTTAGGTACTCTGACAAATGCGTTAACAGTTCTAAATGACACGAAAATGAAAGGGTTACCTGCTCATCGTGCTTTATTGCTTGTTTTGACATATTTGGTACCTGCTATCAGTTAACAAGATGATACTTCCTGTTTGTTACCCGCTCGTATTTCTGTTAGTACCTTGATGACACATTTGACCTTATCCACTGTGGACTGGTAACATTGATCAGTACTGTTTTATCAAAGCATCTTAATCTTGCGCTCAACTTTTTATTTACACTAGTCGAATGTTCTAACTACACACTTTGTAATTTTCATTTAACTGAAAAAAATATTAGACCTATCAGTGAATCGAATATACCATTTGAATCAGGAAACTATTGTCTACTAGTATCAAGATGAGTTAATCACCATTCTGCAAAAATAATAACAAAATACTACAAAACGACCATTTATTTCACTGCTTAAAACAACAAAATCGCACATCAATAGCGTGTATGATCACCGTCTGCCCTGATGATAGCCTGACATCCTCTGAGGCATTGATGTGTACCAATTGCTGCGGGAGTGCATTCAATTCTAGAAAAGGATTCGTTGAGAGTTTATGTACGTTCTGGTGTTGCCGTCGTGCTCGGATGCGTCGCCCCGACTCACCCCAGACGTATTATATAGAATATAGGAAATTGCACCACATTCAAATTCCATATGATGAGAATGTGCTCGTATCTTAAGAAACACATGATTGATAGAAAATAGTGAGTTTTGTTAAATTGTAGTAAATCGGATGACAAATGCCTATCATAAGTTACTTCCATGCTCAACCTCAAATTGCTCCATACAAATAAATGGACATATTCTGTTCAATTCAACAATTCCACATTATTTCACGACCTTTAAGTGATACAACCATCAGTCAGATGTTGTCATAAACGTGTTGTGACGCATTTAATGACTTAATGTAAATAACGCCATGTGACGTCTCAGTTTTAAATCGAGTCAATAGAAACATGCCGTTTTTCGTGAATTCAATGCAACTACCAAAATAATAAGTGTGTGCATGTGTTAAGAACCCGAAAACAGCCAATTAATGAATTAAATCTTACCCGTCTTATTGGCATGCCAGTTTCAAGCATTCCTATCGCACTTGCGCACTCCTTAAGTGTCAGTTGCGTCATATGATACGAATATTTGTATGGCTTTATGTTTGGGGGTCGATTGTTAATCGTGTATGAAATGATTTACACACATTTACACATACTTGAGATATGTGCACGAGAAAAATGTGATTTGTCATTTTCGTCTCGCGTCAATGATTTTCACGTAGATCTTGGTTTTTCTTCTTCTGTATTAAAGACAATCACCAACATATGTTATCTTAACAGTTTTATTGAGTTTAGATGATTATGTTCCTGATTTATTCTAGTTCTAAAAGTGTGTACTTAGAACATTGGGCGTCACTGAAAAGTTACAACTTATATATACCTCTGTATTTTGTATACAATATGACATATCGGTAAAAAGTTTTATATTGTGTGCATTTGAATATTGTTAAATATGATTGCTTTGACTACATAGTAAGGTCCAAACATAGTCGTGTTCGGCTTTAATACAGTGTAACGTGAATGTTAAAATAGTCAACAGCCAATAGGGTGGTAACTTTTCATTGACGCTCAGTTTATACAATGTATAATGCTTGTATACACCTATCAATCATTTTCTCCAGGAGGAGGAGCAGCGGGCAGGCCAAGAGGAATTAGACGATTGTTTTCCTTTTTTGTGGTCTAATTCCCCACCCTAGAGCCAAACATGCCGTCTTAATCCCTACAGTTGGAGCTGCTCGGTGCATCAAATGACTCCAATCTTTAAATGATCGTCTCTTTCTTTGCGACCTCTAAATTCCGCACTACCGGAACTAAAATATGACCGAAGTCGACTGTTAGTGGGCTCCCCCTCCCCCAAAAAAATATTGATGGGTGAATAAAGAGTTCCAAGAATCTGATTTTACACAGTACTTCAATTGGTACCTCATTGATATTACTTTTGAATGTCTATAAAGTGAAACTATATTTATAAATAACGCCAAACAGACAATAGAAGTTTGAAAATATTTTATTATCAAAATAATTCAAATTAGGAGAGACCATAACTTCATTTAAAGTGGATAAATTCTTTTAAAATTTACAAATATCACAGATATGAAGCATACAAGGGAAACAACTGTGTTTTACCTATATGAGAAAATTTAACATCACTGCAGTTACTTCCCTTGACTTAAATACACTGCTGAAACCAGACAAATTTTCGAACTTTAGCAAATCAATCAGAGTTACCCTCCGCAGATTTTTGAACTAGTTAATGGCATTTTAAAGTATACACTATGTTTATATACAGAATGAACATATATACAATAATACACTGGAATCCGAATTTCTATTGCACAATACAGCGACCCTATACAATATAACGAAGTCTCATTTTTCAAAATCCCAAATGTAACATTGACCAGAGACTGCAGATAACTTAACCAATCAGGGTGGCCACAGAAAATGAAGAATGAAATTCCCTGCTAATTCCCCGATTCTTCCCTCGCCAAAAGATTATTTTCCATGATTGTTATCGGTTTTCGCAACTCAGATACAGCTAAAAATATGTATAGCCATACCTACACCCACGGCCAAACTCATTTATAAATGCAGATTGTTTGAAGAAATACATCTATTGAAAGTCATGAAGACAAGCTGCCAGTTGACAGATGATAATTCATTGACTTTTGCCCAATTTTGAAATTCCCTGAGTTTTTCCTGCAGGGAATTTATGTTTGGCATTTCCCCTGTTTTCAAGAGTCTGTCGGCCACCCTGCTATAGTCTCTACAATGACCAATTGTTTCAATTTAAGTAATTACAAGTACACGTATAGTTATTATTCATCTTGTCCAGTGATTACTTATAATTATTTTAGACGTGTTCACTTGTCATGTTCTAAATCCATTTCAATGCAAGCACATCATATTTACAGTTGGACTGGAACCCACAGTACATGTTTACTTGTATAGCACTATAGAAAGCATGGGTTTCCCTTGAGTCAATGATCTCACTATATTCCATAATATAACAGCTATTGCGAAAGCTTGTCAATTAATTTGTAATTTATTAAGTTTATCTGCAACAGCGCATATTATCACATGTACAGGGTGTCATAAAAAGTTAGTTCACAAAGTTCAAATTTTAAATTTATTATTCTTACATGACAAACTACAGTAAAGTTCCGATGATAAGACTACTATTATTATTATTTTGAAATCATGCAGATTTTTGCAATTTAAAGGGCCCAAAGTTTAAAATTTAGAACAAAAATGGTCTGCTAATACGACTGATTCACTATTCAGACCATCATTTTGTCTGGCCTTATTAATGTAACTATACAAATTAGAAATGAGGGTCAACCATTCAACGAAGCTTCACTGTGTATCTACGGCTAAAGCCTAGGTCCCACTGAAAAATTCCACATCGGCGATGTTCTCCCGATTTATTCCGATACCACCCGATTCATCACAATTCCTTCCCATATCACAAACAGTCTCATTTCCCCCGAGGAATCCCCTAGACCACGAGGAACCTGTTCCCGATGTCCTGATAGCGCATTAATTTACATCGCCGAGACAAAAAATGCTCAGTGGGACTTAAGGTACAATTTTATATCAACTTAAATTTTGTGAAAAAACGTTTTTAACACCCTGTACAACAATTTATTAACATTACTTCATCATTCAAATGATGCTGAAGTATAAAAGTATTGAACACAAAATGAAGGTGGTATTACATGTGATCAGGGTAACACTAGACACGGCCTGTGCCGTCACAGATATGGTCCGAACAGTCGTAGCAGCACTCTCCATTTCCGTGTTTATGTATATACACTGCTTAAAACTTATTCGCTGCGATCTAAATGCAGGATTAATACACACATAGTAAGTAGAGTTAGGCACCAGATTTTCCAGGTGCAATTCTGTCAGATAATGTGCCAGAAATTCCGGTTGAGGTCGGAAAACACAATATTCCACATTAACACATGTTATAGTCCGAGACCAGTAGAGCTGTGAACCGGACGTATACGGCCATTTTAGAACCGCTGAAGTATCGGTGACGTCTTCCACAGTTAGATTCATAGTAATATCAATACTATCACGTGAACTTGAGAATTCTGGGTATTCAAAATGCACTAATGGATTTAAATGAAGATAAAGATTTCTTAATGTTGAAAGACCTTCGGCCATCCCCGGAGTTATCATAGCCAACATATTCCGCGACAGATTTAATGTTTTTAGATTCACCAAATCTCTGAACACGCCGTCCTCGATAAAACTGATTTGATTGTTTGCAAGATTTAAAACTTGCAAGAATTTCATTCCTTTAAACATTCCGTCTAAAAGTCGAGTTAATCGATTCGATTGCAAATGAAGTTGATATACAGTGTCAGCGAATCCGCTAAAGGCATTGAAATGAACAGTTGTCAGTTTGTTGTCACTTATATCTATTTTGTTAATTTTCTTGGCACCGTAAAATGTTTCATCCTTTATTTCAGAAATCTGGTTACCTTGGAGATTTAGTTCCTCCAAGCTGGTACCCAGCAACATTCTGTTACCCAACACAGCAATCTCATTGTTACTTAAGTCAATATGTACCAGTGATTTCATATTATAAAACACTTCACTTTGCACATTTTTCATTCTATTTCCTTTCAATATTAAAACATTTAAACTATCCTTAAAGGGCAGAAACGAAAACCCATTAATCATTTCAAGAACATTGTCCGATATATCTAACTTCCGGAGAGATTCTAGCCCACTGAATGAATTTGGATATAATTCGGAAATATTATTTCCTCCAATATAAAGTGTCTCCAAACTTGTCAGCTTTTTAAGTGACATTTCTGATACGAAATTTAGTCTGTTTTCCGACATATCCAATTGAATTACTGTTTCAAAACTCCAAAACATTTTGTCTGAAAGATTAGTGAAGCCATTACGCTGTAGTTGAACTATTTCTAGTTTCGGAGTATTTGTAAATGCACACATTCCCATTGCACTGATACTGTTGTCATGGAGACTGACTTCCTCCAATTCAGGCATTTCTGAAAATGTCCGATTTTTCACATTGCTTATTGCATTATGGTGCAATAATATTTTTTGCAAATTGTTCAACCCATGAAAACTAAGTTCAGCCAAGTCAGTTATATTATTGTTGCTTAAGTCTAAATAAATTAGGTTAGAAAATCGTTGAAACGTTCGTTCCGGAATGGTTGTAAATTTGTTGTAACTAATATCTATGTACATTGCAGTTTGTGGGATACTATTTAGAACTTCCATCAACGTATCATCCGTCAATCCAGCATGATCACAATGGATATAAAGATTCTCTGTACAATTTGTTCTACACATTTCAGGGCAGGCAACTCCTCCATTACTGAACCATATCAGTAATAGTAATAACACAATCCAAGCAGAGTTACATCCCTTGAATTTAACCATCCTTCATCTTACCTAAAAAGAAATAAAAAATATTTTAATCTGGTTTATTCAAATCAATATGCATTCTATTTGAAAGTTTATATATAGGGAGACATCTAGTAAATCAATCATAATATTGAATTACGTAATAGAACAATACTCGGAAAATTTTCCTTCGAGATTGTGGCATATATATACTGTAAAATCATTTTAAAATATTTGTGGGGGATTTAATTTCATGGATTACCTCAACCACGAAATTTAATCCCAAATGAATAATTATACCAATAAATATGCCAAGTTACAGTGGCTGGCATGCTTGCTTTCAAGTTCAGTCAGGTATAAGACTGGGTTTTAGGGAAGTTTACTCGCATAAATCAACATGTAATAAAACAAATATATATTATATCTCTTTGATGTTTAAATGATTTCTGATAGTTTGTTCGAATTTTGACCTTGTCATTTTTGTGATAATCTGAAATTCTTGAAATTACGTCCCAACGCAATTTTGTCCAAAACCATTGAAATTAAATGATATTACAGTTTATACCATGAGACAATAATTTGGTCCAAACTAAACAGATTTTGGCCACTTTTAAAATGTGTTTGCATGTTCTATTTCAAAAGGCCTTAGAAAAGTTGAATGATTTGTATTTTAATGTGACACCGAGTATTTATATTATTAAAAGAGATTTTTTAAGCTTTACATAATTTATGCAAAAGTTTTTCGTATGAAATGCATTTCAGACAGTGTACATATGGTACTAGCCCGTACCAGTCTTTTATTGACTGATACACATTGTGAAATTAATAAAACATTTAACACCTCATTCACAAAGCTGATTTATAGGAATATCTCTCATTTAAAAATGACGTCCATAGAAATAGCCTTCAATGAATACGAAACTATAATCATTGAAATATTAGGTCTACGAAAATATGCCTTCATTTGCATATGGAATGAATTTATTAATTTTGAACGGTATATTTTAAGGTATGTACAGTCAGATAAAAACCTTGAAACCAAAATCCATCAACACACAGAAAAAATTAATTTACAATGTTGTGTATGAGAAACGTCGCCTTAAATCAAGCAGTGTACACGGGGTTGTTGAAAGATATGAATGTTGAATGTATAAATAAGTCATAAATTATAACAAAATGAAGCCTGAACAAATTTTCGAATTAAAACTGATCGCTTTCATCGACTAACGATGCCAAGATATCAGATTTTGACATTCCTGTGTATTTCATTATTATGAATAACAAGTATAATTCAGGGTTCTATTCTGACAAGAAATTCCCTGACTTTTCCCTGATTTTTCCCAGACCACAGGGTAGTTTCCCTGATTTTTTAAAGAGCGATTAGGCACTACATTGTATGAAGCTACTTTTTGTTTATACGGTAAAATATGACAGTTAACATTGAGAAAAGGGAGCTATATCGAGGGCTCAGTGCAAAACTATGGTAACTACATCAATTTATAGAGGCATGTACTACCATAGTTTTGCACTGAGCCCTCGATATGGAAATATGGCTATAAGCTTTATAGGAATTGGCCTTTGTTGACAGCTAAAATGAATAGAATTTCCTGATAATTTTAAGATTTCCCAGTCTATTTTCAAAATTCCCTGATTTTCCCTGACCTTGAAAAAACTATCCCCCTTGACTTTTCCTGACCATGGGAACCCTGAAGGAATTGTAAATGCACGGCACTGGACACCAACCTATCCTAAATTATTTATGCTCAGGTGAGCTTAAAAGCGATTTTGTCAGACACTTCCCTATGTAATATATTTACCACTGTGACAACTTTCAAGTCTCGATCAAATTAATTTTCGATTTAGATGTGTTATCAAGTGTATTTGTTAACTAAACTGCCAAATATTGAATGATGTAATATCGATAAAATACACTGATCAAATATATTGGAAATTTAGTTCCGTCTAGCCTATAGTGTTAAAATATGTATGTAAGGTGGATGTTACATAAATCATTGAAAGGTCAGGTGACAAGGTATAAAAAGTGTCACATAGCACCGTACCATTTCAAACACTTGAATACTTCTTTTTTGATCACACAGTTTTATGTAAATGTATGTTTTAATTTTATGAGATATTTTCTAAAAAGTGAGCTTGTAAATTGATTTTGATATACTGTAAGGCACAATCAGTACATATTTTACAACTAGCATAAATCACCAGTCACCACAACTAATAGCACAATCAGTACATTTTCTTCAACTTCAGGCACATATCTGTACAACTACCAGCATGTATCAGTACAACTTCAGGCACATACTGTACAACTACCAGCATGTATCAGTACAGCTTCAGGCACATATCTGTATAACTGCCAGCATATATCAGCACAACTCCCGCTCATATCAGTACAACTTCAGGCACATATCTGTATAACTGCCAGCATATATCAGCACAACTCCCGCTCATATCAGTACAACTTCAGGCACATATCTGTATAACTGCCAGCATATATCAGCACAACTCCCGCTCATATCAGTACAACTTCAGGCACATATCCGTATAACTGCCAGCATATATCAGCACAACTCCCGCTCATATCAGTACAACTTCAGGCACATATCCGTATAACTGCCAGCATATATCAGCACAACTCCCGCTCATATCAGTACAACTTCAGGCACATATCTGTATAACTGCCAGCATATTAGCATAACTCCCGCTCATATCAGTACAACTTCAGGTGCATACTAGTATCTGTACAACTGCCAGCATATATCAGTACAACTCACTGACACATATCAGTACAACTCACTGACACATATCATTCAACTTACTGACACATATCAGTGCAACTCACTGACACATATCAGTCAACTCACTGACACATATCAGTCAACTCACTGACACATATCAGTCAACTCACTGACACATATCAGTACAACTCACTGACATTTATCAGTACACTCACTGACACATATCAGTACAACTCACTGACACATATCAGTACAACTCACTGACACATATCAGTCAACTCACTGACACATATCAGTACAATTCACTGACACATATCAGTCAACTCACTGACACATATCAGTACAACTCACTGGCACATATTAGTACAACTCACTGACACATATCAGTACAACTCACTGACACATATCAGTACAATTCACTGACACATATCAGTACAACTCACTGACACATATCAGTCAACTCACTGACACATATCAGTACAACTCACTGACACATATTAGTACAAGTCACTGACACATATCAGTCACCTCACTGACACATATCAGTACAACTCACTGACACATATTAGTACAACTCCCCGCACAAAAAGAATAATGTCAACACCTTAACTTAGCTCTACATGTATTAGTGCTCATTTGCTTGTATGGTTCACTGTACTAGTTCATTAATAGCTATGATGGTCCTGAACTCTATCTGGTATGGCGTTATATGATCACCGTACCTACCTTAAACACAACCTGCACAACTAAAGTCAAACTCTTCAACAGCCTAGTCATGTAAGCACTAATCTATGGAAGCGAAACATGGAAAACGACAGAACATGACAAAAAAAAAGTTAAATACATTCCAAAACATATGTCTTAGACAGATCTTTAGAATAAGGTGGCCACATAAAATTAGAAATGAAGACTTACACAATAGAACAAAAACAACCAAAACCAGTGAAACAATCAAAATCAGGAAATGGAAATGGATTTGTCACATATTAAGAAGAGAAAACACCATTAACAGTACAGCACTTACTTGGCAGCCAGAAGAAAAGCGGAAAGTTGGACGGCGAAAAACAACATGGAGGCGAACAACCAAACAGGAACGGAAAGAACTCGGATGGAACAGTTGAACCACAGCCAGGACTGTTGCCAAAGACAGAACACAGTGGAGACGGCGCATCAAGGCCTTATACACCAATAGATGTGAAGAGGATAGGTGATGTGAGGTAGGAAGGTAGATGTGATCCGTATGAGAAGGACACTGTGTTAATTTTAGAATGTTTTCTTACAAGGAATCAAAGATCTTTCAAAATTGGTAATTGCAATGAACAGGCTTTGCAAGCAAAACCTTGTTTAAAAAGCACATGTACTTACCATTGAATTGTCTTTATACTGCAGAAATTATTTCTTCCATAAAACACATAAACAGTCAGGCTGAAAACAGACAAAAATCAGTAGATGTTGAATGTATTATCACACATATTATTGTTCAAATTTGATCCAACAAGTGGATCCTAACAGACCTGCTTGTGCTCACCTGACTGACTAATATTTTATTGATGCAGAAGCAATCAAACCTATTTTCAGTTGTTATAGTTCACCCACGATTATGTGATGTTTACAAACATGAATCGATTTGGTCAACTGTTGCAAAATTGGTTTTACAAATTTACTGAAGTAAACAGATATGGTCAGTTTTTACTAAAAACTTCACTGATAAATCGTGCACATATGATTAGTCTGCCTTTGTGGAATTATACCAAATTTTCCCATCTTTCTCAGTATCGAGGTAGCACTATAACACCAATGCAGAGCTAGCTATTAAGTGAACTTGTACTCTAAGCCAGAATGATCTATTCCATTGTTTGAAAACCGAATTTCTTAGTAGTTCCCTTGACCTACATTATAAAAACCAAAT
Organism: Spisula solida; assembly: GCA_947247005.1. Taxonomy (NCBI): domain Eukaryota; kingdom Metazoa; phylum Mollusca; class Bivalvia; order Venerida; family Mactridae; genus Spisula; species Spisula solida. The sequence goes on from OX365947.1 coordinate 7,060,594, forward strand.
TTGCTGACAAACAAAAATTTAATACCAGGTCATCAATTTCAATACTCAGGTCAGAATGTTACAGTTTGCGATATTAAAATCTTGTTTAAACAATGTTGAAGGAACACATTGTTCATTATTTTTTATTTAAAAAGCATACAGAATTAAGTCTTTAAAACGGATGTCATCTTAAACTGATTATTATGTATGGCTCCAGGGGATGTCAAATGGCAAATAGAAAATGACTACCAATGTTTATTTAATTCTTGATTTTCACAAAGCCATCATTGACCATACAAATAGATATAATGGCATCAGTATTTTAAAATGGTGTGAATATTTGTATAAAATCTATAAAAGTTCATCAATTAAAATTCTATAAATGAAGATATATTTTCAAAGACAGAACACATTTATTAGATGTTCTTTTGAAAGCCATTATAATGTCCCTCCTGGCCTTCTAAAGTTGAATCAAGTCCATATATCATAAGCAATAAAATGTTTTCAGTGCTTTTACAAGAAATGGTCATTTAAATACAGACTTTTCTTTAACAGACTCCCATGTCATTCTGGTATAGTACGGATAATTTGAGACGACTCTCGACCTTCTATTAACATAATTTAACAGCTGATATATTGTCTATATTTATAAACCCCATCATACAGTGACCATAATTATACTACGGAGGGGGTTTTGCTCGCAATAAGTCACACAGTAACCCGAAGTTACAGGTGCTTTTGCTTGCAATAAGTCATACAGTGACCCGAAGTTAATGTGTTTTTGCATGCAATAAGTCATAAAGTGACCCGAAGTCACAGGTGCATTTGCTTGCAATAAGTCATACAAGTTGATTTATATAACTTCACAAAAATTGATACAGTGATTAGGTTTATACGCTGTGATTTTATTCAGGTTCTATAGAGTACAGGGCTTAAAAGGGTTTTAATGCACAGGAATTTTAATTGAAATTTTAAATGAGAACAATTCGACAACAACACATGTTACTTTTGTTTTATTTTTGTATCATGAACGTTTCGGCTTCATCTTATACATATATTTTAATTGTATTTTAAACGTACAGTTTCCTACTACTCATATGATGGAGAATTTGACCTGATCCTGACCTTCATGCATGAATATGTTACAAGATTCTTGCATGGAATACATCAATTTCTGCGAGTAAATTGTGCAATATTGGTCCTTAAGACTTGGGTTTGTATTACGTACATCCCGAGTGTCTAAGAGCCGTGTTACTCCCTGCTTATGAAACGTACAACCGCCGTAATAAATATCAAAGCATATCAGCTGATAAATTATGCTAATAGAAGGTCGAGGATCATGTCAAACTTTTGGTACACTTCCATCTGTGGGTTTAATACATTGAGCTAACAAGCAGCTTGAAGCATCAATTTTCATTACACTTATTGACAGATAAACTTGATACACTTTATATTTGAACATTTCAACCTCTGTATGTATTTAACTATACAGATTAACTATCTTGTACATTTAAAACCTTAACATAATTATAAAGTAGGTGGATTTGAGTAATCTAGACGTCTTTATAGTTATGGTAATCTATGAGGAGATCGTATAATGTTTCAACACTGTATCAATTTATTTCAGCTTAAAAACTGCAACTTCATGATGACGGGAAACAATTCAAATAATGAAAACTTAAATACAAATTTCAAAACCATACCGACAGTGTTAGGCACCTGGAATTATGCTAGATTGAAAAGTTTATAAATTTGGTATAATTAAGTAAAAAAATAAGACAAAGCGGACATGTGTATGTAAGGTGCTAACAGTAATTTGGTGCAATATTTGTGTTTCTGTCTTTCCATGTTGAACTTACCCGATAACATTTTGATTCAATGAATAATTTTATTGTCAGACAAGCATGACATGCAATTCAGCTTTTTGACAGCTTTTTTAGACTTGGACTTTCGACTTTTTGACAGCTTAGACATTCAGTGGTTGAGTTCATTTTCTTGTTCAGCTGTGTGTTGGGCATTTGTGCTGTGTATATTATTGTAGTCTGTGGTGTTTTTGTAATGTTTCTTTGCTCAGTTGCTTAAGTAATAGATTGCTGCCTTCCCTGTCCGATTATTTATTATTTTTATGCAATAAACAGGTCATATTTATTATCAAACGCTGGCTTAAAGTGGCATATGTAACAGTTACAGTACTATAATCCGGTTACATGTCTTCTCAGTTCCGTCAGATAATTGATTTGTTTTCATATGTCTCTGACGGAACTCAAACTGATATAATTCTCTAACTGAACTCAAATCTATGTATCATGAGTTCCCACAGTGTGTTACATCAGTTTGTATTATTTCAAAATCGTATGCTGACAAAGTTTATGACAGTATGTGTAAATTCTAATGAAATACAAGAAACATGCTGCAAAAAATGTAAAATAGTAGAGTGTTAAGTCCATTTGAAGTACTCTTACACGAGACGACAAGCCCAGAGAAAAAAAGTATTGTGCGTTTTTAGGTGTACCGAGCATAGATTGAAATTTACAACATACTAAATAAGCAGTACAGGGGGGTAGGATTTCCAGACAATAAAGCAACCATTTTTTACACAAGTATAATTTACAAGTACAATCCTCATCAGATTTTCTCATTATATCTCTTGAGTATATTGAGATACTCAGTGACTTGGTCCAAACCAATAAATATGACAATTGTACTTCACTGAGTGTCACTTAAGATTCCTTTAGAGTTCTGTTATAGTCTGTTTGCGATTAGCTTGGACCCATTTTGCGTTCTTGATTAGCCGAAAATTATGTCACATATCACGTGATATGTCAACACTGTAAATGGGAGAAAAAAACAATTAAAGCTTCAATAAAAGTTCTCAAATTTATACACAAAAGGACTCATTCTGCGTACTGTGCTAAATTTCAGCTGATCAAATGTCATACAGATTGCATTCCTATTCCCAGTCCTGGGGTCTGTTGCCTTAGCAAAGCGCTACCAAGGAACGAGTTTATAAATAAGCTTAGCTTTCTACTCAATCCTAGATATGTGTAAATGAATGTTTATTATATGTTTATAAAGAAATAAATATTGTTTAAAATAGAGCACTACTAAGCGCCTTTATTCAAATACATCCCGTTCAATTAACTATATGAGGCATAGATTACCTCCCATGGAAAACGCTACGTAGAACTTGGCCATGTTAACGGTCTCCAGGGTACAGGTCTGTGTGAATTGACACTTCAAATACTGTAGATCAAAGATCAAGTTGAATTTCATTAATAATTATACAGCCAACGTCACATCTTGTTAATGCTTTGAGAGAAGTTTCATGAAAGTACATCAAACTTGGAGTAAAATCAATTTGACTGCTACAAAATAATTTATATATTCAAATAGTGTGACCACATAAACTAAATTCACTTTGATATATCACAAATTGAAAGCAATATTCCCAACAGTACATTAAAGTATACAACATTTCAATCCACATAAACAATTATAAAAGGCACAGTCAATTATTTAATTTTTTTCAAAGCAGAACACGTTTACTGTCAGGAAGGCACTACATTATGTAACATATACAGGTATAGCTCGAGAATTTGACCTGATCCTGATCTTTATGCATGAGTATTTTATAAGGTTCTTGCATTGAATATATAAACCGCGAACAAATCGTGAAAAAGTGGTCCTTTAGACTTGGGTAGGACTATTAGACATCAAGCATCTTCGTGATTACTTCCCCTAATGAAAACATACACGCGGATTATAAATATAGACAATATATCATATTTTAAATAATAGAAGGTCGAGGATAGCGTAATATAGACAATATATCATCTTTTAAATAATAGAAGGTCGAGGATAGCGTAATATAGACAATATATCATCTTTTAAATAATAGAAGGTCGAGGATAGCGTAATATAGACAATATATCATCTTTTAAATAATAGAAGGTCGAGGATAGCGTAATATAGACAATATATCATCTTTTAAATAATAGAAGGTCGAGGATAGCGTAATATAGACAATATATCATCTTTTAAATAATAGGTTGTGGACAGAGTGAAATTCTCCGTACTTATATCAGACATGAATATAATGTACTCATTGCACTCAATTCAACAACATTTGATTCGATACATCAGGGAATTTAAACAAGTAGAGAATCTAGCATTACATGTTGTCACTGTATAACTTACAAGTTGTAATCACTTTGTATGAAGTTTTTCTGTAATTATAGCACAAAGTCAGTCAACTGCTACCTCGACCAACAAGTTCGCTCAAGTCTAGAATTTCATATATTTATATTTGACATGCAATCATTGTGCAAGTTTATAATACATATCCTATAGTCTACCCGCAGCTTATATATCTAGCGTGTAATTCCATAAAGTCACATATTTTCGTGGGTATTAAATTTTGTTGATTTTTTATAAAAATGCTTTTTCATGGAGACGTAAATTCATGGATAACTAAACAAAATAGCAAACCCATGTTCTGTATCTAGGAGGTCGATTAACTGTGGGGATAAGATTTCGTGGTCAAGTTTAACAACAAAATCAATGAAAAAACTATTCCCACAAAAAATAATGAATTAACAGTATAGTATAATGAAACTGCATATTAAAGATGACATGTAGCAATTTTCTACTTTTTTCATTCCAAACATGACTTGACAAAGTTAATGTTCTCATGTCAAAATATGTGCATGCTTACACAAAAATGTAATATTCAAATAATTTTACTATCTGACCATATCAATCTGAGACTCCAAGCCTATGCTTATTTAAGTCTGATGAGCCTCCAATGTTTTATGCAACTATATTTCAGGTTGATCTAAATTTGAAATAAGTGCTTACAAGTTACACAGTGCATAAATGAGTCAACGTCGGTTATCGCAATAAGGCAAATACGTTGAATTGTATAGTCTTCCAATTAGTCATACAGTAATCGGAAATCTCAGATGCTTTTGCTCACAATAAGTCATACAAGTTTAATTGTATAGTAGCACAATAAGTCATACAGTGATTTGGTGTATACGCTGTGAGTTACAACTGATATTAATTACCCTCGACACCTCATTCCTGAATGTTTCCATGCTATTTGTTAAAAGTCCAGATGACCATCACCAGTCACTTGGTTTATATCAACTGTTAAATAACCTCTAGAAGAAAAATTGAATATTAATTTTATTTCAACTTGAAATGATATAATGGTATAATATATTACAAATACTTGCCTGTAACATCACTGGTAATATATCACTGTGAACTAGTCCCATATGAGTGTTCATCAAACTCAAGCATTATTTATAATAAATATTCCATCTAAAATGCCTTATAATTCAGCCTCCACAGAGCTAAAATAACATTTCCAGCATTCCTGTACAGAACTTAGTGCCCACAATGTTAAATATTTCAATAATATACTCAGTTTGTTTATAACAAGCACGTTTTTACATTAGAAAATGAGCCAACCATAATTGACTGTAATTTGATACAATTTTGTAAAATTTTCTTACTATTCATACTACACAATCATGGTGAAAGTTTTAAAGTACATTAAAAAAAAAATGTACAAAAAATAAATTCAATATATTCATCATGCATTTTTCCTTGACATTTTGACAGTAATTTTATTTTAGACATTTTATTGGTCTATTGATTAATAAACTTGTTTATAAAGGTAGGTGTTTATAATCTGACTCTAAATCTTTCACCGCAATTTTCTGACTTTTTGTAGATCAAGTGATGTCAATTTCAGTGATTGAAAATTTAATGGACGCCTATAATTACGGTAAGTAGATGGTTTAGAGTATCAGTCATTCTACCAGGCACTAACAGCTATATTTTATATCTACTTTTGCTGACACTTTGTGGGAGATATGACCACCCAAGCACACTTCATCACATTAGAATCAGTCTGTTATTTTATGGTAACCTAGTGAATATTTCCGATTGTTAAGTTTTCGATCACTACAGTTTTTGAACATGCAAATTTGTCCTACAATCTTTTATAAACGATTGAGGCATTATACTTGTTACAGACTCCATCCAAGATATGTATTATAATGAATCAGTATTTATTTTCAATTTGGGTAGGTAGGTGACTATTTTGGGTCGAAAAACTAAATTTTCTCGATGGCAGTGTCTCTAGTGTCTGGGGGGGGGGGGGAGGGGTGAGCCCCCATACCCTGAAGAGGAGCAACCGCCCATATGACCCCAGATCACACACTAGCCCTTCACAAACCCTTGACATCTATGTTATACTTCATATGGGATTAAGCTACATGAGCCCTGTGTTCAAAGAAGAATTACGTGACCCATGTTTCGTACCTGTTTCATACTTGCTACGTACCAGGTACGAAACGTGCGTCACGTAATTCTTTGTTGAACACAGGGGAGGTTATAACACACATTACAGCAGCCCTGCGTTCAACGAATATTTACGTGACGCACGTTTCAATGATATACCTGTTTCGCACCTGCTCGTACCAGGTACGAAACGTGCGTCACGTAATTCTTCTTTGAATGCAAGGCTGGCATATAATATGTTTGATTCCTCACAGGGCAATCCCAGAAGTATCTGTAGCAATAAATGGAAGAAACATGTTTCTTGACTCCCAGGACCATTTGTATCATTAAATTTTAACCTCACTGAACAAACAAAGTCACTCTGGAAAGATTGGCATTAAAGTACCGTAAAATCATTTAATTTAAATAGAACGAAATTTCGAGATTTGATTACAAAGACCATCTCTTTGGATTCATTCACCAAATTAAATACACCTTGAAAATTTAAGATTTTACAGTAGTTCAAACTTATACATGTACTTATTAGTACTTTGTCCTCATACATCCATCAATTTTGATTCATTTACCAAATTAAATCCGCCTTGAATATTTATGATTTTACAGTATTTTAGGACCAACACATGAACTAAGTAGTTTGTTCTCATGCCACTAGTAATTGATTGTAATTAGTCAAACTAACTAATGTAATATTAATGTTAAGGGAAATATTTATGGAATGAATGGATCATGGAACAAACGGAACACGAGTGTGACATCTGTAACCATGGTCTGTATAAACCAAATCACTGTACGACTTATTGACATACTATACAATTCAACTTGTATGACTTATTGTGATTGAAACATCCGGTGATTTCCTATCTCTGTACGACTTATTGCAAGACTCTTTAATTCACCGTGTACTCCTAATTGCGATAACCGGAAGTTGACACGTGTATACACTGTGTAGCCTATAGGGGAATAATTATACTGCATACTCATCTCACGCTACACCCACCTGGCTGTAGTTTATACTAATTTATTTAGGTTGATTGTGAAACAAATCTTTTCAAATCACTCTCGACACACCCTTCCTGATGTTATCCATCGCCACGAGGGTATGAAAATAGAGAAACCAGTTTCTGATTTTTACTGAGCGTCTAGTAAGAATTCGTCTTTGGTATGACATGGCCTACAATCGAACCTGCAACCCCCGCACTTGAAGCTAACGCCCAATCACTAGGCTATGGAAGAGACTGTCATGATATTGCAATAATCAACAAGTCTATTCGAAGGAATACAGAATAGCAAATAAAATAATTTTGAAATCAGTCAAGCATTTTTTTTGGTGTAAACTAATTTATCTTACAGTAAGGCTCATTGTAAAACAAATTCTTACAACTTATATCAATCACTCTCGACACCTCACACCTGATGGTATCCATCGGCACGAAGGTATAAGGGAGAAAAGCAGTTTTAAAGAAGAAGACTGTAGACATTTTCCATTCATATACTAGTACACAGTGTATAAATGAGTCAACTTCCGGTTAGATCCCAATAAGACATACACAGTGAATTGTATATTCTCCTAATAAGTCATTCAGTGACTGAAAGTTACAGGTGTTTTTGCTCACAATAAGTCATACACATTGAATTGCATAGTCTCCCAATGAGTCATACAGTGATTAAGTTTGTGTATAGAAACGAAGGTGATATATAGCAATCTTATTGAATTGAAATGAGACCAACAGAGAAAAGGGACATTAGAGAAGCAATAATAATCTGTCACCATTAAGATACATGTATAGGTTTCAAAATACAACTTAAATAATTACCAATTTCAAGACTAAGATTAATTGTTGTCATTACACAATACATGTATGTGTTTGTCACCTGTACCGATGTAAGATATTAGTGAACATAAAACACATCCAACATGAAACACATGTGATCTTACACTTTCAGGGGCGTGACCAGGCTTGAATTGATGTTACGCTCACAAGCCTTTTAAGTCAGTGGTTACAGTTAGCGGTCCTCATGATTGTGGACATTTTGAACTTTATTCACATTTTTGGCCATATCTATATTTTTACTTTTCAAATTAATGTTATGCAGGTGTGTACGTCCGTATTGCTGGCTATGCCCCTGACTAATGTTTTTAAAAATACTAACTTGTTTATGTTAACATATATGACTACAATCTACACGTATTATAGCTAGCACGAAGGAACACCAAATTGCTGATTCTCTTTTAAATTAGTTAGATAAAGATTAATTTATAAATATTGATTAATCAAACAATAAATGCAATAAGCAATCAATAATTTACTTGAATGTCAATGAGGCTTGTTTAACATCCTCATGTATGATTGTATTTTATAACAGTGTAGCAATACAATGTTACTTTGTCATCACATAAAAGGCTACAAATCCAAGACAAAATTGTCCCCATTGGAAAACAAAAAGTGCTGTAAGTATTTTATTTCCATACAGATTACTATGATACATGACCTACACGAATGGTAAAAATGTAAGGTTTCTACAAAATGAATAAGATCCCTATCAGAAGCTGGGCCGTTTTTCTAAGAAATAAAATACTTAAGGCTATTTTTTCAAAGCGAAGCCAATTGCGTCTTAGTTTTGTAGCCTTCAGTGATGCCAAAGACACATTGTATTGATACACTGTTATATATGACAAATACTTACATGGTCATTGAAATTAATGAAAGTATTCCCTCATCAATATTCCAAAAAGTTTATCTTATTCAAGTCACTTTTAGTTTATTTTCATCTTAAACTGTTTAATACATACACTTTTCCATTTTATCACAAAGTATGCATGCATCACGCATGTGTACCAATTCACACACAATTGAATATCACATTACATTAAGGGTATCACATGTATATATGAATACATTTAACTGTTTGAACCATCAGAATCAATTGTCTCGGGGACATTCGGTGTTTTGATCTCCAAGTTTTCAATTTCAAATTACTTCATTTTTAATCAAGAACATCAAAAGAATTTATTGTCTTGGCAAAATACTGTCAAACTTAACCTGTTTTATGAGCCATAAAACTAGGACCACAGGGGGTTTGATAAGGAAGGACCCAGCTTGTATGTGGACAAAATGTGAGGAAACAGGGGCCATAAAACTATTCATAAAACACAGGCAAACAACAGTAAACAAAGGTAATAAAGGGTAATAAAGCTTTAACTGATTTTATTCTGTTTGATTTCATACCCTTTATAAAATGCCTGAGGCTTGGAGATAGTGTTTAACGACAAACACAAGTTTTTTATGTGTTATGGTCAAATAGCTAACATAAAACACCTTATTTACACCTGAATCAAGAATCACCTGGTTTAACTTGTAAATCAACTACTAAGTATGATGATCAAGATAAAACAGAAATACGTGAATAGCATCTGTAAAAGTAGACTCTTTAACCAATATCACCTGAATTTAGCAACCCCCGTACAGTCTAACCTATCACCTGAATTCAGCAACCCCCGTACAGTCAAACCTATCACCTGAATTAAGCAATCCCCTGACTTAACTGTGAGTCATTTTACCAGAATCACCTGAATTCAGCAACCCCCGTACAGTCAAACCTATCACCTGAATTCAGCAACCCCCGTACAGTCAAACCTATCACCTGAATTAAGCAATCCCCTGACTTAACTGTGAGTCATTTTACCAGAATCACCTGAATTCAGCAACCCCCGTACAGTCAAACCTATCACATGAATTCAGCAACCCCCATACAGTCAAACCTATCACCTGAATTCAGCAACCCCCATACAGTCAAACATATCACCTGAATTTAGCAACCCCCGTACAGTCTAACATATGACCTGAATTTAGCAACCCCCGTGCAGTCTAACATATCACCTGAATTTAGCAACCCCCGTACAGTCTAACCTATCACCTGAATTTAGCAACCCCCCGTACAGTCTAACATATGACCTGAATTTAGCAACCCCCGTGCAGTCTAACATATCACCTGAATTTAGCAACCCCCGTACAGTCTAACATATGACCTGAATTTAGCAACCCCCGTACAGTCTAACATATGACCTGAATTTAGCAACCCCCATACAGTCTAACATATGACCTGAAATTAGCAACCCCCCCCCGTACAGTCAAACCCTATCACCTTAATTTAGCAACCCCCTGATTTAACTGTGAGTCATTTAACCAGTATCACCTGTATTTAGCAACCCCCTGACTTGACTGTGAGTGTACATTCAAACATATCACCTGCATTTAGCAACCTCCTGATTTAACTGTGAGTCATTTAACCAGTATCACATGAATTCAGCAACCTCCTGATTTAACTGTGAGTCACTTAACCAGTTATCACCTGAATTCAGCAACCTCCTGACTTAACTGTGAGAGTCTATTCAAACCTGTCACCTGAATTAACTGTGAGTCATTTAACCAGTATCACCAGAATTAAGCAAACCCTGACTTAATTGTGAGTGATTTAACCAGTATCACCTGCATTTAGCAACCCCCTGACTGAACTATGAGAACATTCAAACCAGTATCACCTGAACTTAGCTTTGATTTAACTGTGAGTACATTTAAACCAGTCACCTGAATTTAGCAGCCCCCTAATTTAACTGTAAGTGTACATTCAAACATATCACCTGAATTTAGCACCCCCCCTGATTTAACTGTGAGTACATTCAAACATATCACCTGAATTTAGCAACCCCCTGATTTAACTGTGATTGTACAGTAAATCATATCACCCGAATTACTAGTATGCAACCCCCTGTCACCTGAATTTAGCAACCCCCTGATTTAACTGTGAGTGTACAGTCAAACATGTCACCTGAATTATGCAACCCCCTGATTTAACTGTGAGAAGATTCAAACCTGTCACCTGAATTTAGCACCCCCCTGATTTAACTGTGAGAACATTCAAACCTGTCACCTGAATTTAGCAACCCCCTGATTTAACTGTGAGTGTACAATCCAATGTGTCACTTACGTTAGATTGACCTCCCATTTCAAGCTAACAAGCACGGTTTTAAATTCGCGGTCGAGGTCGTTTGCGCGATATCAAGACACCGTGAATTCAAAAGGATCCAGAAAACGCGAATAATGGACCCCGTGAAATATACCAGCTATACAGTATGCAACCCCCTGATTTAACTGTGAGTACATTCAAACATATAACCTGAATTTAGCAACCCCCTGATTTAACTGTGAGTACATTCAAACATGTCACCTGAATTTAGCAACCCCCTGATTTAACTGTGAGTACATTCAAACATATCACCTGAATTATGCAACCCCCTGATTTAACTGTGAGTGAACAGTCAAACATATCACCTGAATTTAGCCAGCTCCTGATTTAACTGTGAGTACATTCAAACATATCACCTGAATTTAGCAACCCCCTGATTTAACTGTGAGTGTACAGTCAAACCTGTCACTTGAATTTAGCAACCCCCTAACTAAACAGTGTTTAATTAAAACATATTTTCAATCATAACTATTTTTTTTTTCAGTGACATATTATTGTCTGCTAATAGTATTACTCTCTTAAACACCTAAAACAGTTATAAGGGACTGATTTTATGACTCTGGTGCACGTGGTTATAATCATGATTTAAGGAGTGTGCCAAATAACTATTGTTCTTATTGGGCAAGCATGCCAATTCACGCACAATAATTAAAGTTTTTCTCCTTTGTGGTCAAACCATTTTCGTTGCAGACAGAAGTAATTTATGCATACCCGTATTAACAAGATTGCCAATCCCACTAAAATTTGAAATTAGAATTGAACGGCCAATTGACGTGTCAAAATAAAGTAAATAAGCGTGCAGCAAAATATATGAATATTTAGGTTTTCAATTAGATTGTTTGTCTGTCAGAGATTGTCAGCTATCAAGATAAATGTCTAGTGACACAGAAACTCAAGTGAATTGAAACATTTTCTATGTAAAATTGTGATTTATTGTAAAATACGGTCAATGTTTGTCCATGAAGTATATCAATCAAATGCCGTTACACGCTTACTAAATTTGATAGATTGTAGGTTGTATGTTTTTATGTTTTTATGTTTTCTGTGCTCGGCTGGTTAAGTTGAGTGCTGCCTTCCCTGTCCGACTTAATATTATATATTTCAATTTATGTTTATTATATTTAGATAAAATACTTTAAAGGTTCACAGTGTATAAACTAGTCAGCTTCCGGTTATCGCAATAAGGCATACACTTTGAACTGTAGAATATCCCAATAAGTCATACAGTGACCAGAAATCATCGATGTTTTTGCTCGCAATAAGTCGTACAAGTTGAATTGTATAGTCTCCCAATAAGTCATACAGTGATTAGATTTATACGCTTTGACGTTTTAATAGTATTTAATCACTACCGGTATATAGAAAATTTAAACTCAATATATCAAAATCTGAGTGCTTACTGGTAAAGGACTGTTGACATAAATCAATGTCTCTAACGTTTGTCATTTTTTAAACACCAAAAATCACAGATTTTCAAATTGGCGCATACCGCTCATTTATTATGGGTATAATAAATGCGTAAAACTATATACAATAGCAACCAGATAAAATCTTAAACATACCCATAGACCATTCTATGAAAGTGAATTACAAAAAAATTACTGCCAAGTTAAATTGCTCATACAAATGTATTATACAGAGATGTATAGGTAGAAAATTGACACCGATTGTGATAGGAAGTGATTGGGGACAGATCTTTGTTGTTTATGATTGACTAGCTGAACTAATTGTTGATAAACTGATACTCCCTAAACAAAGTGAGGACATATAATGCACCTTGAGCAAAGAAAATATTTCAATATGAGGTGGAGAAATATTCAAGAGGCCAACAAAACATTAGTTGTTCAAATATAGGCATAGCTTTGCCGCTGCATTGAAAAGACAAGTTGAAGTATAATTTGATCCAGACAAGACAGAATTTGATACACTGTCCACCAAATGCATCGGTTGTGAGGGGGGATTTAAATAAGATCACCACAATTATCTTGTGTACAACGCATTTCAGTGTTTTCATCCTAACGCAACCAGGAGGTAGCACGGTATGAATCCCGATACACCGTCTTTCAGTTCCGTGAGCTCTGACGGAACTGTAAAACCAATGTAACACTCAGGATACATGAAATCTGAGTTCCGTCCTAGCCTTACATTGAGTTTTGAATACTCAGACTGCAACCCCCTGACAACTTAACCACATGTGGAATACTCAGACTGCAACCCCCTGACAACTTAACCACATGTGGAATACTCGGACTGCAACCCCCTGACAACTTAACCACATGTCGAATACTCGGACTGCATAACCCTGACAACTTTTGTTTATAAAATACAAATGTAGAATTATTTTTCCGAGAGTCAATAAAATATTTATTGAATTGGGACTTTTTGCTCAGGTAAATCTAATATTAAAATTTTTTATTTTGGTCTCACTGAAAATATATTGAACTGTCTAACCCAGTAATCATTATTAATCATATAAAATCAGGTAGATTATTATTTGAAATACAACAATGTAGTCAGTATATAGATCTACTGATAATGTATTCATTCTGACTGATAACAATCATAAGGACCATAGATTGAAAATACTAATTAGCATTTTAAGATAATCCATAAAAGTTAATCCAACAGTAGAATGAACAAGACAGCATTAAATAAAGGCTGTAATGTATAGTTTTTAAGTGAAAAAGCACATGGCTACGCTTGGTGATATGGTTATACTTAATCACAAAGTCTATTCTTTAGACCTATAGTCCCATGTGACTAGTTCTAAGTTCCTAGATTTAACTCATTTAGTAGAGCATAGGTACACGTTTCCAGGAAACCTATGTGGTCGTAACCTAATCTTATTACAGTATATGAGTGTTGTATCTTTTGCAGAGGACAAAACATAATTTTAATCTTGAATTTCAAAGTTAACTTAATTAGCGTGTAATGTATAAAGGAGAGTTCAATGAAGGGTTAATGCGAGTTTCATTGTAAATGATTCTGTAAATTAAAAGTGAAAGTGACAGTTGCATATCTTTTTTTTTCTGACTTTCGAACGGTCCCCTCATAAGCATTAAACATAAAAATATGACAGGTGAGTTAACAGCATGCACAGGTACAATATGTCGTGTATATAGTACTGCAAACAATTTAATTTCGCATTTTGGTGATCGTCGGCATAATCGTGACTACAAATGTTTGCGTTTTTAAATTTCCCACAATGTCCATAATTATTAATGCTTTTAAAACTTTCGCGGCCATTTAATTTCTAAGTTTACAGTACTGTGATTATCATAAGTAGTGCATTTTCTGGTTGTTATAGAAGGTAGTTTATTGAAGATCAAGCCATACATTCACGACATCAACATAATCATAGAATACTTCTAATCAATACAAACACATGGACAAACTATAATATTCATTCAAGTATATTGAATGAAAAATAAAAGTTTTAATATCTATGTATATTTAGATTAAATACTACATTTCATACACATTCAGTCAATTTATCTAACACATCAAAATAAACTCAGTTGAAATCGTAAACAGCCAAGATTTCTGGGTAGATTTTATTAATTATTTTGGAGAGGTATACAAAACATTTTATTCAAGGGTGTATGTTTACATCCAAAAGAGGTAACCGCAGGATTTTACACACGCATGCCCAACAAAACATGGTGTTTTTATCCGATCACTTGCGAGCATTGTGTAACTCCTTTAAAGCCCAAGCATACATTATACACTAAGTCATTATTATATAAAACTTGAATTTGTCAAATCAGGAAATCAGATTGACATTTTATCCTTAAAAGGTTTGAACCTCTGCATGAACACCAGTGGTCTAGTTGAACCTCTGAACACCAGGGACCAGTGGTCTATTGAACATCTGAACACCAGGGGTCAGTGGTCTAGTTGAACCTCTGAACACCAGGGGCCAGTAGTCTAATTGAATATCTGAACACCAGGGGCCAGTGGTCTAGTCGAACCTCTGAACACCAGGGGCCAGTGGTCTAGTTGAGGGGCCAGTGGTCTAGTTGAACATCTGAACACCAGGGGCCAGTGGTCTATCGAACCTCTGAACACCAGGGGCCACTGGACTAATTGAACATCTGAACACCAGGGGAGAGTGGTCGAGTTGAACCTCTGAACACCAGGAACCAGTGGTCTAGTTGAACCTCTGATCACCAGGGGCCAGTGGTCTAGTCGAACCTCTGAACACCAGGGGCCAGTGGTCTAGTTGAGGGGCCAGTGGTCTAGTCGAAAATCTGAACACTAGTGGCCAGTGGTCTATCGAACCTCTGAACACCAGGGGCCACTGGACTAATTGAACATCTGAACACCAGGGGCCAGTGGTCTAGTTGAACCTCTGAACACCAGGAGCCAGTGGTCTAATTGAACCTCTGAACACCAGGGGCCAGTGGTCTAGTCGAACCTCTGAACACCAGGTGCCAGTGGTCTAGTCGAACCTCTGAACACCAGTGACAAGTGGTCTAGTCGAACCCCTGAACACCAGGGGCCAGTGGTCTAGTCAAACATCTGAACACCAGGGGCCAGTGGTCTAGTCGAACCTCTGAACACCAGGGGCCAGTGGTCTAGTTGAACCTCTGAACACCAGGGGCCAGTGGTCTAGTCGAACCTCTGAACACCAGGGGCCAGTGGTCTAGTTGAACCTCTGAACACCAGGGGCTAGTGGTCTAGTTGAACCTCTGAACACCAGGGGCCAGTGGTCTAGTTGAACCTCTGAACACCAGGGGCCAGTGGTCTAGTTGAACCTCTGAACACCAGGGGCCAGTGGTCTAGTTGAACCTCGGAACATCAGGGGCCAGTGGTCTAGTTGAACCTCTGAACACCAGGGGCCAGTGGTCTAGTTGAACCTCTGAACACCAGGGGCCAGTGGTCTAGTTGAACCTCGGAACACCAGGGACCAGTGGTCTAATTGAACCTCTGAACATCAGGGACCAGTGGTCTAATTGAACTTCTGAACACCAGGGGCCAGTGGTCTAGTTGAGGGGCCAGTGGTCTAGTTGAACATCTGAACACCAGGGGCCAGTGGTCTAATTGAACCTCTGAACACCAGGGGCCAGTGGTCTAGTTGAACCTCCGAACACCAGTGGTCTAGTTGAACCTCTAAACACCAGGGGCCAGTTGTCTAGTCGAACCTTTGAACACCAGGGGCCAGTGGTCTAGTTGAACCTCTGAACACCAGGGTCCAGTGGTCTAGTCGAACCTCTGAACACCAGGGGCCAGTGGTCTAGTAGCAACTCCTTATAAATTATCTAGTGTATCTGTATTAATTCTTTTTAAACCACTTTTGTCATAGCTCATACATTTACATATGATATTATACATTTGTATTTAATTTAAATACATCAACCTTCATATATTTTAGATGCCAGGGTATGGGGGTGTGAGGGAGAGGGGCGGAAAAGTTGGAGAGAGGGGAGTGTTGATTTATATTAATAGAAAGAGGTAATTTATAAAATATGACACCCTACATACCAATGATCCTACAATTTATCCTTTGTGGTTAGATTCCAACTGTTCCCTGCAGTTATCCTCTCATATTTTGCTTCATCATGGACGTGATAATATCACAGATCCGATGATATGATATAATCAGATTATCTGACTAAATTCACACCTGGAATGATTATAATCAGAAAATGAATCAATATCTCCAGATAAAACCGATGTACATGTATATATGTATATAGTCTTTTATTCAGGTCTGTCACTTGTATACAAACATTGCAATATCATAACATTGTATTTTGATTATTTTTGAACATTTTAATTGGAGAAAAAGGCAGTGAAAACAAATACCTTATTCACTAAGCTAATTACTTATACACAAAATATGTATTAAACTAAGACATTAATAAGAGAAATTTTACGTTCAATGTTATGTTAACAAGTGACTGACCTGAGTAGTCGATATTTATCCTCTCTCTGTATATTTTCCAAATATTGTTTGTTCCTATCACACGTCTGGAACTTGAGTAACTTGAAAGTCACCAGCGATAGATCTACAAATATATTTTCACATAAAAATCGTACATTGTAGCGTGCCACTAATAAAACATTTATGTACAATATATAAACTGTACACGGTTGATGAGACAGGTAACTTTGATCCTCTTGTTGATAATAACTTAACGATACAATTCACACAATTTTCTTGACTTACATTATAAATGCACCGACTCATAAAATAACACAGTTGTATGTAGCATTAACACATTAATCCATAAAT
Source organism: Spisula solida (assembly GCA_947247005.1). Taxonomy (NCBI): domain Eukaryota; kingdom Metazoa; phylum Mollusca; class Bivalvia; order Venerida; family Mactridae; genus Spisula; species Spisula solida. Next base: position 7,078,148 of record OX365947.1, read on the forward strand.
TTAATACAGCTCGAGTCGTGGTATATACACATATCCAGTTATATCCTAGACGTGCAGTCGACAACATTCCCTGTAGGACTGATCGATCATTTACCTAAACAAACAATCAGTAAGCCCTACCATCAATATCGCTGACATAAACTCACATGTCACACCACGTCCCCCCCTTTCCGATTTATATTATACATAAAACTGAACAAAATAAAATATTTACGAAAGTGTAAACCAAATTAAATGAAGCGACAATTAACGATATTGCACTGCACATATGTGCAGTGATATGTGCAGTGCAAACACTATTATTTGATTGCGGATGACTTCTCAAAATAACATACAGTTAAATCATTAATATTTGTGGCGCATTTAATTTCACGGATTTCAAGGATGACCTCAACCACGAAATTAAATCCCCATTGAATAATTATACCAATAAATATATCAAGTTTACAGTGGCTGCCTTATTTGTTTTCAAGTTCAGTCATGTTTAAGCAATTATTAAATCTGTTTGAATTTTGAATAATTTATGCTAATTTGTGTAAATTTTGAACCGGCCATTTTTCATGAAATCTGAAGTCCTTGATATTACGTCCTCACGGAATTGTCTTTTTCACCAGAACTACGAAGTTCATATGATTTTACAGTATTGCAGTCTGCACACACAAACACCAGAGATTATATAGACAAGGTAAATAAGTTATTTGTGTAATATATTTTAATAGAGCACAACTCCAAGGACATACTTATTTCTTCAACTTTTTTCAAGTTCGATAATTTGTATAACTACAAAGTTATATTTGTATATTTGGCTTATACACATCCATGATTTGCTTTTTATTGAGTTAAGTGCCATTTTTCCGCCATTTTTTTCAGTCATAAATAGTGGACAGTAAAAAAATGACCGGGCCAGTTATTCTTAGAATTAATTATTAACCAATTAATAAGCTTAATTGCTCATCTGTATACGAACAACTACATAATGCTTCTAAAGTATGTAAAAATTAAGAATCTTTATTTTCCTGTTTTAAAAAAGCGTTTACACGTAAGGAAATTTTAAGATTTTAAGAAAATTCTAAGTTTGCTTAAGACGCTTTGTGAATACCACCCCTGAACCCAGAAATTGAACCCTGTAAGGTCACCGGGGTATCACATTCTAGTGATCTAGTCATACTGGGCTTTAGCCAGGATGGCCACAATCATGGACATTCAAAGTAATGAAACCTGCTCAATTAAGTTTAAGCTGAAATACACTTGGTCAGCAAAGTGCTAATTTTCATAATATAACACGTGTGGCAATGTTGACACCTGTCAATTTGTATGCCTAACCCTGAATACTTAAACATGTTAAACAGCGATAAAAAAGCAATAAATAGTGAAACTACCAAGTATAATATCTTTAATAAAGCAATAATATTTTATGAGATTTTTATACAAATATTAAAACCTTTTACAAATTGTACTGGATCACAGTAGAAATGAACATTTCAGGACAAATATAACTTCTATCATGGCTGATTTTATTAATTTCACACACACAGATTTTGTTATTTGAATTGTTGTCATACCTTGGTTCTTTGGCGGAAGCAAATTTCGTCTTGGATTTGTAGTCTTTAGTGATGTAAAAGTCATATGGTATTGCTACACAGAAATACATCTTCGAAAATGATTTTTAAGACTTTTAAAATCAATACAATCAACAAAATTGGGAAGCCGAGATTTATTCAGCATACATGTTTAGTACATCATTTTAAAGCCACATTATTTCTCCCGAGACCTTTTTTCGTTCATCCAGTAAACTTACAATGAATTAGGATATATTCACAAATTACCTATAGTTGACGACAGAATGTCATATTTATCTGTCGAAACAGTATGCCAAAACTCACATAATAGTAAAATGTATGGATGACAAAATACTAATTTTGATAAGAGTTGCTTCCCTTAGACTTTAAATTATGCATTTAGTGTTTACATTTCGGTATTTTGTTTACAAATCAACTGGAGGCTTTATTTCATTTTCTTCCATATTATGGTGTTTTTCACCTTTTGGACTCAACTAAAGCCCTAAAATGCATCATTCTGCAGATAGGTTGCCAAGTAATTGCTTTTTGAAAATAGCCATTTTAGGCATAATGGGACTTTAAGTACCAAAATGTTTTATAATGAATTAAACTTAATTTGGTTTAATCTGCAACCTGATTTGTAATTATCAGACAATTAATCTTTCTGTATGAATCTGAAACACCGCTCACTGGAGGATTGCAGCAACCATTGTTATAGCAGGGAGAATTTGACCTGATCCTGACCTTATTGCATGAATATATTACATGGCTCTTGTATTTTAATTATCAATTTCTGTTAGCAAAGTGTGCAATTTCACTCCTTTAGATTTGTGTTTGCATGTATTACACCTCAAGTGTTTTCTATGCTTGGCTGTTTAAGTTAAGTGCTTATTATCTTCCTGATACTCCCCGCTTATGAAAACATACCGGGGTAAAAATATAGACAATACTGTATATCAGCTGTTAAATTATGCTAATCAAAGGTCGAGGATCACATCAAATTCTCTGTACTATATATCTATCATCAGGCAAGTGAAACAACTTGAAACTAGCTCTTTGCATCTTTTTGCCAACCATACATGCCGATTGAGTACACCAATCTCCTTCCAGGGGTCCATTCTAATCACCTCGGCCTTTACACATTGCATTAGTATATTTTTCGGAATCAAACGGAAATGGCAAAGCTTTCTTGATTAGCAGGGGCCAATTCACTAAGCCCCAGTACCATTATAAACACGGATGTTACACAGCAGTTCCGAAGAGTGCCGGGTCATGCATGCCAGATAAAGATCCAGAATCATCTGTGCTCGTTTTGCCATTTTTTGAGCGACGCTGACATGGTGACCATCATGCAAGGATGTAACAGGGCAGCCAGTGTGATGATGATGGACGAACCCAAACAAATATGACAGCAAAAAGATAATATTAAGTCAGACAGGGAAGGCAGCACTCAGCTTAACCAGCCGAGCACAGAAAACATTAAAACACACACAAGGTACAATGTCCACCTGAACCAGCCGAGCACAGAAAACATTAAAACACACACAAGGTACAATGTCCACCTGAACCAGTCAAGCACAGAAAACATTAAAAACACACAAGGTACAATGTCCACCTGAACCAGTCAAGCACAGAAAACATTAAAAACACACAAGGTACAATGTCCACCTGAACCAGTCAAGCACAGAAAACATAAAAACATAAAAGGCATAATTCCCAACTAAACAAGTTATAATCCTCCCATGTCAAAGCTGTCGAAATACTAAATTAACCAGTTTCAGCAATCAAATAGCTGAATGCCCAAGATGAATGACCTAGTTCCAGCAGTTAAATGGCTAAAATACATAGTTTAAGCTGTCAGAAGTAACACAATTGACATTAGGCACCCACAAGGATGACCAAAGAATGTCCCAGACAACACAGTAAAGGACAAACACAGACCCTACACAGCCGCAACACAGACCTGTTTAACTACAGACTACAGGATTCACTGTAGAAACATGTAAATATTTAGCATTTAACCTTCCAAATAAATCAGATAACCTAAATTTGCAAAATATTTTCCTAACAAAAATACCCAATTTGACAGTATTTAGTTATGTATCAGTGTTTAACATTATATTAAAGTGATGCAGCTTTGAACATCACATATTGTAGCTCGTTTTGTTATATTTTACATTCAAAAACATCTAACACTATCATTATAGGGATAAAGTTGGGATAAAAGAGACGCAATTGATTGTGTAAGGGGTTTTCAGTGTTTGAAGATGATAATAGCAGGCAATGATACCACCTGTACTTTTTGAAGTGTTAAGGCTCCAATCAGAGTACTGAAGCGATGAAGATTTAAATACATTGTTCAAATTTTGTTCAATAAATGAGCTTTAACCAAAGATATTTTATAACAGTTTTCAAACAACATACATTACAACCTCTGTAGAGCAACATCCTTTGGAAGCTGCAAATATTGGCTGTTGTACAGAGATTGTGCTCTACAGAGGTTAAATCTATAGTAAATATCTGATTAGGGAAATCGTCTTTCGCCAAAGCCACGAAATTTTGTTCCATTGAATTAAATGATTTTCCAGTAGCGGTGAATAGTTTGCTTTAAATTGACCCAACTAATCTATGAAATAAATTGGATAAACATTTGAAAATTTTCTTTAACCCGATATCTCCTTAATGTGAACTTGTTTGCAAAGCTTGTCTTGTGTTTTTCTGTACATAGAATAGTGTTGACAAATGAGTATAATCCGGGATGGAGTAAACAGAGAGCAAACAAGGACAAACAAACGAAACATCAAAAGTTTTCATCTACATGTGATAGTTAAACTATAGATTTAGATACTTTCAAATATTCTACTAATGTGGTGGACTGGCAGAACATTTACTTCAGACAATAGAGCTTATTATTACAGAGCTTTAGCTGTTAGAACTCATATGGTTATGGAAGCTCAGACAGAGGTTATGTTACAGAGCTTAGATGGTAAAGCTCATATGGTTATAAAAGCTCAGACAGAGCTTATGTTACAGAGCTTAGTTGGTGGAGCATATATGGTCATAAAAGCTGAGACAGAGGTTATGTTACAGAGCTTAGTTGGTAGAGCTCACATGATTATAAAAGCTCAGATGGAGCTTATATTACAAGGTTTAGTTGGTAAAGAGAGCTCATATTAAAAAGCTTAGGCAGAGCTTATGTTACAGAGCTTAGTTGGTTGAGCTCATATAGTGATAAAAGCTCAGACAAAGCTTATATTACAGGGTTTAGTTGGTGAAGCAAGCTCATATGGTTATAAAAGCTCAAACAGTAGAGGAGAGGTGGTTGATAATTATATCTGAGCTCTAAAGGTAAAGCTAATAATATTCAGTGCTCAGATGAGAGAGTGCAGTTAAGAGCTCAAGTCATAAAGCTCAACTGGTATGTTAATTGTGGTTAAGAGCTCAGAATGTTAAGCTGTAATCTTATCATTCTTGATTGTATCACAATCTATGCTTCTCATTGTTGAAGGCGGCTTTCCCTATGTTCCTTACCAGTATTCACACCAATGCAGGAATGGTGCAGATCTCAATGCAGATCGATGTGTCTAGCACATTAAGAACAAAATCAAAAATAATACTTCCTGACCATCGGCCAGGCCCAGCCCATCAAAGTTTAAAAGGATGCCCACATGTACTCAGCTTTGACTGGAATGCGTACGTGTTTGCAATTAAATGCAAAATTTAAAGGCACATATAGTACTGTTTTATGCAAAATAAAATGAATATGAGAACATTTAGACTAAATACCAAATGCCTGATGGATGACACTGCATGCATGGAAAGTTACAAACATGTAGCATTATTTTAGTAATTACACAGCATTTTTTTAGTAAAATACAGCATTTATTTAGTATAACACTGTAGCATTTATAGTATGTATGCAGACGTTTTTGACTTAGGCTTTAATACATCATCTATGTCAGAAATTAAATATTCCTTAGATATTATGTTTTGATAGGAAATATAGACTTTATATCTGCCATTGAAGTTCATCATGCAAAGACATACAAAATGCATACCTTATATATTTGTGTATCCTTAAGTCACTTGTTTTCACAAACACGCTACAGCGACGTTACAACTGTATAAAATCCAATTTTGAATGTTAACTAGATATATTATACGAATATTCATCAAAATAACACCCTTTTTATTAGCGGGTAAATGAATATTGTCAAACTTTTCTTAATCCATTCAAGATTTAACGCTTTACCTTGATAAATAAACGTTAAACGTCGGTCTGCTTGTCGCCAATTTCCTGAATCAAAGTAAATCCCCGACTGGATGAATATTTTACCAGCTTTTATATCATAAAATGGCCATGTAGGGTGCAATAGCTAACACACATCAAATTACGTCCTTTATACAAAATTCTAATCTAATTCAATACGGAACCAAAGCGGATTTAATACCCAAGTCTTGTTTATAGTTTTGTGACAGATTTCAGCGACTAGAAAAACTTCACTGAAATAAGAATTGATCAAATAAACTAAACACTTGAAATATAACGCTGAATGCTCAATGTTAAGATAAACAGGGGTAATATAAATACAGCTTTCTCCGGTAATTTAAAGGTGAAATATTTATCTCGACTAATGGACTAAGCGTGAGAACACAGGACTATGTAATTTAGCTTTTGTTGAAACCAGGCCCCGATCTCCCGAAGCATCTCAATCTGAGCTGACATAAATCTCAAATACTGTCATGTGTCTTTGAGATAATTTCCATGGGAGACATGACTCTGAAAGTTGGCACCACAAAACAGATACATTGTTCTCAGAGAGTTTATTACAGTAAATATTTTGAACATAAAACTTAAGAATGATCTCATATCTATACTCTTGACTTGAGCAAAATCTCAATTTGAGTTGAGATTTCTACTTGAGATGCTTCGGGAGATTGGGGCCAGTATGTAATATATAAGTTAGTAATCCATTCATAAATATAATAATATATATTAATAAATAATTAATATCAAATCCATTACTTTAATGAATTCCTAAATATGCTTCTACATTTTGTAGAATATTATACTTTAATGGCATACAAGTTATTAAAGAAATAATGCAAAAACAATTAAATATAATTTCCTGCACCAGATCAAAGATGTAATATGAAAATCCTGTGTACCTTGTATCTGTGACGTAATATGAAAATCCTGTGTACCTTGTATCTGTTACGTCATATGAAAATCCTATGTACCTTGTGTCTGTGACGTAATATGAAAATCCTGTGTACCTTGTATGTGTGACGTAATATGAAAATCCTGTGTACCTTTGTATCTGTGACACGTACATGTTGTCGAGCTACCAATGGTAGCATACAAAGGGAAGCAACTGCTATTACGTTTTACAACATATAGATACATTTTATCTCCCCTGTCTGACCTGACACACAAAGATCGACGGGGTGGACAAGTGGTCTAGTTGTTAGAGCTACTGACTACTGATCTGAAGGTTATGGGTTCGATCCCTACTCCAGACGGTCAAAAACAGAAATGCGTTTCAGTGTTTCCCACCCAACATAACTCAAATTGCTAACAGTCTTTCGGACGAGACGTTAAGCGAGATCCCGTGTATGATGCTTTACATCGGCAAGGAACCAGGGATGCTTCTGGAACTGGGGCATCTTCCGTATCATGCACTGTCCCCCAAGAACTAAAGTGACTAACTTCTTCTGGGGCCTCGCCCATATGGATTTCCGATGGCGAGGACAATTAAAAGCAAATAAACAAAAGATCAACGACAGGTCATGGACAGTACGGTCATCAGTCAAATGAGTACGTTGATCAGACAGCGACAGCATACATGGGTCATCCGTAAAGTTCTAGGACAGCTTCTAAAAACTTAGTTAATTTTAAAATTCATACGATAGGTAGAATGACATGTTATGAATTTGAATATGACAAATTAATATTGCGGAGTTAACATATGCGTATGTTATCGTTGCTAAGGCAACGCATGTAGCGAACTACGTAGCAGTCCAAATGTTAAACTTGATGTTATTTCCGTTCGTCATTATTTAGGCACCGCATCTCTTTTATGAATTGAACCATTTACCTAAGATTTCCCATGACTTGCCATACATTATTCGTGATGCTTGTTCCTAAATTTCAAAACAATGTCTTGAAAAATAACAAAAATATTTAAATGAACACGTTGCACCAGAGTTTTCGACGCTCACTGGCAGTGCCCTGGATTTTATGTTTTTAAATTATTCATACGCTCGTATTATAGCTTTTAACCATTGTGATGTCGTCCAATGCACGTGATGCGTTTTACGCCCTGGGCAGTGAATACATAAAAGTACATAATATAGAATTATTGCAGTTCGAACAACACGAACGACAGACAATGGGGCTAATCAACTAATTGAACTAATCAACTTATTCCTGGATTAGCGTAAGGTCTCTCCTTATTCATGGCATTATATCTCACATTAAATAGTGATTTAATTCCGTGCCTTATTTAAAGCAAATGACAACTTGCAAATATGAAACATTTTAAGAGGACCTAGTTATATCTTAATGCATTGTAGTCTGTGTGTGTGTGTGGTGAGCATGTACCTCATCCGGGCCTCGAGTGTAGAAGTCTATCGACTCACCATACGGACAAATTGTCCGTGTCTAAGTATTAAGAAGCATACCGAGGGTTTGGGGCCTTTTGGGGTCTTCTTGTGATGTAGGCCTATAAAATGAACAACTTTATGTCGTGAACGGCTCCATAAACGACAGACTAAGATAATTCGTCGCCACATGTCACTCTTATCCTGTCACAGTTGATTCCAATGTGCGCCAAGGAAAAATGTTGGGCACACTCCTATTTCTGTGTTATATAAACGACCGACCGAAATCAGTATGCAAAAGATTGCCACCTGTAGGCTACTGCTCCATTAAATCTTACAGAGACAACATCCCTCTTCAAGAAGACCTCACTGAAGTAACTTAAAGAATGGTATGAGTTCAACTCAATTTTGTAATAGTCTAATAAGTAAGTAAGTAAATAAAGACTTTATTTAACGAGGCTACACATTTGGTTTCCCAATCTTCCAAGTGAGCCTCAAATGTTACATCATTAGCGTCTTCAATAAAAGTTAATAAACACGTCTCTACTCACTTGTATTGACAACACATTCCTAAAACAAGTCAGCCAGAATCATAGGCAGTCAGTACATTGCCTTTTTGGCGAACTTAGCTTATAGACTTATTGCGTTAAGGGAGATCACTGTTCGTGACATTTGGTTAGGACGTATCGAAATGGTGTGAAAATTGTCATGCTACTATAAATTTAGTACTGTGTTATACCGTATACCGGATGTTGTTGCACCACTGTGTTTTACCGTATACCAGATGTTGTTGCACCACTGTGGTTTACCGTATACCGGATGTTGTTGCACCACTGTGTTATACCGTATACCGGATGTTGTTGCACCACTGTGTTTTACCGTATACCAGATGTTGTTGCACCACTGTGGTTTACCGTATACCGGATGTTGTTGCACCACTGTGTTATACCGTATACCGGATGTTGTTGCACCACTGTGGTTTACCGTATACCGGATGTTGTTGCACCACTGTGGTTTACCGTATACCGGATGTTGTTGTTACTCCACTGTGGAAAAACGTATACCGGATGTTGTTGCACCACTGTGGTTTACCGTATACCGGATGTTGTCGCACCACTGTGTTATACCGTATACCGGATGTTGTTGCTCCACTGTGGTTTACCGTATACCGGATGTTGTTTCACCACTGTGTTATGCGGTATACCGGATGTTGTTGCACCACTGTGTTATACCGTATACCGGATGTTGTTACTCCACTGTGGAAAAACGTATACCGGATGTTGTTGCACCACTGTGGTTTACCGTATACCGGATATTGGTACTCCACTGTGGAAAAACGTATACCGGATGTTGTTGCACCACTGTGTAAAACCGTATACCGGATGTTGTTTCACCATTGTGTTATACCGTATACCGGATGTTGTTACTCCACTGTGTTATACCGTATACCGGATGTTGTTGCACCACTGTGTTATACCATGTACCGGATGTTGTTGCACCACTGTGGTATACCGTGTACCGGAAGTTGTTACTCCACTGTGGAAAAACGTATACCGGATGTTGTTGCACCACTGTGGTTTACCGTATACCGGATATTGTTACTCCAATGTGGAAAAACGTATACCGGATGTTGTTGCACCACTGTGTAAAACCGTATACCGGATGTTGTTTCACCACTGTGTTATACCGTATACCGGATGTTGTTACTCCACTGTGGAAAAACGTATACCGGATGTTGTTGCACCACTGTGGTTTACCGTATACCGGATATTGTTACTCCACTGTGGAAAAACGTATACCGGATGTTGTTGCTCCACTGTGTAAAACCGTATACCGGATGTTGTTTCATCACTGTGTTATACCGTATACCGGATGTTGTTGCTCCACTGTGGTTTACCGTATACCGGATGTTGTTTCACCACTGTGTTATGCCGTATACCGGATGTTGTTGCACCACTGTGTTATAACGTATACCGGATGTTGTTACTCCACTGTGGAAAAACGTATACCGGATGTTGTTGCACCACTGTGTAAAACCGTATACCGGATGTTGTTTCACCACTGTGTTATACCGTATACCGGATGTTGATACTCCACTGTGTTATACCGTATACCGGATGTTGTTGCACCACTGTGTTATACCATGTACCGGATGTTGTTGCACCACTGTGTTATCCCGTGTTACGGATGTTGTTACTCCACTGTGGAAAAACGTATACCGGATGTTGTTGTACCACTGTGTTTTACCGTATACCGGATGTTGTTGCACCACTGTGGTTTACCGTATACCGGATGTTGTTACTCCACTGTGCAAAAACGTATACCGGATGTTGTTGCACCACTGTGGTTTACCGTATACCGGATGTTGTCGCACCACTGTGTTATACCGTATACCGGATGTTGTTGCTCCACTGTGGTTTACCGTATACCGGATGTTGTTTCACCACTGTGTTATGCCGTATACCGGATGTTGTTGCACCACTGTGTTATAACGTATACCGGATGGTGTTACTCCACTGTGGAAAAACGTATACCGGATGTTGTTGCACCACTGTGTAAAACCGTAAACCGGATGTTGTTGCACCACTGTGGTTTACCGTATACCGGATGTTGTTTCACCACTGTGTTATACCGTATACCGGATGTTGTTGCACCACTGTGTTATACCGTATACCGGATGCTGTTGCACCACTGTGTTATACCGTATACCGGATGTTGTTACTCCACTGTGGAAAAACGTATACCGGATGTTGTTGCACCACTGTGGTTTACCGTATACCGGATGTTGTTACTCCACTGTGGAAAAACGTATACCGGATGTTGTTGCACCACTGTGTAAAACCGCATACCGGATGTTGTTTCACCACTGTGTTATACCGTATACCGGATGTTGATACTTCACTGTATTATACCGTATACCGGATGTTGTTGCACCACTGTGTTATACCATGTACCGGGTGTTGTTGCACCACTGTGTTATCCCGTGTTACGGATGTTGTTACTCCACTGTGGAAAAACGTATACCGGATGTTGTTGCACCACTGTGTTTTACCGTATACCGGATGTTGTTGCACCACTGTGGTTTACCGTATACCGGATGTTGTTACTCCACTGTGGAAAAACGTATTCCGGATGTTGTTGCACCACTGTGGTTTACCGTATACCGGATGTTGTCGCACCACTGTGTTATACCGTATACCGGATGTTGTTGCTCCACTGTGGTTTACCGTATACCGGATGTTGTTTCACCACTGTGTTATGCCGTATACCGGGTGTTGTTGCACCACTGTGTTATAACGTATACCGGATGGTGTTACTCCACTGTGGAAAAACGTATACCGGATGTTGTTGCCCCACTGTGGAAAAACGTATACCGGATGTTGTTGCACCACTGTGTTATACCGTATACCGGATGTTGTTGCACCACTGTGGTTTACCGTATACCGGATGTTGTTACTCCACTGTGGAAAAACGTATACCGGATGTTGTTACTCCACTGTGGAAAAACGTATACCGGATGTTTTTGCACCACTGTGGTTTACCGTATACCGGATGTTGTTTCACCACTGTGTAAAACCGTATACCGGATGTTGTTGCACCACTGTGGTTTACCGTATACCGGATGTTGTTTCACCACTGTGTTATACCGTATACCGGATGTTGTTACTCCACTGTGGAAAAACGAATACCGGATGTTGTTGCACCACTGTGGTTTACCGTATACAGGATGATGTTACTCCACTGTGGAAAAACGTTTACCGGATGTTGTTGCACCACTGTGTAAAACCGTATACCGGATGTTGTTGCACCACTGTGGTTTACCGTATACCGGATGTTGTTTCACCACTGTGTTATACCGTATACCGGATGTTGTTACTCCACTGTGGAAAAACGTATACCGGATGTTGTTACACCACTGTGGTTTACCGTATACCGGATGTTGTTTCACCACTGTGTTATACCGTATACCGGATGTTGTTGCACCACTGTTGTTTACCGTATACCGGATGTTGTTGTTACTCCACTGTGGAAAAACGTATACCGGATGTTGTTGCACCACTGTGGTTTACCGTATACCGGATGCTGTTGCACCACTGTGTTATACCGTATACCGGATGTTGTTGCACCACTGTGGTTTACCGTATACCGGATGTTATTACTCCACTGTGGAAAAACGTATACCGGATGTTGTTGCACCACTGTGGTTTACCGTATACCGGATGTTGTTGCACCACTGTGGAATAACGTATACCGGATTTTGTTTCACCACTGTGTTATACCTTACACCGGATGTTGTTACTCCACTGTGGAAAAACGTATACCGGATGTTGTTACTCCACTGTGGTAAAACGTATACCGGATGTTGTTAATCCACTGTTGAAAAACGTATACCGGATTTTGTTGCACCACTGTAGTAAAACGTACACCGGATGTTGTTACACCACTTTGGGAAAACGTACACCGGATGTTGTTGCACCACCGTGGTATACCATACACCGGATGTTGTAGGACCATTGTGGTATACCGTACATATTGAATATGCCATACATCCTGGAATATAGGGCCTAGGATGACTGTACTATGATTGTGGTGATGAATACACATACGACCTGTGATGGTCATTTCCAACAGTGATACATGTATATACCTACATTTACATAAATCACTGTCTGACGCTTTTGGGCACAGTGTCAAATGCGGTCTTCATAACAATTGTGTTGATACAATTTGAATGAAATTTCATATTCCAACATAATTACTATATTTTGGAACAGCAACTTATGGCTTACAATGTTGACATAATATTGAATCCGTTTGTGAATAAATGTCTATACTTTTACAAAATAGTGATACATCCAGTAAAAAAGACTTTTAATGAATATATATACAAATAGAATATCCACTGTCACTTTTGTAACAAAAACAATGTTCAACATACATTATGTACTTCATAAAAGACGAAATATCAGATTTGACCTTGAAATGTCTATGACATTGACCTTGAAGTGGTCAGTATTTGTTCCGCCGCGCGCTCCCGAACATTGGGGCGGCGGGGGAGGGTTTTAAGGGAGGGGTGTCCCCATAAAACTGGTACTGATTCATATTCGTGTTTTCAATGTTGTCATAAAATATCAAATGTTGTTGACTTGATTACTTGTATTTTGGGTCGATTCAGCCGTTTATTGTTTAAATCTCAATTAATTATGCAGTATTTGAATATACCTCGATTATAAACCATAGCTGCTGTTTCCTTAAAGAAATTTCTGTCGTCAAAACTTTGGTGATACTAAAAACTCACGGAAGTACCGTGAAAATACAAACAAACGGTATACATAATGTAATATAAAAATAAAACAAATAATGTAGTGTCACATAATCTAATTTAATAAGCATAACGTACTATAAAAATAAAACAAATAATGTAGTGTCACATAATCTAATTAATAAGCATAACGTACATGTGTGTAAGCATGTATATATCTATATTTTTAAATAAAAGAATGCTTTATGAATACGAAAACAATATAATTTACATGTTCATGATCACTTCAGTTCAAAACACACAATGGTGCGAGTTATTTGCGATATATCTATTTGTATGAAAAAAATGTCGTTGCTCGCTGAAATATTGGGGCGGCGATCGCCGCCCCTGCCACCTCAGTCGCGACGCCTCTCCGAACTTCGTAAGATTCAAATGAAGCTAACTATCATACACATACTTGATATTACCATTATAAATAAAAAGGTGTCATGTTTGAATATAAGAATTACGAATACCGAATCAAAGAATGTCATCTCGGACATCATGGACATAAATAAAATGGTTGTTTTCACAAAGTCACTTTTCTATCCTAATTAAATTATACAATATACAAACAAACTATATATTCTAATACAAAGGTAGAGCAAAATATCACATTTTCAACTATTTTTGACCTTGAAATGACCTTAACCTTGGCCTCATAGTGGTTAGTGTAGTATGCCCATTTGATACACACCATCAAATGAATACTATGAATGCAAACATTAGCATTACATTTCATAACTTCGTCATTGAAACATAAAAGTGTGCATAAATTAGCAATTTATGGCGGCCATCTTGGCGGCCTCTTGGAAAATGCTCAAGGGTGACTAGGTGTCATACAACAGATTATGAGAGAGGACATCCACCTGAACATTTTGGTACCAAAACATTGTGTGCATACTCCAAAGTTAGGTTCATCATATAAACATGACTGGCTGGCATCTGGACTACAAAGCTTATAATTGTTTTTATGTTGCTTTTAAAAACACTATAATATAATTATTATTTACATGTATTTTATGTAATTATGCTAAGAAAAAATCCAGTAAATAAAAACAGAAAACCAAATTTAAATTTTAGCCGCAATTTGTTTCTACATCAAGTCCATGCAGTTTCCAAGTTATACATGCTGGCCATGTAGTTTGTAAGTTATACATGCTGGCCATGTAGTTTGTAAGTTATACATGCTGGCCTGCGGCCTTGAGCCGCAGGTTATATTAGATTGCCAAAAGTAAAACAAGTCAAATAGTTCCTGCGAGCAAATGATGTACCGACTTCATTTTACAGAGAATTGACAGGATCCTCGACCTTCTATCTGCATAATTCAACAGCTGATGTGTATAAAATTAAGCATGAAAATCTCAAAATTGTGAAAGAAATAAGCGCGATAGGCAGGTAGCTTTCAAATTGGGAAAACTATATGCACGATAATTTGACATACGAAATTTATCAACAAATTGTTAAATAGTTTCATGTATAACAAACCAATTTTCAAGACACATAATTGCATATTATGACTCCCTTGTTCCATATAATATTTATATTCTTATAAATAAAACCTCGTATCAGTCCATTTAAGGTATTATCATAAGACATGTTTTCAGTCTTCAACAATATCAAAGATCATAAACCAATTCCGATAATTCCATGACAATAGACAATTAGAATTTTAAGTCTCTGAATAGACATTAACACTGAATGGTAATTCTCCTTATATGACTCTGGAGACCTAAAGAAACTGTATATGTTGTTAATTTTATCAAGGGAAACAACAAGCACTTATTTTACCCGCTGATCCTAAAAAAATCCGAAAAATAATTTACGGAGCGAAGTGCAGGGTACGAATTGTGTTGAGTACGAAAAACATATTCAGGAGTCGTACGAAAGTGTTGAGTATGAAACTATAGTGAAGAATTTATCCAACGATAAAACGATCCAAACTCGTGTTTTAAACTCTTTTAAATCGAGTTGCGTGTATATTTTTATCGTAGGGACTGGTTTTAAGGATACTATTTTAGTTCTTTCAAAGAATTTCGACTTGCCCGGGCTGACATACGTCAGCCATCTTTTCGCGTAAGATAACCTATTTTCGTTCAAGAAAAATTTGAAATCTTGTAACGACCGGTTTGATTAGTCTGGTTCACGACATTCTTACAAAATGCATCTTTTTTTGGATTTTTGTTTTGAAATCGTAAACCATCGAGAACAGGTCACGTGCCCCTCCATGGACTTTTTACTTAAGGCAATCCAATATACCTGCTTGCTCAAGGCTCGCAGGTAATGACCATGGAGGGCACGTGACATGTTCTGGATGGTTTACGATTTCAAAAGAAATATCCAAAAAAGAAGCATTTTGTAAAAATGTCGTGAACCAGACTATTCCATTAATCCATGCGGATAACATCGGTCTTTATCGCATTACAATAGTTTATTTACCAAGGAAAGCAGAAATATTCCGAAATTCACTGTGAACGCGAGACCACGAATCTAAACAGCAGACGTCTGCAGCTGCATAATAATCCCAGTCAATAATAAATATAGTGGGCAATGGACTACATCCCGTAGAGAACACATCGCTAGATTAACAGAAGCATGGTATTGATAGATAATAAATATGTTTCTAATTTTTTGAATTTGTTCATTCGTTCGGCACATACATTTAACACAACCAAATAATTGGAGGATATTTGTTTGTTTAAACTGAATACGATTTATATCTCATCATGGCATTTGTTGTTAGATTGGTCGGTATTGTCCAATTTTACATGTATTGGAATTATTTTGACAGAAACATAAATTTAAACTTACACCGGAATAAATTCGAATTGCATCTAAACTGCAAAAAACACATCCTAAACAGTACAACTAAGTTATCAGCCGCAGGAAACTATTTGACTTGTACATGCTGGCCAAGCAAGATGTAAGCTTTACATGCTGGTCATGCAAGTTGTAAGATTATCATGGTACTGTGCAAGTTGTAAGATTATCATGGTACTGTGCAAGTTGTAAGATTATCATGGTACCGTGCAAGTTGTAAGATTATCATGGTACTGTGCAAGTTGTAAGATTATCATGGTACTGTGCAAGTTGTAAGATTATTATGGTACCGTGCAGGTGATAAGATTTTCATGGTATGATGCAAGTTGTAAGATTATCATGGTACCGTGCAGGTTGCAAGATTTTCATGGTATAGTGCAAGTTGTAAGATTTTCATGGTACTGTGCAAGTTGTAAGATTATTATGGTATAGTGCAAATTGTAAGATTTTTATGGTACTGTGCAAGTTGTAAGATTATCATGGTATAGTGCAAGTTGTAAGATTTTTATGGTACTGTGCAAGTTGTAAGATAACCATGGAACGATGCAAGTTGTAAGATTATCATGGTACCGTGCAAGTTGTAAGATTATCATGGTACCGTGCAAGTTGTAAGATTATCATGGTACGATGCAAGTTGTAAGATTATCATGGTACCGTGCATATTATTTACATGTATTATGTAAGATACGTATTATATAAGCTAGGTTTGAAACTTGACAAAGGAGTCATGTCACAACAAAAGTGGAGACATACAACTGTCAAGTTTCGAACGTTATTTTAAAGTTTCTCGTATTTGCTGCGTAAAATCTATACGACACAACATAATAATTTCAACATCGTAGTTTAACAATATTCACCATAATTCTAAATTCTCATCATCACCTGCTATTTTGATATCGTGGAATATCTATATGTAACAAGGCTTTGAAGAAAAGTCTCTAAAATAGGGAAAAATACATATTTATTGATTATATTTTAAGTAATTTGCCCATATAGTACTACATTTGTACATGTATATATTAACTTCCTTAAAACGCAAGATATTAACCAAATTTCTTTTGCCTTTAGCTTCATTAATATTATTCTTAAAAACTATTGAAAATCTCATAATCCATATTTATGTCATAATAGCAGGTTTTCCTGGAGACTGGCTAATATCTTTATGATATCATTAAATTTTGCATTATTAGTATTTGTTATCGATGCTGTCATTTTAGAATTCGGACTAAATGCTTAGCAATTGCTCGTAGTTGAGTGAATAGAAACGTGAGAATTCGCCGTTGAAGTTAATAGTAAAATTACGGTACGCGAAGCTTGGTCGCACCTGATCAACATTCAACGGAGCGAGCATGGCCGAATGGTAGTACTACTCATATGACTCATCTACGTCTAGACAGCTGGACCAGTCCGAGTGGTTATGGCGATGAACTTGTGGTCGGGGGTGTGTGGTTCAAATCCTTTCAGCGACCCTCGTTGTTTCTTCTCGTTGTTTCTTGTCTTTGTAAATATATTGTTCTGTTATTGGACTCCGCATTGGGGAAGTATATAGATGTCTGACCTCTGTAAGGGGAGATCACTGCGTATGAGATTGGATTATGGAATGTAACACGTGTGAAATGGTGTGAAATTGTCGTGCTGAATATACTTTTTTGTGTGGCTACCTTTAGTGTACGCTATTTGCCCCGGGGTATGAATTTTAACAATGAAATGGTAAAAATACAACCTGAGATCTTCTTATTTTTGTTTTATCTATTTAAATTTACAGCCAAGAGTAACGAAACTTTGACAATATAGTATTTATTCCAAGAGTAAGCGCTCCATTAAAATACATCACATACGCATCAAGATTCGAATTATCTGACATGCATCTTTATCAATCCATCCAAAGAAAGAAGTCTTCATGAAGTCATTTAGCGGTCGTATATAAAGTGTTTATTTTCTTCGTAGTACAATATTGCCAAGCATTTGGCGTTGTCTGTTTTGCAGGGCTTGCTCTTTGGTTGTTTCCCTACATCCCTTCTTCCCTCCTAGATAAGAAGGGGTGGCCATGGAGCTCGTCTTTGTCTAAGCGACTTCGTCTTTATGCTTTTATTTCTGTTTGTCTCCAATTGGAGACGAACAAACTGCTTGACGCGTGTATATGGTCGCACGGTCATGATACGCTCTCTGTTCTATTCCCCCAAAATTTTTCATTTTTCTAAATTATTCTTAAATAACTGATTCTAATTTGGGTTTTTTAAAAGTGTGTATTGTCTTTAGATGAAAAAATACTGTTTTTGTAATTCTAAAATTGGAATAGATAAAATTCTACTGTGATATCTGAAAGTGGAGTTAACGGACAGAGAGCGTATCGTGATTTTACATGTAAAAATACATATATAATCTGTAATGAGAATGTAACTGAATGATTAATTTTACCGGAAGTCTAAATACCCCAGTCTGCACCAGTTTGGTGAATTACCTCCCTTTAATAAATGTGCAATATGCACATTGTAAACTCTAAACGTAGTCATTAAGAAAATCTATATACCAAATACAAGCAAGGGGGGGGGGGTTGGGTGAAGGTTAGTATATACTAACATTTTTAAAGGAGATACTCTTCGTTTATTTTCTGCTTTACGTAAAGTACCGGAAACAAACGAACACTGCTCGGATCTATGTCGGAATTGACCGAATAACGGAGATCGGTAATGCATTGAAAATGGTGACTTGACAAACAATACCGTTTTCCGGAATTTGAAAGTTATTCTGCATTTGAATCACACAGGTAAAATACAAATTATTTCATTTATTCATATACTATAGTATTATACTATGGATGCGAAAATGTCGTCATCAATTATCGTGAGATAATCTTGATAATTGAACTGAATTTCCGGTATGCCTTAACTCGGACTAAATTGCCTGTATGTACCGGCACAATGTTTAAGAAATTGCGACCTGTCACAAACCGGAAGAGACTCAACGGCAGGCTGCAAGATTCATCTAGGGTGACTTTAAGCCAAGACTCGGAAGAAGGTGACAATGCTTTTACACCCTGTCTAAGCGTAGAATCGAGCGTGCGGATCGATTACGACGGAGCAGTGCGGAAAATGCGGATTGTTTTTATGGTCAATATCATGTTTTGCTTCATCATTCTCTAAATTTTAAAACTACGAGATTGAGAATAGGTCGAGGGTGACCTACAATAAATGCCCCTCGATCGTAATGCATTGATATATTTATAGCACTTGTAATTTTTTCTAACATTCGGAAAAAACGCACCGAAACTCGCCTCTTTTGCTACCGTCCCGTAGTTTTCTCGTCGTAAATGGTTCAAATGTACTTTATCGTCCTTATTTCCTCGTCGAACATATACAATACATCATATTTAACAAATACCTCACCGCTCAAGCGGTTTAAAACTAATTGAAACCTTGAAAACCCAGCCGTCAACGAGACGTGAATTTGTACGACCGAGGGGAAGGATCGGTGCGTATTTTCGAGCGGCCGGAGATTACGGTAAACGTTGTTTACACGGCTTTTGTAGGTCGGCCCGTGGACAAAAATCATTTTGTAACTGTTTATATGATATAAGTTGGTGTTTCTTAAATGAGTACCGCCGATTTCACACTAAATCGCATTCTTGTAACGATGTATTCCTTCGTGAGCGCATGTCTATCGTTTAGGCACAAAACTACAAGTGCTATGAGTATTTCAATGCATCACGATCGAGGGGCATTTATTGTAGGTCATCCTCGACCTATTCCCAATCTCGTAGTTTTAAAATTAAAAGAATGATGAAGCAAAACATTACCTTGATCATAAAAACAATCCGCATTTATCGCACTGCTCAGTCGTAATCGCTTAGACAGGGTGTTTTAACTGCCAAGACAATAAAAAGCAGACTAAACTTTACTCAGACGTTGATACTAAAACATTGTTGAAAATCAAATCAGAAATAACTGTCAGTGTTATAAAACATAATACACACCTATACAGTACATAAAAGCCTGTCCAATATAAAAAGGGATTGTCCACAAAATCCTATTTAGAATGGCCTTTTTTACCTTCAAAAAACGAAAAATTCATGGAAATTATCCAGGAAAACGACAAAAGTCAGAACAAAACTGTAAATTGTACTGTTTAATTTCATCAAATATAACAATTGTTACGTCAACGGAACAAATATTTGAATCTAAAAATTCAACAAAATGTTCCGCTAGCGGAACAATTTCACATATCTAGATGACAATAAATCTATCAGTTAAACAACTATCCCTATCTAGATATAAATGAAATTGTTCCGTTAACCGACCAAAATTTAATGTACATATCAGAACTGTAACATACAAATGTTCCGTTAGCGGAACATTTTGGCATATCTAGATGAGAATCAAATTGTTCCTTTGACAGTACAAATGAACTTTACTTTGAACTAAACAAATATCCCAGTCTAGATACTTGCCTTAGACCTGCCCTCCACTAGGACCCCGAAGGGTTCCCGAGGGCTAAATCTGCCAAATCGGGATAGTTCGGAATGTCTTCGCGACGTTCTGCAACCCTTCCGTGTCATTCCTGTACGCTTCAGGAAGCATTCTGGAGACTTCGGGATCGAACAATATTCGGTATCCAAGTTTTAAAAGTTTTTAAATTTGGACACCGAAGATCTTGTTCGGGATTGCTTCGGTAGTCCTTCGGGGCACTAGTAATCGTAAACCCGTCAGCAACAGTTCGGGAATCCATTCACTCGACATCTTCGGG
The DNA here is from genome assembly GCA_947247005.1 of Spisula solida. NCBI lineage: Eukaryota > Metazoa > Mollusca > Bivalvia > Venerida > Mactridae > Spisula > Spisula solida. The sequence goes on from OX365947.1 coordinate 7,099,175, forward strand.
AAGCCTTCTGCGAGGCTTCGTTATCATTTTAACCATCCGAGTGGTCCCCAAAGGAAGCTGAAGCAATGCCGAAAGCTTCCCGAATACGACGAATGGATGATTATGCACAACGAAGCTATGCCGATCATGTTAAGAAACTTGTCGAACAGTTGCCGAAGGCACATATTGTGAACGGAAGGGATGCCGAAGCCATATTTTCCGAACTACGAGTTTACAAGAGCGACTGCGGAAGCGATGAGGTCAGTTGGCTGCTATTTTTAGTCTTGAATATATCGTTTTCATCATGGTCCTACAAACCAAGGACAAGCTACCAAATAGGGTTGTGTAAGCCTCTATTAAAAACGATGACACAACCAGTGCCCCATGGTCTCCAACTATTAAAGGCAAGCACTCGAAAGAGACTCCCGGTATATTTACCAAGGACTGTAATTTGTTTTCATGAGCTCAATATGCAAAGAACTAAAAGCTTTTAGATCGAATACGGCACAACCTTACAAATTGCATGGCAAGCTAGATTACTTACAAATTGCCAACTTATAAACTGCATGACAAGCATGTATAACTTACAACTTGCATGATCAGCATGTAAATCTTACAACTTGCATGGCAGCATGTAAAACTTACAAATTGCATGATCAGTATATATAACTTACAACTTGCATGATCAGCATGTAAATCTTACAACTTGCATGGCAGCATGTATAACTTACAACTTGCATGATCAGCATGTAAATCTTACAACTTGCATGGCAGCATGTAAAACTGACGAATTGCATGATTAGCATGTAAAACTTTCAACTTTTATGTCAGCATGTAAAACTTACAAGTTCCATGACCCCGTGAAAAACTTACAACTTTTATGGCAGCATGTGAAACTTACAAGTTTCATTACCCCGTGAAAAACTTACAACTTTTATGGCAGCATGTGAAACTTACAAGTTTCATGACCCCGTGAAAAACTTACAACTTTTATGGCAGCATGTGAAACTTACAAGTTTCATGACCCCGTAAAAAACTTACAACTTTCATGGCAGCATGTAAAACTTACAAGTTTCATGACCCCGTGAAAAACTTACAACTTTTATGGCACCATGTAAAACTTACAAGTTTCATGACCCCGTGAAAAACTTACAACTTTTATGGCACCATTTAAAACTTACAAGTTTCATGACCCCGTGAAAAACTTACAACTTTTATGGCAGCATGTAAAACTTACGAATTCACTTGATTTCCTTGAGCAATCCTCTGTACACTGTACAGCAATACTCCGTACAATAGTGAGCAATACTAAAGCAATACTCAGTACACTAACTTTATTATTTATTCTCAAAATACACCGTTATTTATGGTTTCTTTCCTGGTAAAGCATTAACAACTTAAACTTGGTCACTAAGCACAATTCTGGCAATGAACAAAAATGTTAAAATAGTGTTATCCTCTATTCTGCCGAAAAAACATGATAAACTTTCCACTAAACCGATCAATGAGCTAAACAAAGCTTTAGCAGCATACTGCAAGAACAACAGCATAATATTTTTGGACAACACACAAAGCTTTATGACAGAAGGAGGTGTAAACAAAACACTTTATAGAGACGAGGTACACCTCAATCCACGCGGCGCATCATATCTAGCGAAAAACATGAAACAAACAATATTTGGACAAATTAAAAACGATACCAGTGCTTTCAAATCAACAGGAAATTTTCGAATGGAGAAATTTACAAATCATCGGATTTACCAAATGAGATATCAACCCAACAGGAATCAAAACTACATGACGTCACACCAGCGATGGATGAGACAGAATCCAATGTCCGTGAACAGGATGTGGGTACCAGACTGGTGTTAGACGAATGCTTAATTCAACCTGACATGAATAGTGCAACTAAAAATTCAAACTGTGACTCAAATAACATCGTGGACGAAACTAACTTTCTATGTGAAAAAGGAATTCATTTCTTTCATTTAAATATACGTTATCTATATCCTAAACTTGATGAATTCAAAATTTTACTTCATAACCATCCGTATCTAGATATTGTTGCACTTTGTGAAACTTTCTTAAATAGCAACTTCTCGGACAGTGAATTTCAAATAAATGGATATCAAATGTTTCTTAAAGACCGTAAAACAAATGGTGGTGGGATCATTGTCTATGTACAACAAAACTATTCATGTCTCCGCAGGTTTGATTTAGAAAATGATAATACTGAAATTATCTGGCTTGAGATTCAAAATAACAAGCAAAAACCAATAATATTGGGTTATATTTATCGCTCCCCCCCTTGTTCCAATGCGGACTGGAATTTAAATTTAGAACACACCTTTGAGAAATTATTCATTGAAAACAAAGAAATTTTATTAACTGGAGATTTAAACTACAACTTTGATCCCATTACTCAATCTACTAACAACAAATCATGGAATAATATTACTAACAACTTCAATTTAAAACAACTTGTTGACATGCCCACCAGAGTAACTAGCACTACAAAAACGATAATTGACCATCTCTATACAAATATTTCTTAAAATATTACTGAAGTTAATGTTCCAGTATTATCTATTAGTGACCATTTTCCTGTGTGTTTTACACGTAAAATTTCAAATACAGCGCCAAAAGACCCCTTACATCAAATGATAAAATATCGTAACATGAAGCAGTTTATTGAAGCAGAGTTTCTTAAATCACTTGAGGAACAGCCATGGTCTATCCTAGATATATATGAAGATCCAAATGATGCTTTAGACTGTTTTCAATCATTATTCAGTGATGCTTTAAATAGACATGCTCCATTGAAACAGAAGCGTGTTAAACACATACATTTACCAGACTGGTACAATCCAGAAATTTACAAAATGACAAAAGAAAGAGATAAAGCAAAGAAGCTGAATAATGAGGAACAATATAAACATTTGCGATTTAATATCAAATTCTAAGAAAACATACTAAGCGGAAACTATAAATGACAATAAAAACGATGCCAAAAAACTATGGAAGAATCTTAGGCAGTTATCAGTTAAAGCCACAAATCACCAAACAAATTTCTTTCATGATGATGAGGGATCTTAAATTTTAGACCCACTTGAAACAGCTGAAGTATTCAATAACTATTTCATTGACATTTTCAAATCTGCTCCCCAAAATTGTTTCTCCTTCTCAGAATGCGATAAAACAAAACTATGTAAATTCATTGAAATGCACTATAAACAGGACACTTCATTTTCAATACCTACTGTAACAAGCACATTCATAGAAAAAGAGCTAGAAAACCTTGATATAAGAAAATCAACTGGACTATATGGTATAGGACCCAAATTCCTTAAAATAAGTGCTAAAATAATATCCAAACACCTAGAGAAAATATTCAACCTTAGTTTATCAAATGGAATATTTCCATCAATGTTCAAGAGAGCAAAGGTTACACCAACTGATGAGTTATTCTTGCAATTGAATTGGATGAAATTTTCAGACAGAGTTAATTATAAAAAGGCAATTCTAGTATACAAATCTGTAAACGGCTTTCTCCCAAAATACATGGAGCAACTATTTACATATCATGAAAACAGATCATTGAGATCATTTGAATAAAAACTACTTGCGGTTCCAAAGCCCAGACTTGAATTTTGCAGAAAATCATTATCATACTCGGGTGCCAAATTATGGAACTTTCTTCCTTACCATGTAAGAACATCTGTAAATGTTAACTCATTTAAAAGCAATTACTTGAAGTGGTGGTTTTCTGGTGGTCAAACTAATTTCTCTCACACTGCATGAAGAGATACATTAATTTTTACCTATTAAAACTGTTCAGTGCAATTTATGCAACAATTAAATGTGTTATATATCAGGTTATATAGTCTGCTTAATAACATTTCTTAACATTTCATTTTTGACTTTCTTTCAGCTGTGTAAATATGTATATATTAATATTACTTTGCCTTTGTACACATACTATGTCAATGTTATATGTATGAGGCTCACAGGGAAGACTGGGTTTACCCAACTGTGTTGCCTCTTTAAATAAAGTCTTTATTATTATTATTAATCATTTTGCTCGATTCAAGTTGTGTAGTTTAAGGAAGAATATAAACAAAAACATCTTTATTTGATAGACCGAGCTGATTTTTTTGCGTGAGTAACGATATGAGTTTGGTCTTTTAATTACCCTTTAAAGTAATTCCTGGTTGTTTGTCGGCTTTCAGGGATGAGGAAAATTATATAAGTAGAAACGTTTGTATATAATCAACATTAAACACACTCAGAAAGACAAAACAGTGTCTGTGAACTTACCCTGGGGTGACTTGAAGGTCGCGAAAATGGATAACAATTACTCACCTTTCTAGCAATATCCGGTGTACGGTATACCGCACTGGTCATTGCAAGCCTTGACACGAAAAATATGCATTTATTGTTTACTAGATCTCGTTATTTTATCTACAAACAAACAAACTGGAGCCTGTTTTTCGTTTTCTTCCATCTTATAATGTTTTCCACTTTTGGGACTACAGTGCACCAAAGGATCATCCTACACAGATAAGTTACCAAGTTATTATTCACCCGCACTACGAGTTGTAAGGGGGGTATACTTATAACACGAAAGTGTTACAAACCTTGAACATGGGAGGTAATGATTGGTATCATTGTAAACATCGATGTTAGAGTTACGTCCCTTGTAAGTAATTTTCACAATGGTTGAACAGTTAGTATGTTCAAAACGAGTTACTTATTTTCAAACAAAACGATGAACATTGAACTTTTTATATAAAACAGTACAAAGCAATGTGGCTAAAATTAGACACATAACTACTCTTCATTCCATCAAGTCGCCACATAGATACCGTCTCGTTAGAACGTCCGCATGTGTTTTATACATGAGAATGGATATCTTATTTAACTTATTTGTTTCATAATTGTATTCGACTTATTTCCATCACTCCCCATACGTTTCTTAGATGGTAACAGATCAGACAGTTAAGGCCGTATAACTATTATTTATATAATCAAGCATCACGGCGACGCATCCACGTTCCGTCTTGGACAACGGAAACACCGATCAATTTCTATTGATATTACGAAACTAAAAATACCCACGTCTGTGATATTTCGGCGATTAAACATGAAATGTGCACATAAACGTCGTATCGTGTTCGAGTGATATGTGCTCTGAAGTTAATGTTCTGCTTTGTAATAATTATATGACGCATTTAAATATACTCTACATGTGCCATATGTGTACACAATACACAGTTATTGTGGTACAAACGTGGGTTTATGGCATTCACGAAATAAAAACACAGTATGGTCATCATAACATTGAGTGTCAAGTTTGATACCTATACATAGTCATAATGTGTTTATTTATTACTGTGGCATACTAGTGCATGTTTGAAAAAGTGCCAAACAAGTGTGGCTTTTGAGAACCAATCTGAGTCGGAGTAAAAAGAAATGTAAAATTTAGATTTTACTATAGCAGTGTAGCAATACCACGTGACTTTTGGCTACAGTTACAAGAAGAAATTTGTAAACATTGGAAAATAAAATAGCCATATGTATTTTATTTCTCAATCGATTTCTATGAAATATACGCCACGCTAAGGGGAACATTATTTGCTTTTCGTGAAATATAAGATCTTTGTAAGCAGCTTTACCGATTTTTTCATTACCCTGTGAAACCTACACGTTCCACGGTTTCGCAGGGTAATGGACAAAACGGCACAGCCGCTGAAAAAGATTATATATTTGATGGGAAGCAAATAATGTCCCCCTTAGCGTGGCGTACATTTCATAGAAATCGATGAAGAAATAAGATACTTATGGATACATTTGTGTTCCAATGTTTTCAAATTACTAGTTGGAACTGTAGCAAAAAAACACATGGTATTGCTACACTGTATAGTATGTGTTCTTCTTTTGACTCTTTATCTATGCAACAGTTACCTGTGAGTCGGAGGTGTCTCAAAAGCCACACTTGACTGGCACTTCAAATATGCACTCGTATACCGCAGTAATAAATAAAAAATACTAAAGTCCAATCTAAATTCTACATTTTCTTTTTACTCTTCATCAGTGGTACAGTTACCTGTGCACTGACTAATGTCCGGCTTTAGGAGACATGCACACGGCACATATACATTGCATACATTTCTTTTGAGTATTTTTTTATAAGTCCAACCTGTCAACGTATGTAGTATGTCAGTCATTTAGAGATTACCCAGTCGCAATATCCTGACTCCGGACGAACCAGCAGTTTCAGTGTATATTTATAAATCTCTCTCTTATAAATCTCTTCATTCTGCTTGCACGTTACAGTGATATCTCATGCCTGCACGTTTCACAGTCAGTCAGTCAGTCAGTCAGTCAGTCAGTCAGTCAGTCAGTCAGTCAGTCAGTCAGTCAGTCAGTCAGTCAGTCAGTCAGTCAGTCAGTCAGTCAGTCAGTCAGTCAGTCAGTCAGTCAGTCAGTCAGTCAGTCAGTCAGTCAGTCAGTCAGTCAGTCAGTCAGTCAGTCAGTCAGTCAGTCAGTCAGTCAGTCAGTCAGTCAGTCAGTCAGTCAGTCAGTCAGTCAGTCAGTCAGTCAGTCAGTCAGTCAGTCAGTCAGTCAGTCAGTCAGTCAGTCAGTCAGTCAGTCAGTCAGTCAGTCAGTCAGTCAGTCAGTCAGTCAGTCAGTCAGTCAGTCAGTCAGTCAGTCAGTCAGTCAGTCAGTCAGTCAGTCAGTCAGTCAGTCAGTCAGTCAGTCAGTCAGTCAGTCAGTCAGTCAGTCAGTCAGTCAGTCAGTCAGTCAGTCAGTCAGTCAGTCAGTCAGTCAGTCAGTCAGTCAGTCAGTCAGTCAGTCAGTCAGTCAGTCAGTCAGTGACACCTCATGCTTGCACGTTTCACAGTCAGTCAGTGACATCTCATGCCTGCACGTTCCACAGTCAATCAGTCGGAAACCCCATAGCTGCGCGTTTTATAGTCAATTAGTGACACCTCATGCTTGCACGTTACAGTGATACCTCACGCCTGCACGTTACACAGTCAGTTAGTGACACTTCATGCCTGCACGTTTCACAGTCAATCAGTCGGAAACCCCATAGCTGCGCGTTTTATAGTCAATTAGTGACACCTCATGCTTGCATGTTACAGTAATATCTCATGCCTGCACGTTTCACAGTCAGTCAGTGACACTTCATGCCTGCACGTTTCACAGTCAGTCAGTGACACCTCATGCCTGCACGTTACACTGATACCTCATGCCTGCACGTTTCACAGTCAGTTAGTGACACCACATGTCTGCACGTTTCACAGTCAGTCAGTGACACCTCATGCCTCCACGTTACAGTGATACCTCATACCTGCACGTTTCACAGTCAGTCAGTGACACCTCATGCCTCCACGTTACAGTGATACCTCATACCTCCACGTTTCACAGTCAGTCAGTGACACCTCATGCCTGCACGTTACAGTGATACCTCATACCTGCACGTTTCACAGTCAGTCAGTGACACCTCATGCCTCCACGTTACAGTGATACCTCATACCTGCACGTTTCACAGTCAGTCAGTGATACCTCATGCCTGCACGTTCCACAGTCAGTTAGTGACACCTCATGCCTGCACGTTTCACAGTCAGTCAGTGATACCTCATGCCTGCACGTTCCACAGTCAGTTAGTGACACCTCATGCCTGCACGTTCCACAGTCAGTTAGTGACACCTCATGCCTGCACGTTTCACAGTCAATCAGTCGGAAACCCCATAGCTGCGCGTTTAATAGTCAATTAGTGACACCTCATGCTTGCATGTTACAGTGATATCTCATGCCTGCACGTTTCACAGTCAGTCAGTGACACCTAATGCCTGCACGTTTCACAGTCAGTCAGTGACACCTCATGCCTGCACGTTTCACAGTCAGTCAGTGACACCTAATGCCTGCACGTTTCACAGTCAGTCAGTGATATCTCATGTCTGCACGTTCCACAGTCAGTCAGTGACACCTCATGCCTGCACGTTACACAGTCAGTCAGTGACACTTCATGCCTGCACGTTTCACAGTCAGTCAGGGACACCTAATGCCTGCACGTTTCACACTCAGTCAGTGACACTTCATGCCTGCACGTTCCACAGTCAGTCAGTGACACCTCATGCCTGCACGTTTCACAGTCAGTCAGTGACACCTCATGCCTGCACGTTCCACAGTCAGTCAGTGACACCTCATGCCTGCACGTTCCACAGTCAGTCAGTGACACCTCATGCCTGCACGTTCCACAGTCAGTCAGTGACACCTCATGCCTGCACGTTCCACAGTCAGTCAGTGACACTTCATGCCTGCACGTTCCACAGTCAGTCAGTGACACCTCATGCCTGCACGTTTCACAGTCAGTCAGTGACACCTCATGCCTGCACGTTCCACAGTCAGTCAGTGACACCTCATGCCTGCACGTTCCACAGTCAGTCAGTGACACCTCATGCCTGCACGTTTCACAGTCAGTCAGTGACACCTCATGCCTGCACGTTTCACAGTCAGTCAGTGACACCTCGTGCCTGCACGTTCCACAGTCAGTCAGTGATACCTCATGCCTGCACGTTCCACAGTCAGTCAGTGACACCTCGTGCCTGCACGTTCCACAGTCAGTCAGTGACAACTCATGCCTGCACATTTCACAGTCAGTCAGTGACACCTCATGCCTGCATGTTCCGCAGTCAGTCAGTGAAACCTCATGCCTGCACGTTCCACAGTCAGTCAGTGATACCTCATGCCTGCACGTTTCACAGTCAGTCAGTGACACCTCATGCCTGCATGTTCCGCAGTCAGTCAGTGATACCTCATGCCTGCACGTTTCACAGTCAGTTAGTGACACCTCATGCCTGCATGTTTCGCAGTCAGTCAGTGATACCTCATGCCTGCACGTTTCACAGTCAGTCAGTGACACCTCATGCCTGCATGTTCCGCAGTCAATCAGTGATACTTCATGCCTGCACGTTTCACAGTCAGTTAGTGACACCTCATGCCTGCATGTTCCGCAGTCAGTCAGTGATACCTCATGCCTGCACGTTTCACAGTCAGTCAGTGACACTTCATGCCTGAACGTTTCACAGTCAGTCAGTGACACCTCATGCCTGCACGTTTCACAGTCATTCAGTAATACCTCATGCCTGCACGTTTCACAGTCATTCAGTGACACCTCATGCCTGCACGTTACACAGTCAGTCAGTGACACTTCATGCCTGAACGTTTCACAGTCAGTCAGTGACACCTCATGCCTGCACGTTACACAGTCAGTCAGTGACACTTCATGCCTGAACGTTTCACAGTCAGTCAGTGACACCTCATGCCTGCACGTTTCACAGTCAGTCAGTGACACCTCATGCCCGCACGTTTCACAGTCATTCAGTGACACCTCATGCCTGCACGTTACACAGTCAGTCAGTGACACTTCATGCCTGAACGTTTCACAGTCAGTCAGTGACACTTCATGCCTGCACGTTTCACAGTCAGTCAGTGACACCTCATGTCTGCACGTTCCACAGTCAGTCAGTGACACTTCATGCATGCACGTTACCTAGTCTGTCAGTGACACTTCATGCCTGCACGTTACACAGTCAGTCAGTGACACTTCATGCATGCACGTTCCACAGTAAGTCAGTGACACTTCATGCATGCACGTTACACAGTCTGTGAGTGACACTTCATGTCTGCACGTTTCACAGTCAGTTAGTGACACCTCATGTCTGCACGTTTCACAGTCAGTCAGTGATACCTCATGTCTGCACGTTTCACAGTCAGTTAGTGACACTTCATGCCTGCACGTTTCACAGTCAGTTCGTGACACCTCATGTCTGCACGTTTCACAGTCAGTTCGTGACACCTCATGTCTGCACGTTTCACAGTCAGTTAGTGACACTTCATGCCTGCACGTTCCACAGTCAGTTCGTGACACCTCATGTCTGCACGTTTCACAGTCAGTCAGTGATACCTCATGTCTGCACGTTTCACAGTCAGTTAGTGACACCTCATGTCTGCACGTTTCACAGTCAGTTCGTGACACCTCATGTCTGCACGTTTCACAGTCAGTTCGTGACACCTCATGTCTGCACGTTTCACAGTCAGTTAGTGACACTTCATGCCTGCACGTTTCACAGTCAATCAGTCGAAAACCCCATAGCTGCGCGTTTTATAGTCAATTAGTGACACCTCATGCTTGCACGTTACAATGATATCTCATGCCTGCACGTTTCACAGTCAGTCAGTGACACAATACAATACAATATTTATTTTAAGTCGGATACATGTATAACAGGAAACATTAGCTATGAATAGCTATTGGCCGACATTTTTAACAAAGTATAAGATTAACAAACATAATTATAAATACATATAAGCAGAAGTTAAAACATTTAAGTAGCAAAATATAAATAACTGTTTATACATTAAAAATATTTTAAGATAGATACACATTGAGTAGAGAAAAAGAAGGAACCATGCATTTAAATTAAAACAACAATTTACTTTTTAAATAAACATATCAATTTAAATTCAGAGGAAGCAAGCATCAAGCAGTCAAGTAATAAGCACACATTTAAGAATTAAAGCATACATGCAAGCAAAAACAAACAATCAAACATAAAACGCATACAACCAGTGTCAATCGGATGGATGGCAATTATCCTAAAAAGTTATTAAAGCGAAATAAATTAAAAAACTGAGAGAAAACGTGTAGCAAAAGCCGACGATTAAAAGTGTGCTAAGAAAGCGTATCACCTCATATCAGATATGAAATGAACAGATTGACACTGCTTGTATACGGGTAATTTAAGCGTCAAATGAAGACATAAATGGCTAGAAAACCTAATGCCTGCACGTTACAGTGACACCTCATGTCTGCACGTTTCACAGTCAGTCAGTGACACCTCATGCCTGCACGTTCCACAGTCAGTTCGTGACACCTCATGTCTGCACGTTTCACAGTCAGTCAGTGATACCTCATGTCTGCACGTTTCACAGTCAGTCAGTGATACCTCATGTCTGCACGTTTCACAGTCAGTCAGTGATACCTCATGTCTGCACGTTTCACAGTCAGTCAGTGACACCTCATGCCTGCACGTTTCACAGTCAGTCAGTGATACCTCATGTCTGCACGTTTCACAGTCAGTCAGTGATACCTCATGTCTGCACGTTCCACAGTCAGTCAGTGACACCTCATGCCTGCACGTTTCACAGTCAGTCAGTGACACCTCATGTCTGCACGTTTGACAGTCAGTCAGTGATACCTCATGTCTGCACGTTCCACAATCAGTCAGTGATACCTCATGTCTGCACGTTCCACAGTCAGTCAGTGACACCTCATGCCTGCACGTTTCACAGTCAGTCAGTGATACCTCATGTCTGCACGTTTGACAGTCAGTCAGTGATACCTCATGTCTGCACGTTTCACAGTCAGTCAGTGATACCTCATACCTGCACGTTACAGTGACACCTCATACTAGCACGTTTCACAGTGATGTGACTAACACCATGAGAGATGTATCACGTGAAACATCACAGGTATATAGATACTTCAGCACATGAAATATCAGACGGGCGTAACCATAGTTACGAATCATGTGCTCTTTGTTAAATTTCACTCTTAAGCAAGTAAATAAATATATTATAGTATGGAGATTACAACCTGATCCTCGACCTCATATTTACAACATTTAACAGCTGATATTTTGTCTGTATTTATAACTTCATATGTTTGTTTTCATAATCGGGGAATATCACAATGACGCTCGAACTATAATTACGCGAACACAAATCTAAAGGACTGATATTGCACGACTTGCTTGCGGAAATTGATACATTCATCGCAAGAACCATGTAATACATTCATGCATAAAGGTCAGGATCATGTCAAATTATCTGTGCTATATATTCAACGCAAGGACCATGTTATATATTATTCATGCATAAATATTAGGATCAGGTCAATATCTTCAAATTATACAGGTACAAGTATGCTTATACACATATATTCTCAATATCGACATTATAGGATAAATCCCGTTTTTCCGGATCCAGAATTTAATGTCAGTGGGTCCCGCAAATAGCGGGAGTATATACATTCTCCTTTTTTTCAACGTTTAAACATGAAAATCGTATAAAAACAATATTGTACATTATCAATAAGCATCTTTCGTTTAAAGCTTTAGCAAAAAAAGAGTAATTTTAAGTGTCTTTTGAAATATGCATGGCTACTCATTGTCCAGCGTCTGCACAAAATGCCTAGACATCTTGTACACCTCGGATACATGGACATCATCTGGCATCCTGGTGCTTTGTGACCAAGGTTTTAGCACAGTCGGCAGAGCGCTTCATGTAGTCCCTTTACGTGATTTTACGCTGATATTTGGTAATGGTCATCCTCCTCCACATGTGGAGAAGCTATCTATGTCAAACACATGTGGAGATGTTGTCTTTGCAACAGGTCCTCTACATGTGGAGAATTTGTTTCCACCCTCTACATGTGGAGATGTTGTCTCCGCCCTTCACATATGGAGAATTTGTCTCCACCATCTACATGTGGAAAATTTGTCTCCGCCTTGTACATGCGAAAAAGTTGTCATTGTCCTCCACATGTGGAGAAGTTGTCTTTGTCCTCTACATGTGGAGAAGCTGTTGTTGTCCTCTACATGTGGAGAAGTTGTCATTGTCATCCACATCTGGAGAAGCTGTTGTTGTCCTCTACATGTGGAGAAGTTTTCAGTTGCCTTTGGAAGAGCAGTGTTAAGCAGTAAGATCAGTATTAAACTATTAACCTAGGAAAACGGTTTTGGTCAACTGGAGTGGTAAATTGTGAAAAACCAACTAACTATAGACACAGATACATTAAAAAAGGCTGCTTAAAATACATAAAAAACTCCTAATTTCCTTCTTCATTCCGACTCATCATGAACATTAGTCTATACTTGATAGCTTGCCATTTATATGGTTTTTCACAAATTACACATCCAACTTTTAAGCAAAACTTCTCATTTTGCACAAATTTCCAAAGAATTGTATCACATAATATAAAATCTCCTAGCATCACATAATTATTACTGTTCTATCGTCACCAAGGTGATGTATTACCATCACTGATATCAGAATGAATCAACCGAGAAAAGTGTCAGTTAATATACAATGTAATACAATATATCTATTTCCCCACATATTATACGTATCACTTATATGAGAAAAAGTAAAAAAAGTCAAAAAAGCTGTATATTAAAACTTTATCCCATTTTATGAGAAAAGCCAATACGAAAAAAATGTATACACATTAAAATGATTATTTATTCCAATAAATAACTTACAACTTGCATGGCCAGCATGTATAACTTACAACTTGCATTGCCAGCATGTATAACTTACAACTTGCATTGCCAGCATGTAAAACTTACAATTTGCAGCATGATAAACTAACAAATTGCACGGTAGCATGATAATCTTACAACTTGCACGCTACCATGATAATCTTACAACCTGTAGCGTACCATGATAATCTTACAACTTGCGCTATACCATGAAAATCTTACAACTTGCACTATACCATGAAAATCTTACAACTTGCACTATACCATGAAAATCTTACAAGCTGCACTATACCATGAAAATCTTACAACCTGCACCGTACCATGAAAATCTTACAACTTGTACTATACCATGAAAATCTTACAACTTGTACTATACCATGAAAATCTTACAACCTGCACCGTACCATGAAAATCTTACAACTTGTACTATACCATGAAAATCTTACAACTTGCACCGTTCCATGATAATCTTACAACCTGCACGGTACCGTGATAATAATCTTACAACTTGCACCGTACCACCGTTCGTATATCAAATAAACAACCACACTGACATCAAAAATAACTTGAGAAACTTCGGCATTTTGTAGTTATCTAGTATTTTGACATCAAAATTCTATAGGGTATTAATACCATATGGAATTAACACTACTATTACTTAAATTGCCTGGAATTTATTCGCATTTGATGAAAACGAATAAAAAACGAACCAAATACCTCACTGATGTTTACGCTGTAGTTTGTCGATGTTAGAGTTCGATCACGATTGAATTACATAATTCACAAAGCATATTGGAAGGAAACTTAGCGCTTTTTTCAAGAAAAAACCAAATCTTTCATAAAGCAACCACCAGTGGCTTTCTATTACATCAATAATTTATGATTATAACTTTGAATATCAGTTGTTATAGCAATTGTTGGAAAAATAATTAACATTTCGAGAACAAGCCTCTTTTTCTCGTTTTTTCACATTTCCCCTATTTTAAGACCCGTTGCTATGGAGAAGGAAAGGACTTTCAGGAAACGAAAAAAGGAAAATAAAATATGGGGTCGATCTACAAAACCAACACATTTTTATCAAAATCTGAGAGATTGCGTGGCCAAAAACAATTGGGTGTTCTCAGAGAATTGCTCTTAAGCATTAAGGCGTTAAATCCTAGATAGCTGACATCAATGTTGTTTAACCAGGCCCTAAAATCTTACGAATCGGACTCAAAATCGCTGCCACAAAATATAAACAATAAAAGGAGTTTTATTACAACAATGTGTGATTTGTTCAAATTCTAGATGTTCCTCCACCTCCGACTCTGATGTGAGCGAAATCTCATTTCATTAACTCGCAGTTTTATAGGTAAAAGGCAACTTGGGATCACCTTATAATGGTCATATGTTGTTTGAAGAATGTTGTTTTATTGCAGGTTTATATGTGATAGGTAGCAAAGTTCTAGCCAATCATCAGAAATTGAATGTCGTCCAGCTCGACATACGACATTGGACGACATTCAAAAGATTGTCAGAAATCGAATGTCGTCCAGCTCGACATACGACATTGGACGACATACAAAAAAATGTCAGAAATTGAATGTCGTATACTATGGACTACAGATCAAATAATGGAGATATACAAGTACCATTTTAAACTTGCCTGGGATCGAAACCCTCTCGTCCAAGAAGCAAAGGATCCAACAATAGGTTATCGAGGCTGATGGCATCCACTACAGTAATTACGTATGACTCCGCCTCCTCGATAGCCTAGTGGTAGAGTGTCCGCTTCGAGGTCCCGGTGCAATTCCAGGCCGCGTCATACCAAAGCCGAAATAAAAATTGTACCATAAATTCCCTTCATTGACGGTCAGCGTAAAAGGGAAAATGGCTTCTCTTCTCTCAAGCCCACATGGCGATGGATAGCATCAGGAATGAGGTGTCGAGAAGTGGTTAATATAAGTTGGAAAAACTTGTTTCACAATCGACCTTAAATAAACTAGTATAAACTAACTACGTTTACATATAGAGTTCTGTCACATGCTTTCAACAATTCACTATTTATTCAATATTTTGTTTGTTTTAATGAAGAAGTTTACACAACTTATTGAATGCTAATTTGTATATTTTATAAATAAATCCTATTTGCGGTAGTAATAAACGTTTAACCTGACAAGTGTCATATTCACACACATGTATGTCAGTGTCTATTTGATTGATCCTTGATTTTTGGAAATAATAATGCAAGTAAAACATGCATTGACAAAATTGTTGTACATTAAAACACCTCAGACCACACATCAAAATTTATAACACATTTTCACAAAAGTCATGGTGGTAAATACATAAATTATGTCTGTCTTTTTGATCGATCAGTGGTTTTTAGCAAATGCACATCCAAACTATACATCAAAATTCAGAATGAATTTTCTGAGTCGGCCATATTTGCTTGTTTACTCATTATTCAACCTTAATTTTCAAAACTAACTCAATGCTGCATATACTGATCTATGGTGTGGACCTGCCGTGTGATTGTGTAGGGTTTGATACGCCAGAAAGGCTGCACTGTTCTGTTCTGTTCTGTTCTGTTCTGTTCTGCTCTGCTCTGCTCTGCTCTGCTCTGCTCTGCTCTGCTCTGCTCTGCTCTGCTCTGCTCTGCTCTGCTCTGCTCTGCTCTGCTCTGCTCTGCTCTGCTCTGCTCTGCTCTGCTCTGCTCTGCTCTGCTCTGCTCTGCTCTGCTCTGCTCTGCTCTGCTCTGCTCTGCTCTGCTCTGCTCTGCTCTGCTCTGCTCTGCTCTGCTCTGCTCTGCTCTGCTCTGCTCTGCTCTGCTCTGCTCTGCTCTGCTCTGCTCTGTTTGAAATATGCATGCAAAACTATAGACAGCTGTCTGCACCAATATAGATAGCCTCTTGAAATTGTTGGTATTGTCTACATTGTTTCCCCATTTTATCTGCCCATTTTTAGCGTTAATAATATTTCTCTTTTTATAAGTTTCCTCGTAAAATAAAGTCATCATTATTATTATATTTTGAAAATGTGTGTGTATATCAAAACTGTATGCTCGAGAAGGTCCGGTATTGGAAATAAATGATTATTCTGTTCTAAATCCGCTGATAAGTCGACCAGGCCCCCGTTATTATAAAGCTATTTTTATGCTCAACTCAACTTAAGTATGAAACTTGGCTAGCTCCCAGAAAGTGCAACAATTAAACACTCTCTACTATACTAGAGTATACATGTATATACTCAGCGTTCTTTAAGGCAATAAAAGTGATTTAAAACTTTTAGTAACTAATTTATTATGAGACGTTTTACTGTTTGGAACATTTAAAGTTTGATGACGAAATTGAGTTGAACATGAAAAAGGCTTTAAAATCATAGGACCTTAAATCCTGGCTTATAGACGAGTACACTCGAGATCAACTAACTAGCGGATATGTGCGGTTATATCACAGCGGCTTCGGTGGCCGAATGGTTAGCACTCTCGACACCAATATGGGGGTCCCTAGTGCGAATCGCAGCCGGTGCACTGGGAGTTTCAACAAACGCTTTTAAGTGTTTCCCGTTCAACTAGAGATGATGGATAATAGAGGTAGTATCTTGTGTATCGGTGTTGTATACCGAGAACGTTAAAGAACCAATGAGTCTATTCGGAAAGAGCTAGGGAAGCGCTGCCAGACTCCTTGTATCACACAAACTTTCTGTCTCTTCCCTCGAAGCCGTAGGTCATTGACCATTAAGGCAGGGATAAAACCGAATGGAGAGGCACTGTCTCAGTCGAACGCAAAAATGGTGATTCTATTTAGTACAAATATATATATACAGGGTGATCATTAATATATGGTAACATAAATAACTTTAATAACTTTGTCAGATTTTATGATAGCGACGTGGTTTGACCCTTGTTATAAAGCTAATGAGTCCAAGTTTTTTTGGATATGACTAATAAATGCATATGATATAAAGGTGACGTCTATACCGTTCTTGATGCTGCCATACATTTTCATTGATTTCAAGAAATTTGGTCACTGTATCATTTCGCCGAAGACCATACATTTACTTGGCCTCTACACTCACAAGACTTAAACCCTTTGGGTTTCTTTTAATGCGGATGCATAGAGGGAGGAATGTATACTCCAAAACCAGAAACAATATTTGTTTGAAAACCTCAATACAGTGTGAAATTCGTAGCATCGGTGGTGTAACATGCAAGGTTTCAATTGGTTATTTTTAACTTATTTTGGGGCTGGTTTTGCAGTTTTGCAGAATAAAGGGGAACGTTTCGAACTAATGCTGTGAAAAAAGTATGTGACATTTAGAATAATGATTTATGTGTAGAATAAAACTTACATGTGTATGTTAATCAAAGGTATATAACAATATGTATTATCTTAACAACTGACAAAGTTATTAAAGTCATTTATGTTACAATATATAAATGATCACCCTGTATACTGCTTTACGCAGGCAAAACAGAGAATTTAACCTTGTCAAGACTCTCAATTAGTAAAAAGGTGCTCATTTTCTATCTGAAACTTGCCGACAATGCATGTTTATTGGATTTTATTTCTCAATCAATATTGTACATTGTCCTTTACCGTATCACAGACAGACGTATTTTGTGACAGTTTGACGCTTTCATAAGAATATAAACTAGTAATAATTACTACACTGTTAAATCGCCATTTTAAGTCAAGCCCATGAAAAGATGCCGACACTTTCCCTTTGATGCTATATTAACTGTTGACGGAAATACATGGGTGTAAAATACAATGTATCGAATGCGATAAACAGATTTTCAATATGCATGCATGTATAATTATAGAGGCTTTTTTTATCACACTGGCCTTTTTAGTGAATTTCGTGATTTACGATCGCTTTCGTAACGTTTAAATGTAGCAAATTCGGATGAGACATATTCGGATACTTCCTTCCTATTGAAACCCTCGCACAAACAGGAGATACGTATGTATGCATATCACACATGTGAGCTTATAGTACGACCATACAAAACTTAATAGTGTATATAAACTATACTACTCACATTTTGATAAGGGTCAAGAAAATTTAATTTTTCAAAATGTGGGTTGTATAGTTTATATACATAATCAAGTTTTGATTAATCAATATGCAAGTTCGCCTTACGTTAACTGAACAAAACCGATTAAGAAAATGTTGTACAGATATAAAAATGTCATCTAATCTGCTGCTAAATTTCGAAAAGATCACGTGATGCATGTGATCTGCATTTTCAAATGACGTTGTTTTCCAGGTTACTGATAAGCCCTGTTAACAGGGACCAAAGTAACAAAATAACATGGGGATTTTTGTCCCTTTGCTATTCTCATATTGTGTTAGACCAAAAACGACAAAAACGGACCGCATTCTCTTATTATAGAGGCTTAAATGCAGCACAAACATATTCGTAAGGTTGGGCTTATCAGCACAAAGACATCAAATTTTGAAGCAGTCTTTATCCGTTTACAATATTGCAAATGCAACATTATGTTTCTGAAAATTCCTTCAGTCCTTCTTATTCAAATAGCAAAATCTGCACAAGGGAAATGTGTTTAACCTTATCAAATTTTGAGTAGTGTATAGTACATGTACATGTCCGGTAGTCATACCTGTACGCTACTAGTGAACATAAATTTTGTTATGTATTGATTTCCCCCGGTAGACCAATCGATTACTGAAGTGATTACATATGTCAATACGTTGAGACATCGATCATTCGGCTTGTTCAATTAGTGCGAAGTTATGATAAACTTTGTAACTGGACCTCGTGTATGACATTTCTATATATCGTTATATTGTGCAGCCTTTTTTGACTGTATCTCGCATTCAAATGGACACTTAAACAATCGTATTGTCAACATTGGTGAATATTTGGACACCATATTTGATCAAAGTGCTAGAGGGATACTGTGCTCCTAATTGGGACTGTCGGATATTTCACTGCAGGTAAAGTGTAATAATATTGTTATTTTGTATTTTTCTAGTACGGTTTATTAAGTGTTAAATTTTAATTCCCATAAACCCGAAATACACA
This sequence comes from Spisula solida, assembly GCA_947247005.1. Taxonomy (NCBI): domain Eukaryota; kingdom Metazoa; phylum Mollusca; class Bivalvia; order Venerida; family Mactridae; genus Spisula; species Spisula solida. Next base: position 7,118,522 of record OX365947.1, read on the forward strand.
AATATTGATATACATGTACAAATATTGAAATTTGATCTAAAGTCGTAGTAAAAATAAGCATGTAATTTTGCACGTAGTGTGTTTATCCACTTCATTTCATAGAAATCACTGGCTATAAACACCACAGTCTATAAACCTTATCACTGTATGGCTTATTGGGGGACTATACAATTCAAAGTGTATGACTTATTGCAATAACCGGAAGTGTGTTTATACAAACCACTATAATCGCACTTACAACCCAGACTCTGTGATGAAATATGAAGCATTTGCTCTCTTGAGCAACCCATGTTTTGATCCAGAAATTACCATTTACTATAAATGGCACCTCTCAAGGACAACGGCCTCTGTACAACAACACAACCTTGTGTATTCCAAAGGGTGTTCCCTTAGAGAGGTTGGACAGTATGCATGTTTACAAACACCAACTCAATTATGAGCCTTATTTTCTGAGAGTTCCAATGAAAGGTCTTATTATTGATGTTTTACTAATTTATACTGAAATCATGCTCTACAATTTGTATCATAAAATACATGTAGTTCGTCTTTCCCAAAAGGTGTGCTTTGGCGCATTTAATTTTGTTTTCTCACCTTAGCAAATGTTGTACTCGTCAGCAAATTTAGAATTGCATGTACATTTATTTATTTTCACGACAAGCCGTTGACATATACACACCAGAGGTATACCACATAAATAACATGTACATAATATTCATCAGTCAACATAAATCAAAATATTTGTCTTCTGGAGAGTGCAGTGTACAGTAACCACCACTTAAACCCCACCTATAAAACCACCCGCGAAAATGAATGGTTTTACATTTCATTAGAACTAACTCAATACTTTCATGGTACCAATGTTAGACATAGCATTGAAGGTGCACCATTTTCCCGTTTATTTCAACATCATAGCCACTTAGCTATTCATGGGCGATCCCATGTAATAAAATTTATCAAATACCCACTTAGATTGAGCTGGACATGAATTACCAAACGTCATGTGCTGTCAGATAAAAACAAGAGTATCGTTACACTAGTTGAAGCTGTAAGCAACATAAGAGTGTCCACTAATAGATCACTACAAGACTTCACAGACCTTTTGCATCATTTTGTGTAAAAACTACATTTTGTAATACAAATGTATTATAATTATACATGTATGTTTAACTCTTCATTTATAAGAGGAAAATAAAAACTCGTATTATAGATCTGTTATTGGAAGACTATTTAAAAGCTTGGGATGATTCAAACTGTTTGGCAACCACCATCATATATTGCTCATTACGATTACAATTAGTATAAAACATTTTGAGAAGTGTATTGGGCGTTAATATTCGATCGTTGAGGTTATTGATTGTGACGTCACTGACGTTAATATCGTTAACCCAGGTCCATGGTGGTGACCGTTTTTGAGGAGCTTTACTTTATAACAGGCTTATTACAGATATACCTAATTTAATGTACTGGTCGCACTCATAGCAGAAATATTCTGAAGTATAATGGTGTATTTATTATTTTCGTACCATAACAAATGCGAACTCCAGAGCAAAAATCTACGTTATTTTTGAGCATCCATCGTAGCATTGAACTCCATAGTAATGACGTAACGTCAACATTTGAGGGTCAGTAGAAATTAGCCAACAGATCAACTTTGTTTGCATATATAATTGCATATTTCCAGCAGTATGAATTTAAACTAAATGATTTTGGTACACTAAGGCAAAATTTGATACGAGGTCAAATATTTTAATGAGGTAGCTCGAAAGTATCTACGTTTTGAATACGGCAATAGTGTATAGCTAGTGCTCTCTATTTTTTGCAGACATGTTTTAGTAATATACGGATGTATGATTTGAATGTGACGTCAATGTCGCATATTTAGCCGACATATTTCTGTTGATCAATACTTATTAATACATTCATGTCTTTATGGCATGTTTTGTCAGGCAATGTTCAGAAATAGATCGCTGTTTAGTTCCGTGTTCAAAATAACAAGTTCGTCTACGTGTAATAACTAATAAGTCCGTGTGATAGCTATATTGATCCGAGATGTACCGGAGTTCAAGGTTTGACACTCATGTCTCTAAAAACATTCGCGATACTGTGACTTTTCTAGGCAATAAATGTCTAATTCTTATTGCCTTCGATGTGTTTATAGTCGTTGACACAAAACAGTAATTTCTGTATGATCGAACGGTTATTGAGAACATAAACAGAACATCAACACACAATGAACGACCTTGGTCAAACACACAAATACGTACAGCTGACCGAGAAACAAAGCTAAACATACACCAGACTTATGACCGGGCCGTTTGGTCTCGGCAGCCGAGCAGGGAAGTCGTTTAGTCTCCTCAACCGAGCAAAGAAGTCGTTTGGTCTCGGCAACCGAGCAGAGAAGTCATTTGGTCTCAGCAACCGAGCAGAGAAGTCGTTTGGTCTAGGCAACCGAGCAGAGAAGACGTTTGGTCTTGGCAGCCGAGCAGAGAAGTCGTTTGGTCTCGGCAAACGAGCAGAGAAGTCGTTTGGTCTCGGCAAACGAGCAGAGAAGTCGTTTGGTCTCGGCAAACGAGCAGAGAAGTCGTTTGGTCTCGGCAGCCGAGCAGAGAAGTCGTTTGGTCTCGGCAAACGAGCAGAGAAGTCGTTTGGTCTCGGCAGCCGAGCAGAGAAGTCGTTTGGTCTCGGCAGCCGAGCAGAGAAGTCGTTTGGTCTCGGCAGCCGAGCAGAGAAGTCGTTTGGTCTCGGCAGCCGAGCAGAGAAGTCGTTTGGTCTCGGCAGCCGAGCAGAGAAAAGTGTTTTTCTGAAGTGCACGGAAGAGATCGACACTCCAACTCACCATGCATGTCTTCTCAGAATAGTCATGTAGCCATTTCGTTTTTTCAATGTCTGCTTTGCACGTCCGACCTCTTGCAAATATCGAGCAGATCTTCTAAAAACAGAAGAGGTCATATCGCGCACCAGAAAGAATATCTCTTCTGATTATGGTAATGGAGGCTTTTCTGTTTACACAAACGAACCGGCGGTTTTGTCTAGATATATATGTATGTGTTAATGTTTGACACAAACTAGACTGGTTCAAAATAGAAAATTAAGCTACCTCTGCAAATATCAACCTCGTGAGCCATCAAATGTCTCTCATTGTATCGACTTTTATTTGTTATCTAAATATTTTGTTTTAACTTGGAAATAACTATTTAAAATTCTGTTTTCTAACTTACAAAAACTACAATAAACATAATGCAGAGTCTTATCTTGAAGGACTTCGTTTATGGTTGCAGTGGTTTTTTCTACTAGCAAAGGGAAGTAACTGTTAGCGCGTGACGTTTTCCTACAGTAATTTTTAGACCCACAGAATATCAGACACATCTTCAATTGTTCGTTGAAGTTTGACACATTTTGTGAGTGTTAGTTCTGACAGTTGAAATTGAAATGAAAGTTACAATTTAATGCAGCTCTGTGTTAAAGTATCGTCTGTATTAGACACACTTGCTGTCCCGTAGTAACTAGCTGTCGAGAAGTGGCTTGCTGTCCCGTAGTAACTTGCTGTCCCATACTGCGCCGCCACCAATAAAGTTTTACTGTGACCGACTGATCGGTTCGAATACGTTTAGTTGGTATTAAAACATTCTTTCAGAAATAAGACAAAATGTTTAATTGCTGAAATGATAGCATGGTGATGTGGTTCATATTAACGACACGCTTCGGTATGTTGCTCCGCATTGGTAAAAACACAGCCAATGTCTGGACAAGTCGTCTGTTTAAAAAGAGAATTATATAACAAGCATCACATTACATAAACTGTCAAAACTTTACTAAATTTTGACATCAATTAAATGTTCAATGTGTATTCCTTATGTACGTAAACACAAGATCGGTCAGCCGGAGGGTGTTCAACGTATATCGTGTATTCAATTTGGTGTTAAGTGAATAGAGTGTTTAATATTAATTGCTATTTAACTACACACGTGCCAAGGCGGAAACTCTACAATTAAACTTTTTTTTTATGTATGTTTGTCCACTTTATAGTTCAAACATACAAATACATATTTTTTGTCTCGATCACTTTCTTTTAAGGAATATCTAAGTCTTTTCTTTTGAGGATTCGCGATGTCTTTTCTTTTGAGGATACTCTATGTCTTTTTTTGAGGATACTCTATGTCTTTTTTGAGGACACTCTATGTATGTTCCTGTTTAACTGATACACTTAAGGAAATTTTAAGATTTTAAGAACATTCTAAGTTTTCCCTCAATATGCTTTGTGAATACCAGCACAGGCATATATATTGTACAACCGACTGATAGTGATTTAATATGATTGACTGATTAAAACAGGTGGTTGCTTAATTCAGGTGATGACGAACCTGAGGTTCGACTTTACATATATCGTAATATACATAAAACCTCTGTTATAGACCACTTAACTTCAGAACAACGACGACTACTATTATATCAAAATATGTCAGTAAAAACCACGCAGTCAACCCATTTTCATTAATATTTTTCCTCTTAACGAAAACCAATTGTCGACAGAGACAATTCTGGCTTTTCCAATTGGTGGTCCGTTCACATACTGTTATACAGTTATGTACATACACATCACCTATAATAATAATAATAATGAATAATAATAAAGACTTTATTTTACGAGGAAACTCATTTGACAATTAAATTAAATGACAATCTTCCATGAGATCCTCAACAATAAACAGTTGAACAAGAACACTAGTACATAAAATGAAAAAAGCATAATGGCAATTTGGCCCATATGACGTCCACAATATCATAATTTTTATATATAATTGGGGAATTTCATAAAAGAGTTTCAGTGAAAGGATGTGCGAAACCGATATGTATGGAATCTACAATAAAAGGAAGGTATAAATCAAAATGCTAATCAATTAAATTTATAATAAATCACTATTAAGCTTAATTAGATATAGGGACATCATAAGAGCCAGCATATAACAACATGTAAATTAAAACAATGACATTTTTAAAAGCATGATACGGAATTGAAACATAAAACACACTGCATGCCATTCTGCAGACAGATATATATGGCTATACATGTATATTGAAGTAATGATTATGACTAGCCAGTCATTAGATATTTAAGTAGCAGAAACATAGGGTGTTTCAAAATAAGACAGCTTCACCCAGCGTAGATATAAAGTTTTAAACTGATGAATAGAAGAAGAATTTGAAGAATTTTTGATATTATGAGGAATAGAATTCCATATTGAGGTACCAGAGAAAGCAAAAGTGTGGCGAATAACTCGGAATTGGGTTTAGGACTATATAATTGGTATGTAGAAGATGAACGTAACAGTCGTGAATGAATATCTGCAGGAAATTTAAATGGGATTTAAGATAGTCTGGTGCATCACCTCTGAGAGTTTTGTACATTTGAATAGCTTTCTGATAAATAACGCGTTCATGAAATGTCATCCATTTGAGTTTTGTAAATAGAATACTTGAAGGAGTTGAATAATCACAATCAAGAATTACTCTAGCTGCTCTTTTCTGAAATTTTATAAGTTTATCTTCAAGACTGCTGGTACAATTTCCCCATACAACACAGCAAAAGTCAAAATCTGGAAGAATATATGCGTTATAAAAGCGCTTCCGAGTTTCAATGGAAAGAAAATATTTACCTATTGTATAACAAACAGAGTCTCAAAGAAGGAACTACGAATGTGTCTGGTTGATAGACTGCACTAAACACACACCATATACGGATCATTAACAATCAGTATATAATAAACAGTTGTTTGTATCATGTTTATTCTTTTGTTTTTGAAGCGTATTTGTTGACAATTGTATAAGAAGTCGTATTCTGTCTATGAGGGCTAGATATAATCGCTGGTTAAGATAAACCAAGCTTAATTACAGCCTACTTTGGTACAACAAAACCGTGTCTCGTACTAGCCTACTTAAGGTGTGCATGATGAGTTAATCTTTTGTTGCACTAGATCTACACGAGACAGGCCTGTGCTAGATTTGTGCAGCGGCAAACAGTCCAAAGAAGGAATAAAATCGAACTTAAAAAAACTTCGACTTAACAAAACATTCGACTTAAATTTGTTCGGCATATTAAGAACCGGATGTATGTGGTTAGGTAGCCATTTGTTCACATTTTATTGAATTCTGCTTCTAAATCAAATGTTATACACATAACACAACATCTCTCGACCCAACTTTGGTGGACGAACACATGAAAGCACATTTAGCGTGGTTCGAAATGTAAAGTATGATATTGATTGTAGAACATAATTCAAGGCTAACATAAAAACAGCATAGAAGAATAAAATGTTTAAATATATATTTTTAACAGCTCTAGATATAACTTTTAATAAAATACGCAAAACTTAATGAAAAGTTTTCTTATTTCTAGCTGTTTATTTGAATTAAAATCTAAAACATGCCATTGGGCTTTATTTTATAAAATATAAACAGCTGGTTGAAAGCGACATGATTAAACTGTTTCTATTAATACTGTTTCGCTTTTATTTTGTTATATGTATTATATGTAAAATATGAATTGAAATAAAATATAAAAAGAGCAAAAAGAAAGCGACATGATTTGCATATTACTATATCGCTGGCTTAGAATTAGAAGGTCGTAAGTACTACTTACTACCTTATAAGACTCATGAAAATTTGAAATATCCATCACAAGGCGATTGTCATGGAAATCGGAAGTGGTCATGTTGACCAAACTGAAGTTGAAAAAGCTTGATTTTCCATAAGTAAAGAGTAGTTTTTAGACTGTGTTTCCTTTTTTCTTAAAATATTGATTTTGTACTTACGACCTTCTAATTCTAAGCCAGAGATATACATGTATGCACTGACTTGATAGTTCTTAATGTAATAAATTAAAATCACTAGAGTACTACAACATCCTAAAGACTCATTCATATATGAATGTGTTAACACAATATTATCATGTACTAGATGGTTATAATGATTTATTGTTGTCCTACATCGGTGCTTCTTTAAAGTGACGCCGGTAAGAGTAGTTGTTGTCTATATAGATAAGAATTGAAGAGACCAAGATTAAATTTACATATTTTTATTGAAACTTTTTCTTTAATAGCTCAAATGATCGCTATCCTTGGCTTTCTAGCTGATAGACTACTCGTATATAACGTGATTTCATTCAGTAGCGTGTGTTTATATATATGCAGACATACATTTTACGATCAGATATTTGGCTGGCTAGATTTCACTAGCAATGGATATTATATAGATAATTGGTTTTTCGTCAAAGTTGTTGGATTTATTTACCCTCGCCACCGGGATAACCCATATGGGCGAGCATTCGTCAAATGCATCCACGAATCAGTTAAATAAACACTGCCTTCTTTGTATCACATCGCTTACATCCTGTAATGAGCGCACGAAAATTGCCTGTTGCTTGAAAAACTGTTGCTTCTGTCACGCTGGGGCGATGATGTTAATACTGTAAAACTATTAATATTCGCGGTGGATTAAATTTCGTTGATTTCGTGGATGAATTACCTCGCGAAATTAACTCCCATCGAATAATTGACCTTACAAATTCGTGGCAAGAGATTTTTGTCACCATATTTTAAATCCATGAATTTAAGAAACCCACCAAATCGCCATTTTACCACAATTCGCGAAATTTGGTACCCGAGACATTTAATACCCACGAAAATTAATGATGTTAATATGCATGATGCATGCTGTCATTAGCTACTGTGTGATAATGTTGTCTATATACCTTGCATACGTTCTCAGCTGGATAGTCGACAACTTTAACTTCGTCCTATTTTCATGGTTTTAATTTAAATACGTATTCAGTATACTTTGTATATGACATTACGATATTTTGCATACATTATGAAGCGTGTGATTGAAACCCACTTCTATCTATATAATATTATTATGTCTTTCATCACTGGGATATATAGATATACTGATGTCCAAAAGTTATGCATGTTTCAAAAGCGTGCTGCAAGAATTATCCTCGATATTTAAAGATTTCAATGCTATAAATCAACAGAATTGTTTACTGAACTAAAATGGATGATATTTTCAAAAAGAGTTAATTACAAAAAAGCTCTCTTAATAATATATAAATCAATAAATGTGCAATCACCTGACTATCTAACTTCAAAATTTATCAACAACCAAGCATCTGGTCGTGAACTTCGATCAAATCAAAACAATGAGCTAAAGGTACTAAAACCAAGAATAGAATTTTTTTCGTAAATCTTTTAGCTACTCTGGGCCCACAATCTGGAATAACATACCAATTCATACACGCTCAGCTGAAACTCTTGCAAAATTCAAACACTCATATCTTCAATGGCAAATTTCTCAACCTTAACTTATGTCTAAAAATGCAGATCACATCCTTTGAAGTAGACTTTAGTGTATGACACTACATAATTATGTACATGTATCTCATTTATTTTATTTTGTTTTCATTTCAAATTGCCTTTGTCGTATCATAACCTAACGTGTTGTATGTTTTGTAACATTTTGGTTTGTTATTGTTAATTGTATATACTTATCAAGTGGACCATATTGTAAATTGGCTGCCAAATTTGTTATCCACTATAAATAAAGCCGTTGCTTACTTCCTTTAGCCCTTTTTGAACAATGACAATCTATCATAAAATGCAACATGCAGGAAAAAGATCAAGGTTTCCATGATAAGATCAACATTTTATTCGTTGAATTTCATAAGACACATTAAATATTTCTTTTGCATTCGACTGAGACAGACGTAGTGCGTGGCCCTGCCTAAGTTGCCAATGGCCTCCGGCTTCGATGGAGCACATAACAGTCCCTTACACATATCCCCTGCACATCCATTTGTGTCTTTTGCAACTGTTCTCGCAGTTGTCGAACTATTGCATTCAAGCAGTATTATGCCCTGTTCAGTTGACATTCTCCAAGTCGTCTTTGGTCTGTCAAGCTATTATGTCCCCTTCTGGCTGCTTGATAAGTGTTTTGCTGCTGATGGTGTTTTCACTTTTTAAGATGTTCCCAATCCACTTCCGTTTTCTTATTGCTATTGCTATTGTTTCACTGGCTTTGGTTGTTTTAGCAGCTTTGTTTAAATCTTCATTTATGTTCATTTTTGTTTGGCCTTCTTATCCTTAAAATCTTTCTAAGAGATCTTCTCAGGAATGTATGAAGCTCCTTTTTATGAAGCTCCTTTTTACGTACTGTGTTGTTTTCCATGTTTCATTGCCATAGAGTAATACTGACATTACTAAGCGTTTGAGGAATCAATTTGGGTCTGGATGAAGAGGTTGTAGAATTAACAGAAGAAAATATAATAATTTCTAACATTAGAAACTCATAAATCGTCGTACTCTTTTTAAATGTATACAGTTCAAAGATACCAAACATTTGGAACCCAGTATACACGTTTATACACCGGTATATAAATCCATTTTATCGCAAATTCTTTAACAGGTAATGATCCGAGATATTCATTACTGAATTTACTCAAGCTGTTACAAATGGAGGATATCTAATGTTGACATCAAGGTACAATTTGTCGTAACCTTCAAAATGTTCCAATGAATGAAGTCACGATGAAGTATTGACACGAATCTTGTCATGCAAGTTTTCCATTCAGAAGTAACCTATCCCTGTCTCAAATCACTCGTACAGACAACGGACTTGTTTTATTTACCTTTAAAGTTGTTAATATCATCATAATAATTACCAATTCATCACTCACTGCTGTTAATATCATTTGACTACCGGTATAATGTTTTATTACCCTTACCTGTACATGTTAAATTAATATGGTCGTTTGTTTGTCTGTCTGTCAGGCTGCGTCAAATGGTTGGCCAACCAAAAAGATAACCACATCCAGTGGCCGCATGTAGTAATTAAAATAAAGGCATCCGTCTTTGAAACGGGAGGCTGGCGGTACCTGTCCCAAAACAGTTCCTTTCTAATATGGGTGTCTATTGGGTTGCCAGATACATAGCTGAATACTTTTACCATATTTCTACATGTATGGTACCGATAATTAAAGGATATGAGTCAGAAAGAAAAAATCCCCAAGAAAGTAGGTGTTTCATAGTAATGCCAAATTGGTTTGTTCTTTAAAAAGGGTGATAAATTAATGAAGACTTTTAAATACTTTACTCTTAAACACGAAACATTTAACTGGATATGAAATGTATACAGCTGTAAACACATCGTCACTTCACAGTATGGTAGATGTATACATAATTAGCATGTAAATGCACCACCCTCTCTTAAATGTATGGCTACATCATAATATTCACTCAGTGGTTTGAATTGGTGTGTTAGTATGTTTATATGGATGTATATATTGGGTATATAACGTTGTTTATGTCCTCTGCATTACCACACGTCTACAATCATGCAATAGTGTGCAGTTTTCGGACATGTATGTAAGTCTGTACGGCGCACCCGTATCTTAAAGCCGCATTATCTCTTCCAAACTTACGGTGTTTTCCACCTTTGTGACTCAACTAAAGTGCCCAAAATGCATCATTCTGCAGATAGATTACCAAGTTATTGTTTTTTGAAAATAACCGTTTAGGGCTTAATGGGGAAATAATTCGATTATCTTCGATTTATAAACGACGAATTCTGCGTATAGGTCATGCATGTACATGAGTAAACGTGTTGTTGCTGGGCATATAATTAAGGTAATGGTTTTTATCTTAATTGGTTCATTAATTAGTTAATTACCTATTAAGGACACGTGCTTCACGTGCTATGATTGTAATCAGTAATCTTTTAGATGTTGAGACAAATGGTTCCTCCACGAGAGATCGATATTTTAACTGTCTTGTTATTCAGCTATGTATTGCGCTTTTAATTTTACGATCAGACCACACCTTAAAAGGATTAATTAAACACTTCAATTAGGAAATTAACAGATCAGATATGTATTAGTATCACATAATAATGGTTCCTTGACGTATCATCATGAATTCTAACGCGATAAATTGCAGTATAACTCGATTAATCAGGTTGGTCACTTGTTTACATAATATTGTGTATACAAACATTGCAATGTTTCTTAAAAATGTATTATTTTAATAGGCAGTATGTGTATTAGTATGTAGCTTAGTAAATAAGGTATTGGTTTTCACTGCCTTATTCTCAAATTGAAATGTTTAAAACAATAAAAATACAATGTTATGATATTGCAATGTTTGTATACAAGTGACAGGCCTGAGTAAACCGACTATACAAAAACAAACACAATATTGCCTATATTTTTGTTATGTATATTAAAATCAAGGACCGTAATATTTGCCTATGAGAGCGTTAAATCATTTGACACAACATATTAAGTTTGCATGCTCCTTAATATTCAGAAACGATAAATGTAGCGGATTTTGTGTTATGAGTTATGCTGGAATTGCACATGTATGCATATTTGTATATCTATTAACAAAACTGACAATCGAATCACATGCAAGTACATGTACACATGTACCATTAAAGTTTGCCATACATTTTGTTTCGGTTTGGTAGTCTGTATTTACAATGGAAGCAATTTAGATTTCAAGATACGCTCAATCATTTATAATTATGCAGTGAAGTAATGTCTTAATTGTATGCACCGTCGCTCGCGAGAGCGCTTGCAATAAGTAATTTGTCTGACTACTTAAAAGAAATATCATTTTTCAAAACACAAATTCGGTGTATTCAATAAATTTAGGAAAACTTATGAACCCAAATTTCTTGCGTTTTATCATGTATCTATCATTAATTTGATATATACGACCGTACTATTTTAAAGGTTTGTATTATACTGTAAAATTTACGGCTTATAACGAAATTGCAATACGGATATAACGAATTCAGATTTAGTCCCTGGCACAACTCATAACATGACTCAGTTTAACGTAACTATGAGCTTCTTGGTCTATAATAGAGCGAATAATGTTGATAATGAACTCAAAAGTCAGGATACCGTGGAATTCGTTATATCAGAATTTACTGTAAAATTGTTGCTTTATAAAATAACAGCTTGATATGATATGGCTGAATAAAATATTCAATCTACTGTAAAATCGCTTATTTCGTGGGAGCTTTTATTCGTGTTGCTTTTCATATAAACATAAATTCGTGGGAATGTAAATTCGTGGATGACAAAGCATCGAAATGTAAACCTTTATATCGTATTCGGAAGGTCGATTAATCGGGTGATTAGATTTTGTGGTAGACGGTGCAACCACGAAATCAACAAAAAAGACCCCAGCGAAAACTAATATTTTATATTATACATTCTACATAATTACGTATGTAAGTATTTATTTTGACATGTTTAAATGCAGCCTGTCAATATTGTGAAATTGTTCTGATTAAATGGCACTTTGTAGATTAACGATAATAAACAAAAGGGTGAATTTTGCACAGAAAGGAGCGTGTGGTTTTATACTTCACAGATGATTAAAAATATATTTGCTTTAATGAATTAAATAATTCGTTAATCCATGTTTTATGTTTAAGTAGATCTGAAGAAAGGCATCAATAAAGCGGATTAGCCGGTAATAATGATTGAGAATACACAATATAAGATTGATCCGGATTTATATATTAAATAGTAATAACACAGCGCGATTTTCTCATATATTTTCATCTAATAATGTATCTACCTAAGACTCAATATTAGGTTGGGAGAATCATAAGCTCTCTCCAACATTTACGGCTACAAACTTAATCACTGATTTATTGGATATACTCAAAACTTTACTTCATTACGTTCTGAGTTAGTGTTGGTACTCGTTTTGTTCACGTCGATTGTGACTCAGGTTCTACAATTTATATTCATCACTCTCGACACCTCATTCCTGATGGTATTCATCACTCTCGACACCTCATTCCTGATGGCAGTCATCAATCCCGACACCTCATTCCTGATGGTATTCATCACTCTCGACATTCCTGATTGCATCCATCGTCATATCATGATTAGTAGACATCCATATAAAGCGATCAATTTTGCTTAATTCCAATATACACGTACCGTACGGAGTTTGAAGAGGTTGGTCTGTCGGTTAGTAGTTTGTCTGTCGGTTAGTAGTTGGTCTGTCAGTTAGTAGTTGGTCTGTCGGTTAGTAGTTGGTCTGTCGGTTAGTAGTTTGTCTGTCGGTTAGTAGTTGGTCTGTCGGTTAGTAGTTGGTCTGTCAGTTAGTAGTTGGTCTGTCGGTTAGTAGTTGGTCTGTCGGTTAGTAGTTGGTCTGTCGGTTAGTAGTTGGTCTGTCGGTTAGTAGTTGGTCTGTCGGTTAGTAGTTGGTCTGTCAGTTAGTAGTTGGTCTGTCGGTTAGTAGTTGGTCTGTCGGTTAGTAGTTTGTCTGTCGGTTAGTAGTTGGTCTGTCAGTTAGTAGTTGGTCTGTCGGTTAGTAGTTGGTCTGTCAGTTAGTAGTTGGTCTGTCAGTTAGTAGTTGGTCTGTCGGTTAGTAGTTGGTCTGTCGGTTAGTAGTTTGTCTGTCGGTTAGTAGTTGGTCTGTCGGTTAGTAGTTGGTCTGTCGGTTAGTAGTTTGTCTGTCGGTTAGTAGTTGGTCTGTCAGTTAGTAGTTGGTCTGTCGGTTAGTAGTTGGTCTGTCGGTTAGTAGTTTGTCTGTCGGTTAGTAGTTGGTCTGTCGGTTAGTAGTTGGTCTGTCGGTTAGTAGTTGGTCTGTCGGTTAGTAGTTGGTCTGTCGGTTAGTAGTTGGTCTGTCGGTTAGTAGTTGGTCTGTCGGTTAGTAGTTGGTCTGTCGGTTAGTAGTTGGTCTGTCGGTTAGTAGTTGGTCTGTCGGTTAGTAGTTGGTCTGTCGGTTAGTAGTTGGTCTGTCGGTTAGTAGTTGGTCTGTCGGTTAGTAGTTTGTCTGTCGGTTAGTAGTTGGTCTGTCGGTTAGTAGTTGGTCTGTCAGTTAGTAGTTGGTCTGTCAGTTAGTAGTTGGTCTGTCAGTTAGTAGTTGGTCTGTCAGTTAGTAGTTGGTCTGTCAGTTAGTAGTTGGTCTGTCAGTTAGTAGTTGGTCTGTCGGTTAGTAGTTGGTCTGTCGGTTAGTAGTTGGTCTGTCAGTTAGTAGTTGGTCTGTCAGTTAGTAGTTGGTCTGTCGGTTAGTAGTTGGTCTGTCGGTTAGTAGTTTGTCTGTCGGTTAGTAGTTGGTCTGTCAGTTAGTAGTTGGTCTGTCAGTTAGTAGTTGGTCTGTCAGTTAGTAGTTGGTCTGTCGGTTAGTAGTTGGTCTGTCGGTTAGTAGTTGGTCTGTCGGTTAGTAGTTAGTCTGTCAGTTAGTAGTTGGTCTGTCGGTTAGTAGTTGGTCTGTCAGTTAGTAGTTGGTCTGTCGGTTAGTAGTTGGTCTGTCGGTTAGAAGTTGGTCTGTCGGTTAGTAGTTGGTCTGTCGGTTAGTAGTTGGTCTGTCGGTTAGTAGTTGGTCTGTCGGTTAGTAGCTGGTCGGTCGGTTGCATGGTTTGTAAGTCGGTTGATTGGTTGGTCTGTCGGTTGCATGGTTTGTAAGTCGGTTGATTGGTTGGTCTGTCGGTTGCATGGTTTGTAAGTCGGATGATTGGTTGGTCTGTCGGTTGCATGGTTTGTAAGTCGGTTGATTGGTTGGTCTGTCGGTTGCATGGTTTGTAAGTCGGTTGATTGGTTGGTCTGTCGGTTGCATGGTTTGTAAGTCGGTTGATTGGTTGGTTAGTTAGTTTGTATGTCGCCGGCTGTTTAGTCGTTTGGCCTGGTGCAAAAAACCTGAGGCATAATTATACTAGTTTTACTGAATTCCAATCTCTATCATGTGTAGTTTATCATGAAAGTTCAAACGCAGGGTCCGTAAAGTTGGCACACCGATCTGCAATCAACACTCATCTCAACCGATTACTGGTCTAGGTCAGTACTGATCTAGGTCAGCATGCCAGTGCGACAGTCCAGATCAGTATTCATCTCTGTAAAGCTGCGCCAGCATGTTGATCCAAATCGGTATTGACTTTATCAAAAAAGAACGAATACATATCTGGACAGCATGTCGCACTGGCATTCTGACCTAGATCAGTATTCTGTTGAGCTGAATGTTGATTGCTGAGCGGGTTGCCAACTTCACGGACTTCCAAAGGCAATGGTTGAAAGATCATGTTGAATTATTTCACGAGTGTTGCCATATATTCGAATTTGAATACAATGCTTTAAAATGTAACTTGTTCTTTTCTATTTTGTTCTTGCCTCAACTATGGACTTTTGTCCAGAAAGAAATAATGAGTTTACTTACACTGCATAACAACTGATAAGACGGTTCAATGTTTTCGTACTAATAAAATCTCATTGAAATTTAATTTAAACAGTGATAGCATGTAGGACAGGGTCACCTCAGTTTAATTTGACATGTAATTAATTTGATATCTCACATAGGATCTAATATTACACTCCTGTTATTTGATCAGCGATTTTCACTTAATTTCTACATGGACGTGCTTGTAACATCAATTATATTAGAACACTTGATGTCCGTACTTTTAATTCTCGTCTTCGTTGCCTTTCCAAAACCAATGAAGACTTCCGAAGAATGATATTAGTTTTTAAGGATATTAGTTTTAGTTTAAACTAATTTATTTTAGGTCGATTGTGAAACAAGTTTTTTCCAACTTATATTAATCACTCTCGACACCTTATTCCTGATGTTATCCATCGACACGAGTATACGAGAGAAGAGAAGCAAAGATTCCCTCTTATGATGAGAGTCTAGCAAGGGAAATACTGGTACCATTTTTATTTCGTCCTTGGTATGCCGCGCCACTGGGATCGAACTCTGGACCTCCTGCACTCGAAGTGGTGATCTACCACTAGGCTATCGAGGATATGGTATGTCCCAGTTCAGACAACCCCATTGGCGTGTTGATTTATAACCACCGTACACGGAGGACCTCGGTTCTAAAGCACCACTCGAAAGAATGTTATGAATAGAGGTGAAACGGGAAAATGAACTCGCGACCACTGGGTTACCATCACAGCGCATAACCACTGTGCCACGGGACCGCCGAACTCGCGACCAATGGGTCTACAGTACAACGAGTAACTACTGTGCCACCGGCCCGCCGAACTCTCGAACAATAGGTCACCAGTGCAGCGAGTCCCTATTGTGCCACCGTACCTCCGAACTCGTGACCAATGGGTCACCAGTGCAGCGAGTCACTACTGTGCCATGGGGCCGCCGAACTTGTGACCAATTGGTCTACAGTACAGCGAGTAACTACTGTGCCACCGGGCCGCCGAACTCTCGACCAATGGGTCACCAGTGCAGCGCGTCCCTATTGTGCCACCGTACCTCCGAACTCGTGACCAATGGGTCACCAGTGCAGGGAGTCACTACTGTGCCACGGGGCCGCCGAACTTGTGACCAATGGGTCACTAGTACAGCGAGTCACTACTGTGCCATGGGGCCGCCGAACTTGTGACCAATGGGTCACCAGTACAGTGAGTCACTTATGTGCCACGGGGCCACCGAAATCGCGACCAATGGGTCACCAGTACAGTGAGTCACTTATGTGCCATTGGACCACCGAACACGCGACCAATGGGTCACCAGTACGGCGTGTTAGGTAATTAAACGACTGCGCTACTGGTCTGCCGAACTCAAGACTGGGTAACAGGTATAACGCATTACCACCTTGCCACGGGATCGCCGAACTTGCGCCCAATATGTCACCAGTACGGCGTGTTAGGTACACGACTGCTCTACTGGTCTACCGAACTCAAGGCCACAGAACAGCCGGTCCATGCGTGAGAACATGTCTTATATTGCGACATTAGATCATCATGTTTATTTATCTTATACATATAGACAGAAGTAACTTATTCATAACATACTGAATAGGGTTAACCCATTCCGCTCTGTGGATCATATACTTCAAAGAGATATTCGGTGAACCTAAGCTGTCAGCTGGAACGGTTTAAGACTGCCTTTAACGTATACATTCATTCATGCACTAGGCTCGATAATCATTTTAACAACTCTAAATGATTCACCGCCAAGTTTAGGTAAAATCTCAACAGCTGATTGCAGTGGAGTTGAGTAGACTTGTGTTATATTGCATGTCCTGTTTGGACAATGAATAATGTACAACTGTCGAGTATAAACAGATATAAACATCCGAATAAATTACTTATAATGTTGATTTAGCGAGGATTTTATAAAAAGTGTTTCAAAATCTGTCATCGAAGTGGCAATTTATTGTACTAAATGTGACATAAAATCCGGATATAAATATACTGGTTTTATGTATATTGAATAGTCGCAGTAAAAAAGGGGGTTAAACCTGGCAGACGAATGATAAGGAACAAATCAAAGGTACGATTGTGTTATTCATTACTTAACCGCAATTATTGTTGACATTATGTCTGTAACTGGTTGTTCGTGCACGTCTGAAGGTAGCCGAATGACTCATTATTGTATTGTGCACAAATCACAAGAAATGAAACAGTGGAGTTCCGCTAATAATACCAGTCAAAAAGGTGGTCTAAATAGCGAACCGTCTTATTAGCGGACCTTTTTTGTTCTAAATTTAATACTTTGGGACCTCAAACTGGCAAAAATCTGCATGATTTCAAAATAATCAAAGTGGTCTTATTAGCGGAACTTTACTGTACTAGTAATCAAAGATGATTACAGCCTAATTACGCGAATGATTGTAACAGAAATTCGAACAACCCAATTTAATGACCACCTCAATAAAAACACTGCCTCAATATTATTCTTAAGTCCATGATTTATTCTCAATTCAGTAAGTATATATATATTCTTTATTTCTGTCTCATTTATGTACATGCATACACTTTACATACTATAAATACAATTCCAATGAACATAACTATTCAACATTGAACTATAAGAGACATTTGGCTCTTAATATACCTATAAAGGCATCATAATAACTACAATATCAAGCATTATTAACCGATTAGATATTTTCATAAGTATGCAAGTTTTCAATGGTTGTATGGATTGTCTTACTGTACTTCGAAGTAGGGTCGTACGGACGGACGGACGGTCGAACGAAACAAGTTACGAACGGGTCCGAAGCAGTTGGCCAATATTTCACATATAAATGTCGTGCGTAAAGGTGATATTTAATCCGCCTAGAAAGAAAATAATACAGTAATATGTTTCTATAATCGGATAATAAGTCCGTTTTAGTGTTTGTAAATCAATCAATACTGTGTATACTTATTATTAACTATATTTGGAAACAATATTATTGCAGGTTCTTTGTTCAATCAGAGAAATAGAGTCTTCTTAGTCTCTGGTTCAAAACATATACACTACAACCCCACCACAGCGGCCTTGTGTAGAGAAACAACCTCTTATAACAACACCTTCAAAATTTCCCTAAGGCGATATTTAGTATAACTTTTAACCACTGTGGAGCAACACACTCTAAGCAACGGCAAATATTTGCAGATTCTAAAGGGTACAATTAAACAGCACAAAAAGACCTCCTTGATAATAAGACCACCTCAAAATTAAGACCGCACTTACCAAGTCCATGTTCACTGTTTTTTTATCGTACTTTAAGTTCAATATTAAGACCATCTCAAAACCGATTTCAAGTTGGAATCTCAACTCAAATTGAGATTGTTTTCAAATCAAAGTCTAAATTTGTGATTAATCTTACGTTTGAGCTCTTTATGTAACAACCTCAGAATAATGTTTTCTGTTTTGTGATACCAATTCTGAGTCCATCCTCCTGTGAAAATGAACTCAAAGACAATATTTGAGATGAGATTTAGTTCAGATTGAAAGGATTCGGAAGATCGTTGCCTGTTCTCAAGGGTGGTCTCATTGTTATGGTTTTACTGTACATTTGTGGTGTTTGTGAGATGTCACGACACTGTCATATGTCTAATAGGTTATAAACCACTAAATGCATACGCGACCCAAAATCGGATAGACTCAAATAGTCCTTACAGAAACTTCTGTTTGCCTGGAAATGGTAATATGCCTTGACAAAATGGAACTAGAATAATCTTATTGAGTTAAAAGGCATTGTATACATGTAGTTGAATGAGTGAATGTGTTTCATCTTGAATGTTTTGAGATTTTGGCATATTTGACAAAGCGAAAGTAGAGTAGGGTAAAACCCACATTGGATCGGTCCGCGCGTCTGTAACAATTTGTCTACCGCCTTTGACGAACAAAATCTTTCTTATAGTAAACATGACCCCCTATTTTTGGTCTTATTTTGTAGGTGCAATATACTGCTTTTCAATGATATAGGTCTGTGTACTGGCCATATACTTTAACATGAAATTATCTGGGCTGACAATTGTCACTTTACATTGAGCTAAAGAACAATTTTATTTAGTGGTTTGTCACCTAATAGTATGGGCTTCTAGCATGTCAAAGTTTGCTTCCAATCAACAAAGTTTCTGTTAATTATATGAATATGTGCCGTAATTGGTTTAACTTTGGAAAACACAAAGTGGTAACTGTTATTTTCAATGTTATGTTCGCTGAAAATGTCCATAACCCATTGAAAGCAATAATAAAGTCCATTTCTTTATGAATCCTACAAATGTAGTCGTGCGATTGCACGATTTGGTAGTTATCATTCATAATTACCTCCCTTTATGGTTAAGTATGCACGGAAGTCCATAGTGTGTCATTAAGGGTGAGTATATAAACTTTCCAGCAGTTGTGCCGTTTTGTCAAACACTCGGTGAAACCATAGAAAATACAGTTTTCGTTTCACTGGGTTGTTTGAAAATAAACAAACAAAAAATGTCAAGCTGCTGAAAAGATCCAGTAGTTCATGGAAAGCAAATTCTTTTCACCTTAGCGTGGCGTATAATTTTTAGAAATCGATGAAGAAATAAAATACTTATGACAATATTTGTGTTCTAACGTTTACAAAATTCTACTCGGAACTATAGTGAATGGAAATGACAACCATTTCTGGAACTACTTAACTGCGGATTCACATTGTTGAGCCTAAAGGCGTTCAGATGGCATTAAGAAATATACGATGCTGACCTTGAGAGGCAAAGCCTCGCAAAATTCACTGTGTAATGAACTTGTAAATAAATAATTAATTTCCAGACCATTGCGCGTGATGGGTAATATTTATGTTTAATTAAATTATTGACGGAGGCTTTTTGATAATGACTGGTGTTGTGCATTATGCACATGTTACATGCATGTGACGACTTTAAAAAAAGTAATATAGACACACGGTAGGTAATAAGGGTGGTGACTGGTATATAATCATGACGTCATATTACATGGTGGATGAGCTGAACGAGTGTCATGATGTCTGGTATACAGTCTGTAATCATACAATTATAACACATCAACAAGTGAATTGGTTATAATACAGTACCCACCAAAAATAAGTACACAAATGATATTTCCCCATTTACTTGTCTGTAATAACCCTATTTGTAAAACAGTGAAACAACAATATTTTTGAAGAAAAGGGAATACTTTTGTTTATTAAATGTAAAGACCATACATTAATTGGTACCCTAGGTGCAAAATATAAAGTTTCTTTGTCCCGCTTGAATGGTACCTTAGTAAGATGGAAAAATCAGCATTTTTTTATTACATGGGTATTTAAATTCAGAACATCTTTATCTTTATTTCTTTGTCTTTTTTTACTCATATAGTAACTCTAGTTTCAGAAATAGGTATAAGTGTGACCGGCTGACAAAAGGATATTGAATAATTTAACCAAATTAAATTTAGCAACAATTGTTTACTGTATACTTATTTTTGGTGGGCACTGTATATAATATATACCCATCAACGTGTAAAACGATTGAATAATGAATTATAACCACTTATGGCTCCATATTATAGCAAACAGTTTGCTATAAATCTACTTCAAAATTCCCGTCGTGAACTTGTTAAATAAATAAATACATTAAAAGTGTTTATTTGTTGAACTATAAAGTAATACATTTTCGCGAATATTTAATGTTGTGGATTTTGTGAAATGTTGATTTGGTGGTTTCTTAAATTCTTGAAATCCAAATATTGAACAGAATATCTCTTAATACGTATTTATTAGGTCAGTTATTCGAGGTGATTTAATTTCGCAACCTGCTTCATCCGCGAAATCAACGAAAATTAATCCACCTCACATATAATAATCAACTGTTACTGTAGGCTACAGGCACCCACATTTGAAAGATCAGTCAGTTGGGTTATCTGACTTCTATACGTTCTCTGAGTACATTTATTTGGGACTCCTATTTTTTCATGCCAGGCACCTGACATATTATGTGGGTACATGGAAACCATTTTGACTAACTGGTGGAACACCAACTGGGTACATCAAAGCGGACGCCTTCCGGAGTCAAACACTCCACATTGACCTTCCTCTCCTTAAGTGAATGTCTCATAACCACACGCCCATAGGCGACTACGGACATTACTTCTTGTGTGCTTTCTTTCTGGGCTTATCAGCACTGTTCACAATTATGCATTGTTCAACTCGTGGTATAGCCCCTATCGTCATTGGCAAGCCTCGAATCTATGTCCTCAGATCCACAAGTTTGGTGCTCTAATAGGTCGCAATGCCGCATCAAACAAACAAACTCTCAGGCTGTTATATCTAAAACAGTCAACAATGCAATGTTGAAAACAGACGAACACGTCATGTACATACGAGGGCCTTGTATATTTAAACAAATTAGACAATACGTGTTTATAATACATGGATTGTCTGATTTACCTAACCATAAATTCATAATTCAGACATGTGTGAAATAGACAAACCCTGTACTTGGACAATGTCCAACTTCATACATTACCATTTAAACACTAGCTTTAACAGTTAATTGTCTTGCTTATCAGTATATTGATTGACGGGGTGATATGGGTCTTAACTTTGAACAAGACATTTCAATTGATCAACGTATTGGCTAAAAGCATTTCATATAAAAATAACCGAGTTTCCAAGTTACATATTTATGAATGTTATTATAACAAGATTCCGATTTGTCCAGGATGATACGAAATAAATAACGTTAGAATTTAAACACAAATCCGAAAAATATGCACCCGCCGAATTAGAATCCGCAGAAAATAAAATCGCTGATTAGGTATAAATGGGTTCTGAAGAAAACAGTCGCTCCATGTTGAATGTTAATGAACAACCTTCACAAAGTGACCTCCCCTTGAACGACCACCTCTCCTCAACAATAAATAGTACCACTGTTTTCACTAATTTTAACGTCTCTCGTACAACGCGTTTTTATACAGTATATTTGAAAATTCTTATGTGCCCTGATACTGTCACAATACTGCGATACATTATTTATACTGCGATTTATTGCAATACTGTGAAAATGGCTCGATATTCTGCGGTAAAATTGCGATTATTTGCGATACGATATTCCCAACAGTACCTACCATTAGCTACTAAATCGCTTGCACTTTAAAAACAATTGTGATTACTATTAACATAAAGTACAAACAGTATATTAACTCCTAAAGTATATTTTATTAAAAACCAATTAAGCTGAACTGATGCGTGCATCATATTGATCTATGTTGGTGACAAACTGATTAACCGTCTGAGGAAATTCATCACCTGCTGATTGTAATGATGAATGACTGTCTAGTGTCTATACACAAACCATGAGTAATATGCTTATCTGTGTTCACTATGACTCACTGTGGTCATATCATTTTAATATTTTTTAGAGATTTATATTCCCTCAATCAGAAGAATCTTCTTTGATTATATATTTTATACAGTACAACCTCTGTAGAGCAACACACTTTGTGAGCTGCAAATATTGGCCATTGTACAGAGACTGTTGTTCTACAGAGGTTAAATTTATAGTAATGTCATATCGGAGAAATGTTTAAGGTGTTTATCATAGAGATGTTTCTCTACAGAGGAACGCTGTAGAGAGATTGCACCATTGTTCGTTCGTTCGTTCGTTCGTTCGTGCGTTCGTTCGTTCGTTCGTTCGTTCGTTCGTTCGTTCGTTCGTTCGTTCGTTCGTGCGTGCGTGCGTGCGTGCGTGCGTGAGTGCGTTCGTTCGTTCGTTCGTTCGTTCGTTCGTTCGTTCGTTCGTTCGTTCGTTCGTGCGTGCGTGCGTGCGTGCGTGCGTGCGTGCGTGCGTGCGTTCGTGCGTTCGTTCGTTCGTTCGTTCGTTCGTTCGTTCGTTCGTGCGTGCGTGCGTGCGTTCGTGCGTTCGTTCGTTCGTTCGTTCGTGCGTGCGTGCGTGCGTGCGTTCGTTCGTTCGTTCGTGCGTGCGTTCGTGCGTGCGTGCGTTCGTTCGTGCGTGCGTGCGTGCGTGCCTGCGTGCCTGCGTGCCTGCGTGCCTGCGTGCCTGCGTGCCTGCGTGCCTGCGTGCGTGCGTTCGTTCGTGCGTTCGTTCGTTTTATGCAATATTTAGTCTTACCCAGTTGTCAAGGAATTTAAAAACCATCAAGCAGTATATGCCTACTTGCCCATCTGCAAGAAACTGACTAATTAATTTATACCGGCCTAATTAGGGTGCACATGCATTCTTTTAAACACTTTTATTTTATTGGTAAACAACAACAGATATACATCTTCATTAAATTATATTTATACGAGCAGTACTGTAAAATCATTAATTTTCGCGGGTATTAAATAACGCGGGTTAAGGTAAAATTGTAATTTTGGTGGCTTCTTAAATTCGTGGATGTAAAATAATGAAAACAAAATCTATTATTACGCTTGAAGTGATTTATTCGAGGGGATTTTAATTTCACGATCTAGTTCATCCGCGAAATCAACGAAAATTAATCCAACGCGAATATCAATAACTTTACAGCACATGTATTCTCTATTTTGCCATTAGTGTTCTATCATAAACAAAGCACATTTAACCGGTTCAAGTAACAGACCATAAAGTTTCATCATTTCTGATGAATTTTAATGTCGTTTGAAACCACACAAAGTGTGTTTGTTTTCTTTTGTATTAATTTGATTTCGGTGGTTTTCAAAAATCCGCTGATTTCGAACCGTTTGGAGTTTCAGTGACGTCATCACGACTGCTACAGCAGACGACATTTCACTTAAACTTAAATTTTCCCTAAAATTGTATAACGAGTAACCATAAATATGCTTTGTAATTTATGGCCTACTATGATAGGATGTTAATTTCATGCAGGCTCATGATCAATTATGTTTCTAAATAAGTACTAATATAACTTCCTAATTTTATCTAAGAAAAGATAACCATCCATTTAGAAATCACGGTTTGTGCACTTAACTGAATCTTAACAGCTCGTCTGGATTTTAAGGTTATCGGTCTCGAATATCTTGAACACCCCCTCAGTGTACATGCTTATGTTTTCTAAAAACGTCAATTCTCTTATCAGCCAAACTGAAATTTATTCCGATAATGATTTGTATGTTTGTAAACATTATAACATGGCTAACTGGACAGTAAAACCCTTGTATAGTTATACATATTTATTCATGTTTGTTTAGTTTGTGGTCAGCTTGTATAAATAAAGGCTGGGCCACCTGTCTGACCTTACACGAAGTTCACCTAATTTTTACATCCGACAGTCTGGGTGTCACTCTGGCTGTTTCAGGTCTAGCACCTCTACCCACCCGTCCGTATGAGTATGTCCGTCTGTTTGCACGCCAACACATATACGCGTTATCAAATTGACCCATTTGTTCGTATGTCTATTTATTGACCCGCCAATAAATCGATTCATCAATCTGCAAGACCATCGGTTTGCCCGACAACAAATCAAGTGATCCCGCCAACACATTTTCTATTTCCTCCCTATGTCTGTCAGCCAAGTTCGTTCGCCGACAAATCCATTCATCCCTCTATTGGTCTGTCTGTTTGGCCACCATGCTTCGATCAGAATCTGTCAACAGTACCGTACATGCAAGATAACCACGTGTCTTGTTACCCATATTTTACCCTAACAATTCAATTCTTCTCCACCTATTGTATGGTATAAGGTCACCAAGCACACTATATGTTTATTCAATTAAAAACTTTCTTTTCACAAGAATAAAGTTGATTTAGAGTAACAAATGTTTAAACATTGCAATGTTTACAATAGTTAATGTCAATAGGTTTACTTATATTGTGTAAAAACATGAAAGTAAAGCAGTAAAGTTTGTAAATATGCTCGTAAATCGGTTAACATTTTATACAAGTTATTGTTTGTGTATTTATTTAGATATGTGTTTACATGCATGCAATCGTAGCCGAATCACTACTGCAACTATTTTTTTCTCTTTTAAGTGGTCATATATACTGTCCAATCAAACCAATTACTATTTCGACAACTTCCCATCCGAAAACATGAATCATCCGAAATCAATCTGATGCCGATTTTGTTACTATTTATAGTAACCTACGTTAGTTCCGAAACTTTCTCTCTGAATACATGGCATCATCCTAAAATAAATAGCAGGTCATGAACCCCGCTTCGAGATCTATTGAAGATTGCCATTTAATTTAATTGTCAAATGAGTTTCCTCGTAAAATAAAGTCTTTATTATTATTATTAAAGCTTAGTGGTAGAATATCTGCATCGATTGCTGGTGCCCTAGTTTCGACAGAGAGACGAAATCTAAATCGTCCCTGAAATTAAAATTGCCTCGCTAGATGATAAGCGTAAAAAAGAAAGCTGGTTTGTCTCTCCCGCACCCTCGTTGCGATCGACAATCGAACTAAAATAAATTCGCAGTTCACACTTAGGACACATGATTATATTTAATTAGCTGTAACTACGTATATGTATGTTGATTAAAAAAATTTAGGCTGCTTTAGACATGTTGCTCATGTCAGACACCAGTAACAAAGTTTTGATGAATCTTGATGTCGGTAAAATCTTCCGTTCTTCTCCATTTTTATCTAATTTATCAACTAGATAAAACATGTTTAATATTTATATAACGACATATTCTTGTAACTTAGGTAGTGATGAAACTTTAATCGACACTTCACTCTGTGTTATCACCAGTAGTATTTTATATAGCCGGATTTCACACAGATATCAGCTTTAAAGGGGATGCGTCGGTATCTTTACAAACTATTTTGCCCTTTTTAGCATCGTGATTTGTTTTATGGTCATTGCTAATACAAATAACTATATATTTATATTAATATAAATTCACAATTAAAGAACATGTTTAGTAATATTTTGTTCTTCTGCATTTCTTACTACATGTATGTTATCCGGGTCAAATTGCCACTATATGGCTTATTCCATTTTTTATTGAAAATTTACCAAAGAAACCCTCCAAAAGATTTGAGAACGTAGTTTCCGTATCAAAATATTCAGTGCATGCCATACAGTTTGTTCTGTTAACGGAAAAGGATCATTTGGCAATAATTGTAAGGGACCCGGACAACGGATACCTTGCTGCACTAAAAGTTACCCTTGTGACCCCTATTGTGACCCTTATACTCAGTAAATAGAATATCTATTGTTGATTCTTACTGTTTGTCTGATTCTATAATAGTATCCCACGTTATTTACACATTGATCCTATCATTGGTGTCCCACATTCCCTCGTTTACAGGCAAATTTACTGATTTCTTCTACCTTATCAGTCAGCTCTAATACACTAGACCTCCGTTTATTTATTCGCCGCAAACATGAAGCTTACAACTACTTCCATATATGTCTGTGTGTCTTACGTGTTGATAAAAAATACATAAGGTATATATCCGTACTGGAGATAAGTTTAAAGTTAGCATTTTGCACGCACGCCTCTGATATGCAGTCTCAGATTTTGTGTTCTTAAACCATTCTTATACTGGTCGTTATTATATAAGGTATTATTGAGGAAACGTTAAAAGTGAAATGTAATGGAACTCATCATTCTAATTTTGTGGTAAGATCATTTGTTTTATTAACTATTAAATGTTCATAACGTATGATTCATGTTTGTTTTGAACTCATTCTAATTATGTGGTAAGATCATTTGTTTTATTAACTATTGAAATGTTAATTTAAAACATATGATTCATATAATAAATTGGTAGTTTTGTGGTGTTTTGTTACACATTTATTAAATGTTATAGATATACATATCGGCTTGTCTGTCATACATATTAGTTTGGTCATTAATATTGTCTAAATATATTGAGGTTTTATAAAGAGCGAGTTGACAGTGTTACGGTATTTTTTTTACTTCTTGTTGACAGATCTTTAATTGCGTTCTTAGTAAAAGATTACGCCATATACTACGTGGTATGTCCACATTGGTCGATATATATGGTCATGTAAAGTATGATTTGAATTCTGAGTATGTATTATCGTTGAGGTTATCTTATAATTGAGATGGTCATGTCATTAAGGTTGTCCATATTTGAGTATTTGGACTTTCAACTTTTTGGCAGCTGCAACTTGGACTTTCAGCAGTTTAGTTCATTTTCTCGCTCAGTTGTGTGTTGGGCATTGTGTCGTGTACTTGTGGTATGTATGTGTGTTGTTTTTATGTTTTCTGTGTTCGGCTGTTTAAGTTGAGTGCTGTCTTTCCTGTCCTATTTTCTATTATCTTTGTTACTTTACATACTCGTGCTTGTTTGATAAGTTTGTCTGTCTGTATTTCAAATTGTCGTGATTATTTATTTGTGCAGTTTAAATGTTAATCGTGTAACTTCAGGGACATGTAAGTATACAAGTTGCTACTCAAACGATAAACTCGTGTAAAATATTGGTTCGATTATATATTTTTTAATAATAGAGACACAGCTTGCAGACGTTTCAAGTCTTGTAAACATATTCAGACAATGTAGCAATTACTTATTTAGTTATTTTTAACGACTTCTACTAAAAGGTGAACAGTCACAAACTAGTTCAGGGTTCAAACATTCATAATGAGACAGAACATTTAGAAGAGTGATTTTACGTCGTAATCTTAAACATTTTATGAAGCAGAACTTCCCATAAATATCAAACACAGAGGGTTCGTGAATTGTTGCTACCAGATCTATATCTACAATGTGTATGAATACATGTTTTATTGTCAGCGTTTGTTCTTTATTTTTGTATTAAATTTAAACAAAATAGAAATTGTCCAATTCGGCCGACAATAATTTCACTAAGGCCAGTTGCCCTCCGTCTCGGATCTATTTATATAGACATATCGTTTGTTGTTGGACTTATGTTGTTGATGCTTTGTTGTAATTGTTAAGGTTGTTTATTTATATGATGTCTTTTTTCCTTTTCTTAACACTGACAGCAATTTTCTTTTAACTTTGACTGTTTCTTGATTCTGCTTGGAACACTTTTGTGTCTAGTTGTTGACATATTGAAGTTAGGTTAGATTATCATTTCTTTGAATATTTTCACCGGAAGTCTCATTAACATATTTCGGTTTTAGCAGAAACAGTCTTTTAGAACTGATGCCAGCCTAGCTCAGTTGGTGTTGCTTTTTTGTTGTTGGTGTTGTGTTGTTAGATTTGTAATTGTTGGTGTTGTAACTGTTTTGATGCGTTAAACTAATTATAAAATGGTATGTTATCAACGAAACAACTTTATTCTAACACCTGCCTTCATGTACACTGCATTAATGATATGAAACGCGGCTGAAGTCACATGACTTCAAGAGTCCTTGAAAATAAACTTGTTCACGAGCAAAACATTTTCTAACACGTATTTAAACGCCATGTCAACACGTAACTTTCAGTTTTAATGAGAGTTGATATATAGATCTATATCTTAACATATTTCTGTGGTTAACAACTCAGTCACCCGTGAGCGAATTACCACATAGATTATGCGCATAATATATATGATTTAAGCAATTATTAGGCCAAAATAAAATGATAAAGTGTTTCTGGTGACCCTTCCTACCCTATTTGTGAATATTTTATGGTGTATTTGGTTCGTTGGTTTACAAGTGCATGAAATCAACAACAAAAAGTAATAAAAATTAAAATATTTTCCTTACCTACACTTGTTTTCAGTAAATAACAAGAACCACAATATTAGATGGTTTTGGCCTTATCACATATTAGTTGGACTTCTTCTATGACAAATAATAGAGAAACTTCCGTCTTAATCGGCGATAATATAGCAGAAAATCATCACAACATGTTCAGAATTACCTCATTTAAAGACTACACAGATTCATACTAAGACCACACCAGTAAGCAAACCAGTGCTCAAGTGCTCAAAAGGTGGTCTTATTATTGCGTTTGTACTATACTGATGCAATGTGTGCGTTTCATTGGATAGAATCTCGCTGTATGTTGTACTTACAGAAAAACCGAAATGACATTCAAGACCGAACGCGTTTGAAGACCTTATTTGTTGTTGTTTGTTTGCGATCGATTAAGGCAAATTGGGCAATGGCCACCGATTTCGAGGAACGAGAGACCTGTAAAACTGATGACTTTGAATAAAGAACAAAAATGACTTCACAAGGTTGAACTTATTTAGAAGTTGTCTTATTATTTGGCTAGTCTTCAAAGAGGTTTTACTGTACTGAAACTTGCTATAGGATGTTATCTTTTATAGATACTGAAGACATAATATCAAGGAAGTTTTAAAACATTTCAGCATCACTACTTAATTATAATCATTTATCATTGACGTAATACTATTTTTACATCAACGAAGGTTACGGTCATTATCCAGGCTTACATTGGGATTTATTTTACTTTATTTTCGTTTGAAGTCGGTTTAAATTGCGTTTTATATATTTATAGTGTTTTTATTGTAATTAAATATGTTTTGACTTATATAGTAAACATTACCTACACGTACAGGCATATCAATATTACGTCATATTGTCATGCAGTGGTCGCAAACATGTCATAATTATGTTGACTTGATGTCTGATATGGTATCTTTTCGGCAAGTTAGACTGGATTATTGATTGCATTTGTGTTTATTTTTACAATGCACACGAAAAAACATACCGACACTGTTTTTTCTCGAGGACCCAAGTGTCTGTGGACCGTATTATGTTCTGTCGTAAGTCCTTAGTATTTGTGCTGATTTGTAGTATATTTAATGGTGTCCGTGTTCCATTGCCCCCTCCCCCCCTCCACTAACATCCGGTTGTCTCCAAAAGACCCATTCTTTTCACCGCACTATCTAGTGCGTAGGCGGAAGAATATAGTTAGACTGTGCCTGCTAAGTGTGCGTAGGCTGTCTTCACTAGGCATTACATTGGTATTTTATTTCGAAAAACTAATTCGTTGAAAACGAAAACATTAATATAATAATTATTTGTTTAATCGAAATAAAATGTTGCGTTGAAAAAAATAGTCATGATGTCACTTTAACTGTTCCGTATATTTATGAGGTTGGTTTAAAGTATCTAAATAAATCATTTTCTAAATTACTAATAATCTCATTTCGATAACCACGTAAGCATTACAAGGCAATAAAGATTTCAAAATAGAAATTTTAACGAGATTGAATTACAAAAAATAGTGCAATTTACTGAATTTATTAAATGTTCAATCGTTTAAAGCATTTTCTGGTTGGATGACTCTCGTAAATATAATACATTATGATGCACACTGTTAATGATTATTTAATTGAAAATTGAACATGGTATTGGACAACGAACTTGTAGAAATAAAAATATATACTTCAATCGTACAAACATTGCATCTTTACGAAATGGGAGTGTTCAAAACAGATTTATTTCAATCTGGTGAAAATTATTTAAACTAGACTCTTGTTTAGACTCATAACTTGTTTAGTTGGGCATTGTGTCTTGTATGTCGTTGTGTTTTCTGTGCTCGGCTGATTCAGGTGGACATTGTGCCTTGTGTGTTTTTATGTTTTCTGTGCTCGGCTAGTTAACCTGAGCGTGCCTTCCCTGTCTGACCTTATATGATCTTTTTCTATATGTTGCTTTTTTGGAGAACACTATACTTTTGGCTTCAATTATAGACACTTT
Organism: Spisula solida; assembly: GCA_947247005.1. NCBI lineage: Eukaryota > Metazoa > Mollusca > Bivalvia > Venerida > Mactridae > Spisula > Spisula solida. The sequence continues at coordinate 7,149,371 of OX365947.1, forward strand.
TGTTTGTTATCAAACTGAATATTGATATGTGTAATGTTACCATTTCAATACAATTTACAGTTTTCATGATGCTGCAAACCTTCTGGAACTCACTACATGTCTGAAAGGCAATTTCTGCCAAATAAGTCGTCACGAAACACAGCAATAGTAGTTGTATAACTACATATGACCGCGTTATGCGAATGACCAACGCCCAGCATTTAATACGGAAACTAGCTTCTCTTCTCTTCTCTCATTCCCTCGTGGCAAAGGATACCACAAGCCATGAGGTGTCCGCCGTGATTAAAAGAGTTATAGAACTTGTTAAACAATCGACCTTAAATACATTAGTTTAAAAATCTACAACAGGGGCTAGAGTCTGTTTACGGTGACCTATGATCAAACAGGTATGGCATCGAGTAAAAATGTCATTGACCGTTTATAGCCCCGCCCACATTTTTGTCCCAAGACCCGTAGTATGAATGATATCATATAAAGATCTAAAACACCCATTTGTTCTTAATTCCTGCGGCTTGTGGGAGATTGGTTGTGTCAGGAATCTAGATTAACCAACGGGTCACTGTCCTCTCAAAAACATTACTCCTAGTTCCACCCATCGTGTGTTCACCTTTGTCTATATTCGTGTTCATGTATGGTTCATACATCCTTCCTAATCAACTAACTGGTACATATACACAGTCGCAGGGTGAAGTAACTAAATGTACATGTAGGTAATAACCAAATGCTTGAACAAGTTCTTTGTGACATTTTACCCAAGCTCATGCACCAGGAACAACCACACACAACACAACAATAAACGACGTATTCAACTCAACTCAACTCAAATTTACATAATGACGTTGTGTGCAGACTTTTGTGGTTTATGTATGTCTCCACCGTAGACCTCTTGGACAACACACCCGCTCTGGTGGACGTGTATGCTCATTTTGTGCTGAAACCATTAATTATCATGCCTCATAAAACATGCGTTAAATCAATAGATAGTTAAACACACGTATATCAACATATGTAATGATTTGTTCATTTTTTTATATTTTCAGATTGTGCTTCTAGTTTGATTTCCAGAGCTTCACCGACACCAGTTAGACAAACATTAACAACAGCAACAACAGCAACACCACGTGTCTACACCAAACTATGTAGACCAACGGTTTCTCTGACAAATTTTCCTATTCTATGAATAGATATAGAGTCTTTCGCTGACTGTACAAGTTTTGCAAATTCAGTAACTTTTGGAAATTTTCGTTTTTGTTCTTGAATTCAACGAAAATGTCTTGGTTGAAATTTTGGAGCAAGAAAACGTCGAAAAAGGACGACAAGAGGTCCCGATCAGAAATTCTGAGATCGGAATCATTTAAGGACGAAGGGACGATAGGAGAAACAGAGAAAGAAAAGAACGCTAGATTACGTCACACGATGTCCATATCTAGATCCGGGCGATTCAAACAGAAGAACAAGCAGCGAGCGGCCATTTTGGACCAACCCGAGTTTTTCAATGATACCACATCAAGTAGTGACTCTCAGAAAGAAAATTGTGCAAACAGTAATCAGTTATCAAATTCTACGAACAGTTCTAATCGAAAAACTCCCCCTAGCACGTGCCGTGACGTCACATCTCGACAACCAATCACGGCACGCCATTATGAAGGACAACAAACAGTTCTGTGACGTAATATAGTACTAAGTGTTCTAAGTGTGCCTTTCAATGGACGCCATTTTTGTTTCAGAAATGACGTCATAAACATTTCATTCTCGTCCACGTGTACACAGTGATTACAATAAGGATATTTGGATGTGTTAATATTAATATTACATTCCAGTAAAAGTGTATGTTGGAATTTTTATGTTCGACTTCGGAATTTACGTTAATAGTAACTGCTTTTAGCAGCTGGACATTCTGATGACGATTTTAAACAAATGAACTGTGATTTTTTGGCGCTTAAAATTTTGTGATGAACGTTTGTTTGTGGACAAATGGTAAATACTTGTAAATGTGAAAACTTAATGTTTGAATTATTGCCGTAACTATGTCAAATTCAGTGTTTTTATCAAATAAATTATGTTGTACAATATTGCATACACGATATTGATTCGAAATAAGTGCATATAATTGATTGTAAAACATGTTTTCACTGACTGAGCTCTTCAACGTTTGGTTACGGTCGTTTTGTAGTCAACCGTGCGTCCCAAATAAAACGCATTCCATAGTGAACACATGATTGAAGCAAGGCACCAATAAAATGAATATGCTACAAAATACTAGTACATCAACACGCGCAATGGTGCTCAAGTTCCCGGACATGTTTTAGTGATACCCCGATGCCACGGACATATGAGAGTAACGTTGTTATGTTGATTGTGTCACTGTTTGTTACTGTATGCTGATGAGTGTGTATAAATTGTGCCTACATTATTATTATAAATCATTCCGAGCGATTGATTGAAGTGAATGGTCTGATAAATACCGGTACGTGATTATGCAATGGATGAACATTGTGCTATGTACGTGTACATGTACGTATACTGGTCAACAGTTGATCCCGTTCCACACAGAGCCTTCAAACCGTATCTGCTGGGTTCTTCCTAGTTAGACTAAACAATTTCTGGAGTATCTCCCTTTCCACACCCCTATTTTGCACGATGGCCCTTAATGTGTTTTAAACACATTGAGTCAGTTAAGATGGAATTAGGGAAACATTTTGGTGTGGGGGGGGACTTTTTGTCTTTTTTATTTTGGAGGGGGGAGGGGGTATTAAATTTTGTTAAACGTGTCGTAAATCAAGTCCTATTTATATTATTCACTGCATTCGTGAAGCACCAAAACGACCAAATGAACGAAATGGCATGCGAGGTTGTTTTAGTATATAATGTAATGTCTATATAAATGTTTATGTCATCCATGAAATGTAACTTCACCTGTCTCATGATATGCATATTTTAATGTAAACAGGGTCTCAAACAAGTTTGTTCTCAAAATTTGAATTCATTTCAAATTTTATTTGAACTATGTACGCAGAAGACACGTTTAATTTCTTACTCAAAAAGTTTCATTTAAAGGCAGAACGATTAGAACAATGGTAGAACCCTCTGGATTTTAACCTAAAAATTTTACAGTCATCTGAAGCCAGAAAATAAACTATTGAAACTTAAACGCTGAGAACGAACTTTTTTCAACTTTACCTGTAAATTGTACAGTCTTCTGACGTCAGAATAACCAAATATTGAACATTAAACTTTGGGAACGAACTTTTTTTAACACCCTGTATACATGTATATATATATATATATTTTTTTACTAATATCTACATATCGTTTTTAAGGAGTTCTATGAGTTTATCAGATTGTTTGTCCGAGTATTTGTGTAGCAGATATAGTGTATATCCAGAATCTGGGACACTGCACATTCTAGTTATTGTGATAATGTATTTGCTTGTCTATTTTTTGCATGGAAAAATCGTGTCTTGTAAATAAATGCCCCTCGGCTCCATTTCTACGAATACTAGTACTAGTACGCTTTGCTACAGGTTTAAGAAAGTTCTTAATGTCTTTAAACGAGTATTAACCCTAAGTCATCATAGTGATACTTTTTCAGAACAACTAAAGCTTTTGAAATGAATTCGAATCAAATGTCGTTCATATCAAACGGATAATAGAAAATTGGACAGGAAAGGCAGCACTCATCTTAAACAGCCGAGCACAGAAAACACAAAAACAACACAGACCACAATTACATGGCACAATGCCCAACACACAACTGAACGAGAAAATTAATTAAATCACTGAAAGTCCAAGTTTCAGCTGTCAAAAGACCTAGTTTCAGCTATAAAAGCTGAATGCCCTAGTTTCAGCTATAACATTCTAAATCAAGCATTGATGCAGTACTCGGTAGCCGTAAGGTTGTCCGTACTAAAGAAATAGGTAGCTCATCTTAGTGACATTGTCTATCGATGTGAATTACGATTGACTAGACCACTAGGCTGTTAAAACAACACCCTGTCCAAAATGAATGGTGCGCCAACAACCCCCACCCAAAAAAACCAACCCTAGAATCAATGTGGTAAGAAACCAACTAGCGTTGACATGCCCAAATTACGATCACTGGCCCACGTCTGGTTTGTTCTCCAACAAATTGATAATAATTTTAACAATGCCCATGTTTGGTGAAATAAACTCAAATCAAAGATATCATGTAAGTCTTAAATATGTTTAAAATCAAATTATACATAAATACAAGAAACTTTGAATTGTCCAAAATAATAAGCACATTTCGTTAACTGAGATATCGGTACATTTTAGAACTCATTTTAATTAAGAGCATGTTAAAAAATAACCTCGGGCGTATGGGGAATTAAATATGTTTATGATTTTGTTTCAAAGTGGATGTTAAGTTAATGTATTGTTTTACTGATTATATGAAAAGATGAAAAGACATAAATGTCAGCATAGAGATGTTCTGCAAACTAACGTTTTTTGTTCATGATTAATTATTAATCATTGTGCTATTTGTACGTGTATATTGCTATGTATATTTTGTACATATATTTGTTTTTAAAAGATCATTTCAACAATATGTGTTTGATTATATTCTTATGAATTCTAACCCGATGGGTTGGTTTCGAACCGTCGACCATACAGACTGCGCCACCGACAAAATGTATTGGTCATTGTCATTACAAACAAGAGGTATAAGGTGGGAAATATTGTATTATCTCTGACAACTTTAACTACTTATCTGCATCGCCGGCTGGCGTTTTATGGTATGGACGCCCACAAAAATACAACTTTTAAAGCTGATCATTTTAAGTTCAAACATTCAATTTTCAGCTTGCAAAGTTCAGTGAGAATTTGTATGTATAAATGTTGGTTGATTCAAGATTGAACCCATCAATTGCGAAGTATATTAAATATTTGTTTTGAAAGAGGTTTGCTAAAAAATAAACTTCAAACATTGAGCAAGTCGTTGTGGTACCATTTTATTCCCCAAAAACATGGAGAACATTAACATATCACCTGACACCACTTCAGCTATAGGATGAGATTTGGCAGTATTAAGTTCATAAAAAATAAGTGCAAATGACATTAATTCGAAGTCTGCAAGCGTTAGTGATCTATCTTAATCTTAATATATTTGAACATAGAACAGTTAAGCTTTAGCTCCTTAATTGCTTTAAGAAGCATACATTGTCAATATGTGTTTTTCACTCCCGGAAGTCAATCTAAATGTTTGCAAGACGGATCTACCCACCGCATAAAGTCCTGGCCCATACTGGCATGATAAAAAATCTTGGCTTTATATCAACATAGTGGAGTGTCAATTTAGATCTTTGTAAATGAATTTATTTAATTTGTGGTGAGTTTATTGACAAAGTTTGCTGTTTTGTTTGCAAACATACTGTTCAAATATAGACCTGTGTAACGGGATAAGATAGGTATGTTTATACACTCTCGGTGTTTAAATACGTTTCAAACCTGGCAGAAACAAATCACGTAATATATGAAATAAATATGTCTCTATATTTAGTGATAAACTCATACTGAACATGGCAAGACCTTGAATTTATCTTAGTTGGGAAGTTTAATATTGACATTTTAGTTGTTTGTCATACAATCTAACATGCATTAGAAAATTAGAAGAAGAAAAAACAATGCTCATTTAACATTCATAAATCATGATAATTATGAGAATGCGAAGTTTTTTATTTAAAAGTAAATGTCACGATTGTCTGATTTAAACAATGCAATTATGCAGAGGTTAAGGTTCGCGCTTGTTTTGATATAACATACGGACTGTCATTTCTAAGTCTATGTCAATTACAGATCTTTTTAATACAAAAGATAAACAAATGTTTAGTACTTATTGCTGCTGACGACATAGGGCTGGTTAATAATGTGTATTTAATTAAACAATATACAATTATGTTATACCATTAGCAGTCTATCAGTGATGGTTGTTTCGTTCAGGTGACCATTAACACAGTCTTGACTGTAAATCAATATGTTTATGCGATTTTAATAAGAGACTTTGGTCTCGAAAAGGTCTTTAAATCAATGGCTGGATTATGTTTATAACAATTAATATTCAATTGATACACATTACTTGTGCTTGTTCACATGTCTCTTATCTACAGTATAGTGTAAGTTCAGGTCAATATTCAAAGATAAAACAATTTGTAAGCATGATTATTGAAACCAATGAGCCAATTTCCTAAAAATGTGTCGTAGAAAAGGCTCACCAACTAATTTAATCATGTGTATACGTACTTCACATATTCCCTGGAACTATATATATACGCTGAACATTATAGCAAGAGAGTTTAAACAGTATCATTAATTTTACTACATACGCCACCGCAGGTAATTGTAACATTGAAAAGTAATAAAAACACATTTATACATCGTTTTTCTTATGTAAAAAAGAAATTCTTTTTCAATGATACATTTACCTGTGTGTGTCACTATCGGCGATTAGAACCCTTAACTTCCCGTTGCCAAGGCAGACACTGTAACGAGTAGACGAGCTAGCAGATTGGTTCTAGCCGTCAGAACTGCCTGTACATACCCACACCAAATCTACAAGTAACCCCAAATCTGATAGCAGTAGTGGGTTTACGACAACAGTTAACCTTTCTGATGAGGCCAGGAGAAGAAGAGGGGTAATATGTATTCATTTTCCACGACGAGGACGGGGTCGTATTCGGCAACCTTTACAGTCATGGCACACACGTACTTTCATCCTACACTCTAAACTATTGAATGTATAGAATAAAAAATAATTTAATTTTATTTTATTTATTTAAGGTCGATTGTGAAACAGGTTTTTCCAACTTATATTAATCACTCTCGATACCTCATTCCTGATGTTATCCATCGCCATGAGGGTATGCATGTACAAAAATAGAAACAGACACGATTCAGGAAGTGAAAGTTAGTGACGTTTGATGACGGTGGCACACATAAAAAATTATATATATGACATGGTGTATATCACACACCTGATAATCTATATAGAAATCCATATACACTGATTGCTCGATTATGAAACGCCTGATCTACATCTACCTGGTTACGTGGCTGATTTTTCCCCTCACGTTTAATTTATTTTGAAATATTATAGAATGGATGACACAACTTTCCGTCCAATCGATTGGCGGATGCTGTGAAACTGAACAAATGGGTTACTTGATTGACTATAAGTTAACTGGTTACCGATTATTTCAAACCGAAAAGGTCCGTATAGATAAGTTGGAGTGACAGGGGTTATAATCTAGGGATGCATTTGGTATTGCATAAATTGTTAACTGTCTTTGCAATTGCACTTTCGTCGGTTATACACACAGGTAACTGTATCATTAATAAAGAGTAAACAAAACAAAAAAACATTTTTTATAAAATTTATAATATCTAAGATAACATAAATTTTATAAAAGAAGTTTTTTACTCTTTAACGAGAATCATGGAGGATGTGGTTCAGCTTGGAAGTTTGTAACTTGTTGACATGATAATATAGAAACATACACTAATAACGGAAATCCAAAATTTCTATATGCATGCATGTACATGTATCTTCACGTGTTTTACAGACGATATTTAGTTTAAAGGGGCATGCCCAGACATTGGAGTGTCATGATTTGCATGCACCAAAGTTGCGTTTATCATTTGTAAAATCAACTATTACCGAAAAGTCAAAGAAGATTTTGACTTAAAAAATTACTCTATAACGCGCGCTTCGATATTTTGTATATCGATTTGAATAAAAGGCTGTCAGCCTTTTATTGACGACAAGGATAGTTAATTATTCTTGAAATATATTTTTTTAAACCAGCGGGATATTTCGTAACTTTTTACAAGGTTATCATTATTTGACTTAGGTATTAAAATAAACCAATTTGATTGCTATTCGAGACACTTCAGTTCCAGGACATGCCCCTTTAAGGAAGCAAAGCAAATACATTTTGTATTTTCAAAGTTAAATTATAAGACAAATAAAGATTAAGATATACCATTTTCACAGTCAGTCGTCAAGATTTCATTAAAATGATATTTTGGAAGGAGTAGCGTCCTTTGAAGTTTGTTATCAAAAATAATAGTTTGAATCAAGGGAGAATACTCTATATCAGACATTTTACGATTCTGTTTGGTTATCGATCTTTAGTTTACACCAGTCAAGTTTTGTCCACAAAAACTAACAAGTCGTCGACTTTTGTAAGACCATGAGTGATTTGTTCAAACTAGATGCAATCACAGGTAACTGTATTATTGATGAAACTATAAAATGTCTGCCCAGTTATGTCATTTTAGAATATAAACAATCAATTTGCTACATTTTATGGCATTTTACAAATAAATGCCAATTTTGAATTCAACATCACATGCAATGATGGCAGGGTCATGTTCCACACAGGGTCACCAAGCCAAATCCTTCTTCATGCTAAACTTACAAATTTATGGAATCGTCACCACAGAACGCGTGTGTGCCATATTATCCTATTGTTTTGTTGCTGGGTCATAAAACACAAATTGTGATTTAGTGGCTAGAGGGTCTGCTTCAGATATGAGAGGCTGTAAATTTGATCCAGGGCTTGGAAATACCAAAGTTATCAAAAATGGTAAACCAGGTAACAGTACAGATATATATATACATTGTAAATAGTCTGGATCAAGTTCCAGCCCCACCAACAAAAGTATGTTGAAATAATATTTATTTTCAATGGAACGTTTAATAGAAAGACAGTCATTTTAATCTTTTATGTAGGTGAATACTAAAAAAGGGGCAACATATTTTGAAATTCTGAGACTATGCGTGGACAACCATGTCTGATATTGCCTGGTTCAAATGTAGAACTACAATTAAGTGGTCTTTTTGGCGTACCTAGCAAAGGGAGATCACTGTTCATGAGATTTGGCTAGGACGTGTCGAAATGGTGTGAAAATTGTCGTGCTTCTATAAATTTATTATGTGGCTACGGTCTAGTGTACGTTATTTGCCCCGGGGGTATGAAGTGTTACAATGGAAAGATAAAATATAATTTGAGAACTTCTTTTTTTGTTCTATCTCATTATATGGGCAGCCAAGTGCAACGAAACTTTGACAATATAGTATTTATTTCAGGCGTTAGCGTTCTTTCAAAATATATTAAATACTTTTATACATTTGAATTATCTGACATGCTTATTTATCAATGCTTTCACAGAATGAAGTCTTCATACAGTCATTTAGCAGTCGTATATAAACTGTTTGTTTCGTTCACAGTACAAACTTGCCAAGCGTTTGGCGTTGTCTGTTTTGCAGGGCTTGCTCTTCGGTTGTTTCCCTACATCCCTTCTTCCCTCCTAGATAAGAAGGGGTGGCCCTAGAGCTCGTCTTTGTCTCAGCGACTTCGTCATTATGCTTTTATTTCTGTTTGTCTCCTATTGGAGACGAACAAACTGCTTGATGCGTGTATATGGTCGCACGGTCATGATACGCTCTCTGCTCTATTCACCTTTATACATTATTTTAATTTACTTAAATATTGAAACAGGTGGGGGATTTAACTAAAATTCTAAGTTAATGGTTTCTAAGAGTGGAGTAAATCTGAGAGCGTATCATGATTAAAGCGTTCAACAAACAGTGTCATGTTTTACAATAAATATATACATTGTGCATATAAAGGAGAAGATAACTGGATGATTCATTTTAACGAAAGCATATATGCCCCAGTCTGCACCAGTTTGGTGAATTACCTCCCTTTAATAAAAGTGCAATGTGCACATTTTAAACTCCGAACACAGTTATTAAGAAAATCTATATATCAAATACCAACAAGGGAGGGGGTGGGAGAATGTTAGTATATACTAACATTTTAAAGGAGATACTCTTCGTTTATTTTCTGCTTTACGTAAAGTACCGGAAACAAACGAACACTACTCGGAATCGGCCGAATAACGGAGATCAGTATCATACGTACTTTTCCGGAATTTGACATTTACTCTGCTGTTCATTTGAACCGCACACGTAACATATTGCAACATTTCTTCATACATGTACTATATACTATGCTAAAAAGTCGTCATTAATTATTATGAAATAGGTCTGATAATTGAACAGAATTGTCGGTATATACGCCTGAACTCGGACTAAAATGTTGGTAACTACCAGCACAATGTCTAAGAAATTGCGGCCTGTCACAAACTGGAAATTATTCAACGACAGCCAGCAACATTCAACTTACAAGTAATTATGAACATTGTCCTGTAATTGAAAACAATTCATATGTCGAGGAGGATAGACGTTTATATTGATAATCTCAGAACCGATCCTACTGCGATTGTTCACTTAAAAATAAAAATGATGTTAGGTTCCGAAAACAGTGATGTTGTTAACATTTTCAAAATGTTGAGTTTCATGCAGTTATGACTAAGTGAAAAAGAAACTTTCTATTTTCTTCCAACACTGATGTATCATGGTTATAAATGTATACTGTGTGTTTTGAGGATATACTTTCGTACATGTATTTACGATTTCAGGACTGATCCAACTACGATCGCCCACTTTGTTGACATTAGATAATGAACAAATAAGTACTGTTGGAGATATAGATGTGGTTAATGAATTGTTTATGGGTATAAAGAAGCTGAATCTCTCAAAGAATTTGATAACTGACTGGAAAGAAGTATGTGTGTGTTATAAACATTGGAACCTTGAATGCGTGTGGATTGAAACGTATACTTTTTTATCCAGAATTTGTATCTCTTCTTGAAAAGTATTCAATATTTTGTGTGACTGAAACCAAAATTGACTCTTATGATATACACTTTTTTATCCAAACCTAGGTTAGAAAAATACAAACGAAAATCAGGGGGATTGGTTTCTTTATTCACAACTCTCTAGTAGACAAAATAAGTATAATCGAATCAAATTGTGAATATGTATTCTGGTTTAGCATTAAGTCAGTGTTACCCATTGTCAGTACAAATTTACTTATTGGTGTAATATACATTCCTCCTGATAACTCACGTTTCTACAACGAAGACGAATTTTTCATGCTACAGTCACAAATTGCACTTAATAGTAGCTCATATGACTTTATGCTCCTCACTGGCGACACAAATGGCCATACGTCTAATGTCCCAGACTATGCTGAGTGGAATGGTCGTAATGCAAGGGGACCATTTGGGTGGAATGGTCGTAATGCAAGGGGACCATTTGGGTGGAATGGTCGTAATGCAAGGGTTGAATGGTCGTAGGTTACAAAAAACATACTTATTGTTGTTTGGTCGTTGTATGGAACGCAAGGTGACCATTTGGGTTAATTGGTCGTAGGTTACAACAAATACAGTTATTAGGTAATGACGACAATACCTCCAACAATAACCCCGACGTTACTATATTAAATAATGATGTTTTAAACAGGATAATCTCAGAAAGTGAAGTTATCAAAAATATAACGAATCTTAAAAATGGCAAAGCGTCCTCTGTTTTCGACAACATCAGCAACGCGTATTTAAAATCAACAAAAAATATAACGATTTCAATAATGTTGGTGCCAGGAACCAGCAGCTTATAAAAAGCCTTCATGATTGGTTCCCTTCCAAGAAATTGTTTTTATGTTCATCCCTGTTGGTTGTTGTACTAAATTTGATAGGGGAGCCAGTATTTGGTTCCCTGAAAATAAATCTGATTCTGTGATTACAGTTTCCACAGAAATGGAATGCACTGATTGCTTCAAGATTATATTGATATAATCGAGGATTTCAGTATAATTCCTGTGTTGCAATAAATCCTTGAATTAACCATTACCTAAAACGCTCCTTTCTAACCGTCAATCAACATCACAACCGGACAAAAAAGCACAATTTAATAGTATTTAATAATCAGAATGAAGGTAATTTCAAACACGTTCACTGATCTTTGTTATAATAGAGACAACTGGGAGAACCCAGTATAATCTCAGCGCAGAAATATACACACATACTAAATTAAGAAATTTTCTACCACATATTTTGAACAACTTATTCTACAGCGAGCATCAGTAAATTTAATTTTAACTCCTCAATCTACCTGTCTTATGGAAATGGACAATAATGGCTCCCTTATATACATCACTCTTCAACCTCGTTTTAGAAACCGGGGTCCTTCCCGAGCACTGGTTAATTGGAACTATTAAACCTTTTTATAAAAACAAAGGCTCCATTATGGACCCGGCAAACTATCGTCCAATAACCATCCTCAGTTGCTTGGGTAAAGTGTTCACATCCATATTAAACAATAGAATTTATGAATTTATCACCGTTACTAATCTCCTAAATGAAAACCAAGCCGGATTTAGAACCGGCTACTCTACGACAGACCACAGTTTTACTCTAAATTTCTTAATAGAAAAATTGAGATCCGAAAAAAAGAAATTGTTTTGTTCATTTATTGACTTTTCAGCTGCCTTCGACTCAGTCTGGAGGGCAGGTCTGTGGACTAAACTAACTAACAACGGAATAACTGGGAAAATCTTACGAATCATAAAAAAACATGTATTCTAATATTAAATCATGTGTTGCTGTAAATGGTCAAACGTCCGCTTTCTTCAACAGTTTCACAGGCGTTCGACAAGGCGAAAACCTCTCCCCAGTCCTGTTTTCTCTATATCTTAATGATCTCGAAAATAACCTTATACGTGATGATAACGGCCTTATAATAGATTTTAAAATAGACGAAATCCAGCACTTTTTAAAAATATTACTTCTCCTCTATGCAGACGACACGATTATTGTTGGCTATTCACCTCTGTCTTTCCAATCAACATTAAACCAGTTTAATGAATATTGTAAAACATGAAAACTAAAAATAAATTTCCCAAAAACGAAAGTCATTGTCTTCGGTACAAATAAACCCAACAAATATCGTTTCACTATAGATAATCAACCGATAGAAACTATCAAGGAATAAATATCTTGGAGTCATTTTTTCCGCTTCCGGCTCATTTCTCTCTTGCAGAAAACATGTAATAACACAAGCTAATAAAGCAATGCACGTATTGAGCCTCAGAATTAATAATTTGGATTTACCACTTGACTTACAACTAAAATTATTCGATCATACCGTGCTACCAATTTCAACATACGGATGTGAAATCTGGGGCTTTGAAAATGTGGATGGGATAGAACAAGTTCATACTAATTTTTTATGTTTATTAACTAAGACCCGAAAGAGTACGCCTCTATATATGCTTTATGCAGAACTAGGACGCTATCCCATCGAAGGTGTCATCAAGTCCCGTATGGTAGGATATTGGAATAGATTATTAGCAAATAAATCAAAAATTGCGTTCATGTGCTACCAGCATATTCTTTCTAATCATTAAAACTTTAAATGGGCTGCACATATAAAACGTATTTTAGATACAACAGGAAATTCACAAATATGGATAAACCAACATAATATTACCAATAAACATATAAACAAACAAGTTAAACGCAAATTGATCGACCAGTTCCTACAAGATTGGTCAACTAAACTTGAAATTTCAAATAAAGGAAAATTTTATCGTAGTTTTAAAGAAAATATAAACTATGAAGAATACTCAAGTCTTTTAACAACTTCTCAGAGTATAAGTTTACTCCATTTCCGTACTGGAAACCACAGATTCCCTATAGAAATCGGTCGCTGGAGACAATCACTTAGGCCTCATCATGAACGCAAATGCCCTTTGTGTCCCAAAAATGACCTAGGTGACGAGTTCCATTACTTACTAATATGTCCGTATTTCAAACAGCTACGAGCTCAAATACTATGTAGCACACAATATGATAAAATTTAAAGATCAACTTTCCACAAAGATCAACGAGCTTCTCAAAAAACTTGCTAACTTTGTAAGACAAGTAATGAACGATTTCACACGACCCATGCCTGTCATTTAACTCGTAAATAAATTATCAACTTACTTTGAATATTTAAAATCCACCCATAGACTGAATTAATTAATCCACTGACGATATCACAAATACAACGTACATGAACACACAACACCGACACTAATAGTAAAGCTACCCTATTGAAAAACTCCCCGTGTCCCACGTGCACTGTCCAGACTAAAATATTTAATTTATCCATAATTATAGTAAACCCATTAGGCCATAACCATTTATTGAAAATACGCCACTCTCAATAATACAACTCATGTTCCACGTGCTCAGTACCGGACTAAACTATTTAACTTATACAGTACAACCTTGTATAGAAAGGCCAGTCAAGCAACAGCTAAAATGTAAATACTTGATTCTATATAGTAGTTCCTTTTTGGTCCTTATTTGTTGCCTTATGTTACTTTTGTATTTTTGAGTTGTATTTTACACGTGTTTTGTTACTTTTTAGAACCTTACCCATTGATGTTGTTTGCTAAACTGAATCCCGTTTATACACCGATTAAGTATTATTCTGACTAAATTTTAATAGAGCCAGTACATATTATGACTTTGAAACGAATATTTTAAGATGTTATTACAACAACTTTTATACGACATTAGTACTATAGTACTACACATACTGATATATCAATGTTTTGTTCTCGTTATCGTATAAATACATTCCCCATAAATCACAATAATGTATGATATTACCATCTTATTCCACCATAACCGATACCATTGTAAAACTATTATTCACATGTTCATACTTTGTTATCTGTGAAATGTAGTAATGTACGCAAATAAAGTTATTGTTCTGTTCTGTTCTGTTCTATAGGCCTACTCGTTAATTATATTGTTAATTTGATTTGTTTATCCTTAGAAAATTATGAGTTTTACTACACGTTTGCTTTAAATTGCAGTTTGTGTTCTGTTGTTCCTTATTCGACCCAGCTTGGGACTGCACTTACAAGATCTTGAACAATACATAAAATGTGTATAGGGTTATAAATAAATTTCTTTTTTATCGGCGATAAGGCTGGATAATTTGAGGGAATAAAAAGGGAACACACAATTATACGAAACATCCATTTATTTTTGTACCAAATATTCGTGTCATGTATTGTACAGTGGATAGAAAATAGAGACCAAACTATCTACACGTACACGGTTGCCATCAAACATGACAATGTCGTGTCGTCATTTGGCGCTGAAAGCATGGACGTCCAACATCATTTCGGAACACTTCCGTGAATACCTCGGAAAACAACATAGATAGAGGCAGTCAAAACGACGAAACAAGCACGTGTAACTAAGTATTTGTAACTCGAGACCAATGAATAAAGTTGCATTATCGTTATTTATTTAATATTTTTTAGTTTCAAGTTAGATTTTTTTAAAAATGTTCTGGTTTCCCCAAAAATCGTTCCGTAAATGATAGTGAAGTTCCGATAGGCCCGACATGTATACATAGGTAAACGCTCACAAGCATCGTTCATCAGCATAACAAAGCACCATGTCACCGTTTAAAGCATTATTGCATCTATAAATTCAACAGTTCACGTGTAAACATCAATTAGATCTAAAACAAATTATTTTCGCCCCCACCCTATAACCTTGGCAACAGTTATGAGTATATATGGATTCGAGCCTGCGACATCCAACTCATAAACCACGACAGCCAGCTACATACCTTGGATAGAAAGTTGGATCTTAAATCGTACACGTGCATGTACGACATTAGCTCCCCTATCAGCCTTTTGATAGGCAATTTGCTTATAATTATACTATTAGTTTTTTTATGATCTGATCTCTGTCTTTCAAAATGACTGACAATTGTGACAAATAGGAGGGAAATATCGCAGTTATAAAAACTCTATTAATGTATACAGGCCCCGATCTCCCGAAACATCTCACTCTGAGTTAAATATCATCTCAAATATTGCAATGCGTCGTTCAGATAATTTCCATGGAAGACTGGACTCAAAATTCCCATCACAAAAAAGAAAACCTTATTCTTAGTTTGTTACAGTAAAATTTAAAGAGCTTGAACCATCAATGTTATCGTAAATTTTGAATCTGGTTTGAGCAAAATCTCAATTTGAGATGAGATTTCTACTTGAGATGCTTCGGGAGATCGGGCCCAGGTTAACAGTAGAAAACAAATTCTCTACAATTTTAATGACGTCAATATAAATATAAAATTCTTATAAGGGAAACAATATTACAATCAAAACAAAAGGAAGCATCAAATCATACTATTAACAATTATTAATAACATTTCACTTTTAATACAGCAGAATTATGATAAATTATGTACATATTTGGTAAATAATCATATATTATACACAATGTATGGTCGGGTATGTGTCTATGTATAATATTCGATGTCCCTGAATCTGT
The DNA here is from genome assembly GCA_947247005.1 of Spisula solida. Lineage (NCBI taxonomy): Eukaryota > Metazoa > Mollusca > Bivalvia > Venerida > Mactridae > Spisula > Spisula solida. The sequence goes on from OX365947.1 coordinate 7,165,649, forward strand.
ATCCTAGATTTTGGAACAACCCTTGTTGCGAAATAGAGACGACTATGTCACCGTCTCGAAGTCCCTGAATTGATATGTTAGTTTTTGGGACAACCCTTGTTGCGAAATAGTGACGACTATGTCACCGTCTCGAAGTCCCTGAATTGATATGTTAGTTTTTGGGACAACCCTTGTTGCGAAAAAGTGACGACTATGTCACCGTCTCGAAGTCCCTGAATTGATATATTAGTTTTTGGGACAACCCTTGCTGTGAAATAGTGACGACAATGTCACCGTTCCTGTCTTGTAAGTAAAAAGCTTCAAACAATCATCATAATAATGATTATGATTAGTACACAGTAGGCGCTATATAGTCCGTTTCTTGAGGTCAGTCACTTGTATACAAATAATGTAAAATCAAAACGAAGTATTTTTATTGTTCAATACATTTAAATTGGATAAAGTGGCAATGAAAATCAATACCTTATGCACCAAGCAATAAACTCATATATACAATATCTGTTAAATTGATAAATTAATAAAATAAATTGCAATGTTTATAAATTCATGTTATACACATGTTATGTAAACAGATGGATGACCTGATTAAACTAGTTATATACGGTATACATAAACGTGACACAGGAGGGTAATAAAATGCATGGTAAATTAACAACCATACATAATACATTAACGCAAACATATCGCTTGGAAGGTTGCACTTTTGAACTTGTAGTGCGTCTATTCCACTAGTTGATGGTGTAAATTGGTGAGTAGATGTCTGCACATTTATATGTTTAATTGTATATTATGACAAAGCAGGTGTATATAATAACTATGCACGAAGCAGCTAGAACGATAAATCAGTGATGGTAATTATGCTGTTCATTTTCCACATTACTTTGAAATGGTACTAATCCCGATACACCGCTTCGCAGCTCCGTCAAAGAAATACACTGTGTTCATATGGCTTTGACGGAACTAAAACCAATGACACGCTCTGACGGAACCCAAGATACATAACGTTGACACGGCACTAATCCCGATACACCGCTTCGTCCGAGAAATACACTGTTTTATATACTAGTAGCTTTAACGGAACTAAAACCGATGGAACGCTCTGACGGAACCCAAGATACATGACGTTTGAGCTCCGCCCAGGCGTTACATTGGTTTTTGGTTCCGTCGTAACAATATGAATATAGTGCAATTCTCTGACCAAACTGAGAAGCGATGTATTGGGATTAGTACCGTGTATGAAAGAACTATGATGATAGTTCCACTTCAAAACTTCCCTTCATTATGAGGTTGAAAACATGAGTTGGTGAAGTTGAATTGATGAAGTTGCATCGATAGTTGTTCAAATGATGACGTCGTGACGCTGAAACCATGCCGTCATGAGTGTGATCTCACGTAATGATGAAGTCGTGACGCTGAAACCATGACGTCATGAGTGTGATATCACGTAATGCTGAAGTCGGAATATCACCAGTGATTTGTAGCGCGTGAGTACAATATTATGTTATTGTTTTATATATTTGTAAAATGCTGACAGGATACATCGTTGACATTGACACCATCATTACACATCGTACATCATCACACATCGTACATCATCACACATCGTACATCATCACACATCGTACATCGTCTTACATTATCGTACACCATCCATGCATTCATTGTTGTAAGTGTTGTATAACCTTCGTCTGAAAGAAAAAATGTAACGGTTGCTGAATGCATAAAGGGAGGTAATTGTATAAACATGCACAATTTGTAAACCTTGTAGATTGTCATTAGAGTAGAATGACAGTACATTAGTCCAACAAATCACCCTTAGTGGTGAGCTAGCTTTTCACTGACGAGATTTGTTGGTATCCGGCGCGATACCAAACAATAATTATGCAGTATGTAAAACTTTATTATAAGAGCCCGTCAATTAAATGTAAATTAAGATCAATTGATATACAAGCAGGTTTACACCAGTTTGCTCTTTATCAAACCTTAAAAAGGTATAAATTCAGTAAAAAGCCAAAATTACAACATTTGTGTGACAGTCACGTAATGGCTGGTGTTGGCTGGTCTTTCAAACACAAATAGACAAAATCTGTCAACTTTTTAACTGACCCTCGATTACTGCATTAGTAAATTCTTTTTAACGCCCCTCGTACTTACCATACTCTATATCTTGATCTCGTTCTCAAACAAAGCAAGTAGTAACATGACGAGACAGCCCAGTAATATACCAACATTGTTGAAGATGAAGTTCATTTTGGGATTTTCTCTGTGTTTATTGAGAAGTTGTGGCAGCTACGAAACAGAAAACAACAAAGTCGGGTTATAAACAAATTATAAATAAACCTTACATAGCTCAGAAGTAAGTTTATTTAGTTGTTACACGTTCTATGAGCTAATCAAAGTTTATACTCAAATTGAGTTGAGCAAAAATACCCTTTATAATCAATGGACCAGCTCTCCTCGAATTGATTAAAGCATAATTCGTAGAATTCCATCTTTACCGTAGCCAATGTCCGTAAAGAACACAAGCTAAATAACCAATACAAGGGACCGAACCTATAAATCGTTCGTTGACTCTTTTGCGCTCATATGCAAAAACATACTCTATGCGTAAAGTCGATGGCTCGAACTATGTCCTTGTTCTAAAGGCGTTTCGAGGAATCGAAACTTTGTTATTCCAACTCTTACTTGGTCACAGATACTAGTAAATTAAGTATGTGTATACGAAAACATAACTATGAAACTACGTACCATGTCTACTAAGGAAATATACAAGAACATTCCGGCTGTGACGGCAAATATCCAGTTTCTCACGTCCGGGTTTGTTGATACGGCCAGACCGATATATAGCCCTACCATAGCAGTAAGTGACGACACGAAGTTGAACAACAGCGCCCGACCAAATGATAACCCGCTTGTTAGAAGAATGGCAAAATCTCCTGTGTACAAAAAATAAAAAGAACACACATCAGTCATTGTAATTGATCTTATTACAAACTATAATTAAGGAGTGCATTTACGGATAAATACCTGTACATGTATTTCGAAAAGTTTTGGGGTAGGTGTCTGTTATTGTAATCGTCATTTTGGAGGGGTAGCTCATTATACTTCGTTCGAAAAATATTATTCTTGTCTAAAATGATATTGCGTTCTATCGGTACATGCACAGTCTTTAAAAAGAATCGTCTAATTTCATCATCATCATTTAAGAATAGATATTCGGTGCATATAGGAATTTGAAAGCTCAATATACGTCAATGGAATATCCATATCACACAGAGAGTAAGGTTTGAACGGTTCTATAATAGACTGAAAAGTGTTTTCGTACCGAGTTCATGTGGAAATTCATGACAAAATATAGCAATGCTTGTAGAAACCCCTAAATTAATACTCTCAGTGAAAGCGGCCCCTATAGCTAGACCGTCAGCAAAGTTGTGGATAGCGTCTCCAATCACTACCATAATGGCGAGTGGTGGCATTTCTGAAACGAAAGTAAAAACTTTGGTTTAGATATAATCATAGATAAAACAAGATACAATTGATGCAAAGCATCAAATTCGTCCGGAAAAAAATCCAGATAACAGGCAGTTTGGTGGCTTACAAGAAACGGCATCGCAACAAATAAGATATGAGAAATACTGATAGGCATTGAAACTACAAATGAACTTTTATAATCTTGAAGCACTTGTTAATTGGCAACATGTATTTATAGATACTATATTTGCTTACCAAACATATTGGTGTAAACATATTTGTATTTTTGCAAACACCTTATAGCCAATACTGATTCTGTAATAAGCTTGTATGCATGTATAAGTCAGAAAATATAAAAAAGATGTTCCACACTTAAACCATTGGCTTCTAACAATGCGAGCGATTAGATAAATGACTAAAAAGCAGGAAGAAACCGTTGTAAAAGCTTCACTCAGTATTTTGCATGCCATCTAGCGAAGAAAAACAACACAATTAGTCCTCACAGAAATTCTAACAACAGTTAGTTTGCTCAACACAATAACCTGATAAATACAGTCATGAATTCTTTCGTTAAACTTTTATGTGTTTATAACCAATGTGTTAAAACATAGATAACATACATTTGCACTGTATCTTTGGTGACAAAATTATTTAAACACAAAATTATGTATTAATATACATTCATGTATAAATAAATTTCGGTCCCAACTATTTATTTATTATAAATGATACAGTTACCCTAGGGTAACATAAATTCATGGACAAAACTATCTATTAACACCGAACTACAGGTATGCTAAAAGTGTAGATTTGTAAACAAATACATTATTTATACAGCAAAAGTTGGTACTCATACATGTATGTATTTACAAAAGGTCACGTTTAATCATCATTTTCTATCCTATACATGTTTCTAATTAACCACAATAACATACATAATCAGTGACATGTATAACATGTTTTATAATTCAGTATCAGTTAACTTGTGATCACACACGTATGTGTTAATTTGGTTATTAAATATCCCCTTAGACAATATATTAGACACGTTAATACAAATTATTATTTCTTGAAAAACAACACACGTAACACTATTTTACCAAACAACGAAAACAGGGACATCATATAGAACATGTTTATTAACCTGAATTTCTTATTATGTATGTTTGAAAACGTAATAAATGCAATCGCATTTTATGCGAAATCCTTAGAAACATAACACTAAACTATTATTTCTTATATTCTATGAAGCTAAATTAGTAAAATAAACAGTGTGGGTCATGTGACTTTCACGCTTGTAGGGTGTGATGGAAGCCCCGTCCCATGTGTCCGTTTTATCCAGTTGTTGGACCTTTCAGGAAATTTATAATTTGTCACAAAGACCATGGAGTCGACGACCACAGTAAATTGACCATGGACGCCCCTGAATTGGGTTTTATTAACATTTGCGAATACAGGATTTGGTGTTAGGAGGGGGCGTAAATGTTGCCATACCCCCTCCCTCCTCTGAGGAAAAGATATGCGAGCGAAGCGAGCTAGAAAGCATCGTTGTTTATCTGAGAAGCATGCCTACAAACCCGGTCTTTACTTATATTGTACACTGATAACCGTTTTGTACGAGCGAAGCGAGCTAGAAAAAGTCAACAGCATGCTACATAAACTCATTTCGTACTTGCCAATAAGGGGTGGATAAATTGTTTGAAAATCAACAAGGTGGTCATGCCCCCTTTATTAAGGTCTGTGTTTCTATTGGTCATAATAGATCACGCGATAACACATATATGTTTCTATTGGTCAAAAACATCACGTGATAATATATCCATGGTTCCATTGGTCATATATATCTCATGATAACACAGTTAGGTCTTTATAAGTATAACAGAGCACGTGACAACTCATTCACGTTTCTATTAGTTGAACAGATCTCGTGATGACAAATCTATGTATATACAACAGCAATAACATCACCACAGAAATTAGTGAAGAGACAATCTATAAAATCTAAGATATTAATCACAACATACCATTTTTTATGTCAAACAATTCTTATTCTACATTCAAGATAAAACTGTAAAACACTTGCAGCAGATATACTCGTAAAATTATAAAAAGTGAAAACGCTTCCAAAGTTATTAAGGTAATGTTTCGCTTAATAAATATTTTATTGTGAGTATACTGCTTTTGGAATGGTTTACGTAGAAATGATGGAATAAATATTGTTTAACTATCTACAAAGCCAGTCACAATTCGCAAAGATCACCTCACTTGGTGATACACTACAATGAAACAACATCAGCCATATTTGGCTAATAACACCATATTTGGTGTGTCACATTGCCTATAGCAATGTCAGCGGTCAGGGGCTTACGCTAGGCGGGACGACTATAACAACGTCATCAGCCATATTTGGCTAATAACACCACATTTGGTGTGTCACATTGTTCTAGAGCAATGTCAGCGGTCAGGGGCGTAAGCTATAACAACGTCATGAGCCATATTTGGTGCATCACATTGTCTGTAGCAATGACAACGGTCAGGAAGGCAAGCCAGGCGGGACTATCAGGTTTGCTAGACAAAGACTACTAGATATCCCGGGTACAATCCACCGGGATTCCAACATACAACTTACCCAAAAATGATTTATCTACAAGTATAAATATTCATGTATAGAAAATGTCAATTGTTACTGGACATTGACCATAATGCCGTGACAAAGCTGTACCAGTGACCGGCAAGCATTTATGAGGATAATTTTGGACACTTTTTGCAGACTCCTCGATTTCTTCCAAAGTAGATGTTACTTTAAAGACATCTATAGTTCTACGTGCATCGTCTTATTAATAACACCTAAGTTTTTTAACACTATGTATGCGTAATGATGGTTACTTGATAATACAGTAATACATTTAACATCTAATATGTGCAACAACATTGTAATTATGTGCAAACAACTACACATTTATAATGACAACATATAGCATGTACCAAAAAGCTCCACAAGGATGCAAATTCACGCTGAATAATACAAGAAGCTTCGCTTGTTTAGTACGTAGAATACAAACTGTATAACTTTAAGCAATGATCGGGCGGGGTATCATTGGAAGCTATGATACATGTATATCCTTCCCATATCTAACTTGTTGAAGAAGCTCCATGTCATCCATATTTGCCACACATAACGCTTGCAGCCTGCTATTGTTTAAATTAGGAGTAATATTACATTAGTTTCCGAAAAATAAATGACTTTTAACAACCCAGACCCATCTACTGCTTTCTGAGACATTATCGGAACCTCCTTATCCGTCCTAGATGAACACTCAACCACTTTTCTAATTGGTCACATTTCAAGCCCGAAGTACCATTAACTGTGATCATATTATTTGATGGCGAAAATGCAAAATTTATCGCATGAATAACGTGATTTTGATTTTTAATGATTTGGGTGTTATGACTATTGCATAACACGTTTGTGTGCAACATATCGTCAAAATTATGATCACAGTTAAACGTATTTAGGGTTTGAAAAGTGACCAATTAGAAAACAGGTTGAATGTACACTGCATTGCTAGAACTATGTTGCGTGTAAATTGTTTTGTTTGGATGTACGCGTACATGTACTTACTTTTTGTTTTGCTATCACTGTTTCTCTCGCCGCCTTCATATGTTGGTAATGTAGCATTTGATCCATACCCATTGCCATTTGAAACCTGAAATTGTAGATGACATTATAAGGTCGACATAAGCTAAATTATTTTTTTTAAATTCGGCCCCATGTTTCTTTCAAAAAGTATTTATGAAAAAAGTACGGTCAAACAAACTACTTGTACTTCCCAGGTTTCCTCTTTCCCACAATGAACAGAGCAATAGTAATTACCAGTAAAATTTAAACGATTTTCGTATGTCTTGGTCTGGGATCAAACCCGATACATCTAACATTCAAAGCGGACGCGCTGCCACTTGGCAATCTAGACTCAGGGCTACATATTTTTGTGTGCTGTCATTTCCTCTTGATTTAAGTGGCGAGGCAAGGTTATTTGAATATGATGTTGTTATCTAGACTTTTAACTGCTCGTTATGGGTCAGTTATAGATATTTTGGATATGCACTCGTATACAAATCTTAATTTGGTTTGTCAAACATCGTCCACAAATGTAGGTCCGAAAACTTTAACATACAAAGTGTATTTCATTCAACGCTTTACGGAATCAACATTCCTCTTATCCATCTACAGACCAAATAGATTTAATTTACCAGTTTATGGTAAGCAACATTTTATGTTTAAATGACAAACGATACGAGTGTATGGCAAAACATACTTTAAAACGAGGAAGTAATGAAAAGGTTTTCGTCTGTAATGACATTTTCACTATGGTGTCAACATCAATATGGTGGGAATGTTTGGCAATATGGTGTATGTTTGTAAATACACCGATTATATTCTAAAATAGAATCCTACAAGTAAGAAGGGAAGTTCTTTGGTTGACAAAGTCATTATGTATACTTTAAGGGATAAGAATAAAATGTAAATTTAGCTTATAATCGTTGGCTAACTGTCTAACTGTCGTTCTTAAGGAGGATCTCGCTACCTATTGCGCATGCGCGGAAGTTCAAAATTCGATGTGATTTGCCAGTGATAATTAAGAACACATAACCGCAAATAAATGATAATAAACAAAATGATCAGAGGTGCACAATGTTAATATTTTCATATAGACGCGCAGCACTTTAAGTGCATGGAAGAAATCACACTTTAAATTTGCCAAACAATACGTAAATATCATATTAACATTTCCCTTTCTACAATAAGCCTTTATTAGGTGATACTATCAGTGACTCGGATTTCTAAGTTGATGTCATGATTCATCATTAATTGTAATTAGTATTATTTTATGAACAGAATACACATGAATACACAATTAAACCTTCGTCTACGTCAGTAAGCTGGGTGAAGGACAGGTCAACGGGTACTAGTATTGTACGAGGGGTGTTCTGTAAGTTCCCAAAATTCACCAACCTACGTAACTTTGAAGTTTAGTAGATAAAGTCACCATCCGGGAACCTACAGAACACCCCTCGTATTCAATTCCAACTCATAGTCACGGACCCGGAATTACAACCAATGGTGTTACATAGTCGGCCTACATGTATAATTAATTACTTTAATTAAGTATTATGCACGTATTAGGGAACAGCCTCTTAATATACTCATGTATGGACCGATATAGTGATAAAGTATACAGAAGTGAATAATAGTGTATATCGGTCATACATGTATTTGTTTTTAGATGGAACTCATTCAAGTACAAATTGACATTTACCATATTTGGATCTTTTGGCAATACTTGATATAAGGACAATGGAAACTTCCAGAACATTCTAAGTTTAATGTTTAGTAATGATAAGTTATTGGTTAGTATGACAGGTTGTTATAACTAACCATAATAGTTAACTAAAACTAGTATCATGATTGACGTTTAGTCAAAACAGTACAACATCTGCATGAGGGGGCTGGAAACTGCGACGCGGGACAAATAAAAGCTCCGATTATAATTTACATTTTCAATATTTGAGTGCTGATCGAATGTATTGGTTGTAATTGCGGGCCATGGATTTGTTGTTGTTGATGATGTTGTTGTTGTTGCTGCTGCTGCTGCTGTTGTTGTTGTTGTTGGTGGTGGTGGTGCTGTTGTTGTTGTTGTTGCTGTTGTTGATGCTGATGTTGTTGTTGTTGTTGCTGCTGCTGCTGTTGTTGTTGTTGTTGCTGCTGCTGTTGTTGTTGTTGTTGCTGCTGCTGCTGCTGTTATGTTGTTCTTGTTGTTCTTGTTGCTGCTGTTGTTTTTGTTGTTGCTGCTGTTGTTGCTGTTGCTGTTGTTGCTGTTGTTGTTGATGTTGTTGTTGTTGTTGGGTACGTACCTGTTTATTTTGGTTACAGTTCATGTTATATCCCATCACCATCTCGACAGGATCCTCGTCTTCCTGGACTCTCTGTAAAATATATAATCACAATATCATAGTCTCTTACAAAACAATTCCAAACAACACAAACCATCCAAACAATCGATGGTTCAGAACAATATATTTCTTTCTAACTGCATTTTTTACGTTAAAGATGCATTGGGACAAAACTTTCATGTTGTTTTTATTCTTGTTAAAATGTTATTTCAACGAAGGCCACATTGAAAATAAGTGTATATATTTATGTATGTAACTTAATTTGTTTACACCTTAGGTAAATAAAGTCTTTATTATTATTATTATTATTATAATGTCAATAAATCATAGGTCACCGCGCTTGTATAGGACTGATTGCCAGTCATCTTGAATATCCCTTTCTACAGGGGTAAGATACGATTACAGTCGAAGGGTCGCTGATAGTTACTTGCGCGGCGAATCGTTCTAAAAACTTCATGATTTCGCAATTGTCACAACTTGTCAGTGACTGACAGTGACTTTCATTTCCGGGGTCGTATGACAATTGTGTTTTTATGTAAAGTGCTCTTCAAATAACCTTGGTAGGGTCAACTCAGGTAAAAATATATATACAGTAAGGCATGTGTCTTATCTGACAAGCGGTTTAATTTTTCATGACAAATGTCAAAAATATCAAGTTGACCATATATATGTGTACATGTGAATAGTGACGAACTAATGATATATGTACATTTATTACATGTTTGACGTCGCGGTAGCGTAATAAAGCCATTATTTATTTTTGATAATACACTAGTGTAATAAAGCTTCGACGCGACGTCATTCAAAGTATAGGCGACGTCGTCAAAGTTGCGCGTTTATTATAGTGAAAATAAGTAGCTATTTAAAATTTCGGCAGGAAAAAGACTAACATGTGATAAAAAGAACATTACATTCGTGACTTTCCACATTGAATTTATTAAAATCGTTGAATAAAATCGATAAAATGCTCGGCAGAGCCTCGCATTTTATTATTTCATTCAACGACATGTATTAAAGGACATAGAGAAAGATTGAAATGTGGCGTCATTATAATGCTATGCTTACAGATACTGTATCCAACAAATTTAAATTGGAAGAAAAATCGCTTTTAAAAATTTACATAATATCAGACTACGTATGTCCTCTTTATTCTTATAAGGAACTGTGACGTTTTGCAGTGGAGCAATGCAATTGCATTTTTTTCTTTTTGGGTATAATGTATATTTAACGGATACTATAATGATATATAACTAAATATAAAATTATTATGGCCCCTTCGAATGAGCATGCGCAACTCTCATCATGCCAGATGTCCCATTAATGATGTACATACTTTTTTCAGTAGTAAATGTTCAAATCGGGCGGGGTTACGAATGGAGCCGCATAAACATACTATATCCGCCGTATGCTAACGTTTTTGCTTTTGACGTGGGAGGTGACACGAACGATTCATTGTTTGAAATATAGACAAAAACCTCGACACGACATTCCGGCGATTGTAAACAAGTTTTGCACGATCGGAAGCCTGTAACGCATTTTATTCACAAGTGATAAAAGTACTTTGGCCAAAAAACGACGACTATCTATGACGTCACCATTGCTTGGATGGATACAAGTTGTTTATCTAAAAACTAGTTCTTTTTTGCAATCAAGAATAAATTACAATAAAAAAGAAAATAAGTGAAAATTGTGTCCGACCGGTACATGGTACATGTAGCCCTGTTGCTATAACAACATTGTATGAATAATTAAATATACAATATATATACGTACCGCAGAGTCGCTGAACATTGACATCAGTTTTTCAAATAAATAAAATGCGTAGATTCCAGCAAGTGACGCCAGAGCGTAACCAACAAAAGGTTCGAAATGTGGTTTGCCTGATTCTCCTCCATGGTCGTGTCCGTCTTCATGCCCGTGAACACCAAGTGCCTGAAAGATAGATAAAATGTTATCGTAATATCTGATAAAAGTGTGAACATAAGTTTAGATATACGTTAGTTAAAAAGTATAAAAACAATATTAACATTTAGCAATGCGCAAGAGGACACGTCAAGATTATTGACTGATAATGGACTTAAGACGTGTTGACATTTGGTACCTGCAATACTTATTTATCGAGCTACACGTGTTGATTCATGAACTGATGTTTTCCTTGTCTCAGAATTGACTCGATTCCTTGCCGCTCGTTTTACATCTGAAAAGTCATTATTTGAAATGTCACATAAGTCTCCGATAGCAACTTGATGATACAGGTAGTCATGTCTACATTGTCTGTATAACGCAGATAGAAAACGAACCCCCGCATCTTTGATCAAGGATCATAAGTACAATAGTCGACTATCGTTATCTCGAGTGTTTAAGGACCGGGGAAAGTAGTTTTTATATTCTGAAAGTTGACATACGGATACACTCAAAAATAAAATCAAACTGAAAAAAATTGGCATTGTTGAGAAATCAATTTAATTGAAAATTCGACTGAAGCAAGTTCCACATTACGGACGTTTTATTCAGCAATTCTATACTTGTAGACTTACCATGGGTAACAAATGTAATAAAGCATCTGATGATAAAGTGGACACACCCAGTCCAACAAATGTCGCCATCAAGATTCTATACATGGATTTATTGGCACATGGTAACACTATAACACCAGCAAGTGAACATAAACAACATAAAATGTTTGCAAGAGTTCCATAACCATATCCTGAAAACAACAATAATATAGCATTATCACAAGTGATACATAAGAACTGCAGACATTTTGAGAAAACACATTTCATTTAGAACGACTATCTCATGATACGAGGCGTCATATGGTTATTCTTTATATTGGTTAGTTGCATGAAAAATATATTAATCAGCCATAACTGACAAAAATTCAATTCTTGAATTGAACAAGCACCAATTCGAAACAGCCAAAATAATTATTAAATCTAAATTGGTCAAGTTTATATTAAATGCACCTTCCTTGAACTGCGACATGTTTCAACCAGCTTTATTTGATGCTGTCTGCTGATGACGTGGTATTATGTACATAGCGATATTAATGCGACAAATTATTAAAGTGCAATAATTATGTCGAAAGAATGTATAAACGTGATTGACGGATGAAGTGTGTTTTCATCAAACGATAACTTCCGCTGACCCACTTTTATTTTGCAAATCAAACATCATTCTTATGTAATTCAGACAATACATGTTGTAAATTAACTACTTGATAGACATGACATTGGGCGGTATCTATCGATGTAAATGGGTCATAATCGTGCTCAAATGAAACGTTAATAAACAATGCTACCTTTTGGTACATATTTGCATACAAATCTCGATGTGTACAGCATTATTATTAGCATATAGCATGTAAGGAAGTTCGATGAAAACACTGCGTACGAAGTGATGATGCTAGTTCGATATATATAAATAAAATCGGACAGGGAAGGCAGCACTCAACTTAACCGGAAAACCATAGAATATCACATACCACAATTACACTACGCACGCCCAACGCATAACTACACGAGAAAATGAACTAAAACCGCTAAGACCATGTCACAGCTGTCAAAAGGCTGAATTACCTAGTCTCGGCACTAAAAAAGCTGAATTCCAGGTAGTTCAAGCAATCAGCCATGTCGACTATGCTTGAATACATTTTAAGGGAAATGAATAGGAATACGTACATTATAACTAGATAGAAAGGCAAGGTACCATGTGTATCATAAGGTGGCATTAAAGGAACGGGCTACACTAATATTTATATGTGGTAAAATACATCGATCTATTAAAAGAACTGATAGATTTGATATAAGTAATCTGCCTTAAAGAACCGTGTCAAATATATTCAAGCATAGAGGTCACTATCAGGTTAATATGTTCGGGAAATTGGTACACGTATACGCATGTACTTACCAATGGTAAACAATAAACAAACAATTGTGACGTTATGCGAGCAAGGTGGGCTATAGGAATGTCAACTAGACACGACTGTAGAGAATAGTTTTCTTAATTGCTTGTCCATGTATGTATAATTTATGTGATTCATGATAAAAAATTAGATCTAGTATAATCACCGTGTCCACGTTCTTAGTATCACATTACTCTTCTTACATAGGAGTATAACAAATACCAGAGACATACGACTCATTTTGTCTTGCTGTTATTAACAAGTAATTAAGAATTGCAAGCAATGCAGAAGTCCCCTACCGGTTTGAGGCAATTTTCAATGTTTCTGTTGTCATAGCAACCACACTTTTTGTCAGAATCAAAATATTTTTTGACGTGCATAATCCCCTTATTGCCCCCTATTTACATACCAAGTTTCATAAACCTAGCTTGGAAACTGTCTGAGTTATGTCAGGATCCAGATTGTTTGACGGACGGACGGACGGAAACCGGTAGAGGACTAATAAGCAGTAGAGTCTTTTAGTTTTAGTTTGTTAATAATGCTTATATATTTGTTTGTTGACATTATATGTGCATGTATAACAACAAACAACACTATGATAGTATGCGACATTCACAAACGATAGGTTTCGTGGAAAAGACGTCCCAAGGCGGAAGTAAGATGGGTGAACACAAATAATACATCTGATGTCACGCGTGACTTTGACCAACCTGTCTACGCGTTTTGTGATCAGCTTAACCAATCAAATATCTAAATATTCGTGTCGCCTGGTCAGGTAATGGTTTTATACATTGTAAGTTGCCAAAAAAAAGACCAACAACAAATCTACATCACTGAAAGGGCTTTTTAAGTCTTAAAACGTGTTGCAATATGTTACTACCATTCCAGGGAAGCACATGCGCATGTCAGATATATGTTACAATTAATGGTATTTTACATCAAATTCGAATCACTGCCTATCTATATATTACGAACCATTAACCAGTGTCTATTACAGGGAGTATGTACCTCGTCAAGATAGGGGGGGGGGGGGGCGAACATACAGCACTATCTATAGTCCAGTTAGGATATTGTGACAGTGACGTTGCAGTTTATGCGTACGCAAAAAATCACAACCATTGTCTAAACTGGTAGAGCGAAGTTTATTATGTTAGTTTAGCATTGAAATTATAGTTGTTTGTACAGTATAAGCCTTTATGATTAGTTTTACACCGTTATAGTGGACTCGACCGCTGCGTCACTGGAATTTTATCCTGACTGGACTATACCTGTTTCGCTATCGAATAATCCAAAACATCTGTTTACTTTGGTAAATGAGCTACTGCAGTGCGACGAAGACAGATGTGATCCGCATGAGAAGGACACGAGCTTTCAAAACTGGTAATTGCTGTGAACAGGCTTTGCAAGCCGCAATAATTAATATCGACAGAATACTTTTACACTGCACTATAAACACCGTTATTCATCTCTGTTATTTGTAATAAGCATTGCATTATCCTTAATGCAAAATAAACTTTCGTATTCGTGTTCGTTTTTATAACGCCCGTCTGCACTTAAATCTGTCAACATCAAATACCAATATACGTAATCGATACTCGACAAGGGAAGTAAAGCGTGACAAAAGACACACTGTAGCATTAGCGTCCCTTGATTATTGATTTTTCAATCGATACCCGCTTGAGGAGAATTCTTCAGTATGCAAAACCCTGTTAAAAACATTATACGTACGTTCAGCGTCGGTAGGAAACGATGAGACATGGTCCCCTGCATGACCACTTGCATCATTTTTACAGGAGTCAGAGAGCTGTTGTTGTATCAAGGATGGACAGATCTCCTTGAATTTATCAAGAGAGATAGCTGTCTGTTGTACTCGATATACGGATAACAGTTGATCCCCGCTGTAACATCGGTTGTTCTGTAAAAAGTAAATGTATCCAAACGATTAGTTTATATTATACTAATTTATTTTAGGTCGATTTTGAAACAAGTGTTTTCTAACGTATATACATGTATCATTATCGACACCTCATTCATGATGATATCCATCGTCATGAAGGTATGAGAGAAGAGAAGCTAGGCAAATTGTTCAAATATAAAACAGAATACTAGAACAAGTCTTTTGTAATTTATAATGAAACATTACTAGTATCAAAATGCTTCATTATAGACTAATACATATATGGAAATTCGAGTAACAGATTAATACCAAATACTGCACCCTATAAATGGTGTTTATAGAAATCATGACACATTTAATGAAATATAAAAGAAAAACCATTTCGAAGACACATGTGTATGACGATCGAGTACTTATAAGCGCATAGGAAAATAAAGATTTAGTAATGTTTTTAAATATGATCAAGCAGGCACATACGAAAATAAGCCAATCGGACAGGGAAAGTATCTTTGAACAGAAACAGCAGAGCTATGACATCTTTCTAAATGAATTGAACTAGCTATGAATGTTGCCAGTTGCTAGGAATGTCTCAATTGCCATTCAGTCAGGTATGATTATATTGTTTGGTTGTTGTACATGGTAAATGATAAAATAAATATACAAATGTCAGACTTTGTGGTTTTAGGTTTTTGTCTTATTTCGCAATAAATTAAACTGACAAGTATACTACAGGATAGAGAATGAAACAGGATGTGGCTTTCTTAATTATCAATTGACACTTTTAAACATTCCCATAATACATGTACATGTACAGTTCAACCGGCTTTATACAGCAACACACTTTGGGAGCTGTAAATATTTGACCATGTTTTGAGGTTGTTGTTTTACAGAAGTTTTATGTACAGTAAAGCCTTTATTGAGCAACACACTATGGGTGCTGTAAATATTTGACCATGTTTTGAGGTTGTTGTTTTACAGAAGTTTTATGTACAGTAACGCCTTTATTGAGCAACACACTATGGGTGCTGTAAATATTTGACCATGTTTTGAGGTTGTTGTTCTACAAAAGTTTCATGTACAGTAAAGCCTTTATTGAGCAACACACTTTGGGAGCTGTAAATATTTGCCTTTGTTTTGAGGTTGTTGTTCTACAGAGCATAAATATCAGCTAAGGAACTATTTGAAAGTGTTGTCATGATACAGATGGCCGCTATGGAGAATTTGTACTGTATAACAATTATTTATTACTAAATCAACACACATAAAACAGCATCTTCAAAGTATTGTTTTTCTGTTGTTTTTCTCATCCTACTAAATGCACCAAATATGTTGTTTTTACCACATGGATCATATAATGAATATGCGGCATTTATAACAGGTGTTGTTAATCTATCATCATTCTCATTTTGAAATTTATACAGATTATGAATGGTGATTACTGTATAAGATTTCCAACCAATTGCGCTTAAATATGTTGTGTTAAACATTTATCAAAAACTTAGATACATGCCTTATATTGTCTAACAATAAAACTTAGACAAGACGGTTCCCGTAAGGAGTATCAGTACACTTCCCTTTAAAAGCAATATATTTATATATTTTGTAGTGAAAACTCACTATTATTTCAAAATATGTTGTTTTCTATTATCATTGGTTAGATTTGTTTTTTTTAATATGCTCGTTGTTATTAATCAAGAATAAAAACACATAAACATGTAATTTTGAAAACAAAATGTCGGGATGTTACTATATGCGCCAACAGAATAGAAAAACATGTTTACATGTTATAAACACATTTTGTGTATATCATTCACTTATGAATAATCAACATACTTTCAAAAACACATTTTTTATATGTCATTTTTTGGCTAAGACCGCAAGTAAAAAAATCTGTGCACATTTACCCATGTTTCTGGTTCCAGGACAACTGAACGTTTACGTCTGTGACCGTGTCCGTGACCGTGTCCATGTCCGTGGTTATCCTCCATCAACATCTCAGTGACAGACGTCTGTCCGATATTCAGTTTGCTCATAAGTTCCATGAAATCTGAAGCATCAAATAAACCCTAAATTATACTGTAAGATCATTAATTTGCTTTGGCATTTTTTTTTTAAAAATGGCGATTTTGTCAGCTCTTTAATCCTTGGATTTAAAATTGAAAAGAAACATTGGAAAAACAAGTTTCGGAGGTTGAATATTTGTGGGGATTTAAGTTCGTGGCTCTATTAGGCGAAATCAACTAAATTTAGTCCGCCACGAAAACTAATGTGTTTTACAATAAGTAATTAGGAGGTCAAACATTAGATTTATAACATGCATGATTAATGCAATGCTTAGACCATTAACTGACACTTAAACTGGTATCTCAGGTGCAAATTAAATAACTAAGTTTTTACGTGCTGACAATGAATGTCGTCTGTTTGATATTGCAGGGATCAAAGGTCTGGTTTGATCACAATATGAATGGCATATATGGAATGGCACTTATAAATAGTAATAATAAAATAATTATTCCAGTTTTATTCCGGTGTAACAATCAATTTTGAAACCGGTGAAAAATGTTCACATGGTTAATTTTTAACAGGGTAAATAACCAATCTAACACCGGTGTACAAATTGATAGTAGTGTTTTTTATTATAAAAATGCAATATGTAATACTCAAATCGTGTTTCGTTCACACAGAAGCAAAACATAATTGGGACACAATTAAAAGCCATTACTTGTAAAAGAATCGATAAATGGACTGATGGTCGATTTCCCATTATTCCGACTTACTGATATTAAAGTGACGTAATTATGATTTTTTTTAATTATATGATATCGACTATATGACCCACCTTCCCTATCCATGACGTCACTGGATGCTAGCTCCTTATAAACACTGCTTGCAAAATAATTCTTTCTGGGGAGTAGACGACATTGGTTGGAAATTTCTGAACCTGTAAATAGAACATAAATACGTTTTTTAGAATATTCCATTAAAATGTGGTTGACATAATGGTGTCACA
The DNA here is from genome assembly GCA_947247005.1 of Spisula solida. Taxonomy (NCBI): domain Eukaryota; kingdom Metazoa; phylum Mollusca; class Bivalvia; order Venerida; family Mactridae; genus Spisula; species Spisula solida. The sequence continues at coordinate 7,183,883 of OX365947.1, forward strand.
TAACCAGTATACACCCGTCAATCGCAGTGACTATGGAAAAGTGTCATCTTGAGAAGTCGTTGATGAACAACTTCCTGCAAGTCTGCAGAGGTCACTTTTTTATTTACATGCTCTAATGCAGCCTTTGCACATATATTGAATACTGTTGAACGTTGCGTTGCTTCAGCTGGTTGTTCATCATCCTCAGCTCATTTCGTCATGTTAGGATCGTTGATACAGCCGATGGATTGCTTGTTTCACGCGTATAGTAACTTATGTTTTTTTACGTTTTGAAAAAGGTTAAGTACGAGGTCAAACATTTAGCAATATCGGTCGGGGATGTTACTATTTGTTATGTAAACAAGGCTATTTGTATCGTCAGCCAACTATGTATAGTGCGCCCACGACAACTAGAAAGGCGGGAAAATGTGGTATATTCCTCAAAGAATGGTTGATCAGATGTGCACGATGTATCAGTGCTGTTATAGTACAGCTCTAGTCTTATCAATAACTAGACATTGATGATATCAACATTGCACGGTCGCTGGTCTCTTGTTTTTTTTCTGTGGATCGAAACAGTAGATGCATTAAAACTCAATAGTCATTTTTATTTGTAAACAAGCGCTTGTGCTATCATCGGCGGACTATACAAAACTGACAATGTCTGTTTCCTTGTCAACTGACTTTTGCAACAATCGACCAAACCGATTCATGTTTGTAAACATCACATTATCTTGGGCGCACTTTTTTTATGTAATGAATAATGTAATAGTTGTTTACCTAGCTTAGACAAGGTCAGAACATATATTACTATAATTATAATGATATAACGGAATGTTTGTATATAGTGTAAGTGTTACTATTTTCGTACCTCTGACTATTTGCGTCAAAACAATAATGTCGCAAACTGCTCATTAAATACTCAAAAATAACCACTCCTTGCGATAATAGGGCGAGTGCACATCTACAGACTGCGTGTGTGGGGGGTATACCATATACGTGGATTTTTATAATGGCTGCAAATTCTGCGTTTTTTGTTAATCCAATGAGTGAATAATATTCTGCGTACTTTATTTCTGTGGCAACAGAAAGTTTTGCCTTCTCTATTTCTCGTATAACCGTTTGCTTTAAACATAAAATTATTATTCCGTCTAACTCCAAGTATTAGGATACTCAAAGCAAAATGCTTATTTTCTCCTCAACTTCCACGGTCAGCTCATCAAAAACTATCATTTGTTGGAACGAGTAAGTTTACTTCACCATTGTTGGTCCAGCGGTGTGACAATTGTCAGTTTGGATAAATTCTACCTTCGTATTTAACTTTTAGCACACTTAGGTTAATACAAACTTCGGACGTCAATATATTAATTCGGAGTAATGTTCTTAAATTGTATATTTGCAAGAACTTTACACACCAGATTGGAACAACAACTGTTTGTTGTTTGGCCTGGTGGCATGGTGGCATGTTGTCATTTTGCTGTACCTAAATGCACAGCGTTATAAATGCACTATTCGTATACAACAGAAAAATCGGTTAATAATAATGTTCATATCCGACCTATCATTACCTTGTTGTCGTACGTCAATAAATACAACACTGCCCATTATAACCTAGGTCATTAAAGATTGGGACGTATACATGACGTATACACGTCAACCACGCCCCTCATAGTTTATTTTCACACTTCTCATATTTTATGGCGTCTACAAAGTCCACACGTAGCGTCGAAGTATAAAATTAATATATTACGTTATTTATTATATATAATTTTATACAGCATTCGTTATTTGCAAAATATAGCCTACATCAATCAACGTGTTTACATTGTCGACCGATAAATATCGTACATGGTAAGCATAATACATTAATATACTATTGCAACATACTTTACGGTGATTCTTAGTAAATATACCAAATTTGAAATTAGTGAACCAGCCGGACAAAGGAAGCAACACTCGACAGAAACAGCGGAACACGAAGTGGCACAAAACAGAACAATTATATGAAAAGTAACACTGGCAATAGAGCTGAACGGGTTTTGGTTGCTGTATCTTTTCTACTGGGTCATTCAGCTAGTTATAATTTATTATACTTTTCGACAGCTTGGACTTGGGCGGATCTGCGCTTGTTTAGTTGGGCATTGTGCTTTGTGTGTTTTTAATGTTTTCGGTGCTCGGCTGGTTTAGTTGAGTGCTGCCTTTCCTGTCTGACTTAATATAATCTTTTTTAATATTTCGAATGATACCGTACTGGCATTGTTTGGCGAAGCTTGGCGAATTCACGAAGCCAGTCAATCTGTTCATTCGAATATAGACAACCAAACCACATATATTACGTATATAGTTGTAGTATTCCTGCATATTGATTCGCGAATAATATGATAGATTAAACAATTGAAAACAAACATATTTACCAGTTAAGATATGATAGATAATGAGTGAGGATAGGGGGCTGATACTTCTGCTGTCTACGTCATCATCTACGTCATAACCAAGCTGGTCGTACAATATATCCGCACTCACACACTGAAAATATACACGGTTTGCTATTTTTACTGAAAAACATAAACACTGGGTCCTCATCTCTGTCACAATAGAACTGGATGCCAATCGAGTCTGTATGGGAGTCACACGAAGAGAAGAATTTGATGCCTTTTTAGTCTACACTTTTGCAATAAAAACAATAGCAAAACGATAATGTTAAGTCGGGCAGGGAAGGCAGCACTCAACTTAACCAGCCGAGCATAGAAAACATAAAAAATACAAGGCACAATGCCCAAGACACAGCCGAACGAGAAAACGATCCACCCAAGGCAAATTAGCAATACAATTGACCCATTAGAAAATAGAATCTACATGTATACATCTTACATTAAAATAGGAATATATTTTATCAAGGCATAATTATATTAAAAACTTACATTTCTTTTTATCAGTCTCGTTTCTTCTTCGTCATCATCATCATCGTCATCGCTATCATCGTCATGGTCATCGTCATGGTCATCGTGGTCGTCATGATCATCTTCTTCGCTACTGTGATTGTCGTCATGATGGTCATCATGGTGTTCGTCCTCATGTCCGGGAATTTCATGAACCTCATGACTGTGATCATGTCCGTCTAAATGCTCATCAATCACTTCTGTAATACATTGTACACCAATTAGTCAAATGAGTCAGTTAAATACGCCAACTTGTATAAGATCAGTACACACATTTTCAAAGTTAAACAATTTATCTACTTTTTAATTTATCAACGTTTGATATAACAACCTGCCAAAGATTAGAACAATAAAGTTGTTAAAGGTAACTAAACAAATTGTCAAAGCAAAATACATCAAGTTTTTTTTAAAGTAAAATGTACGATTTTGTCAAAGTTGAACGGACAGTTGCAAACGCTACTTTGTCACAAAGTTTGTTGCAGCAACATTTCAAGGTTTGGTGCACCAAGTTTAATACACCGTTTTGTCAAAGTTATCAAAGTTAAATACATAATGTTGAAACAGATCAGTGCACAGTTTGTCAAAGTTAATTGACTCATTTATAAAAAAATGATGACTTGTCTTAGTTTAATACCTTTAAGTTCAACACACGAAGTTGTTATAATTGTCATTTTGTTAAAGTTAAATACATCGCGTTGTTAAAGATAAATATACGTCAAAGTTAAATATTGTTCAAAGTTTACTACTGCGATTTGTCTATTCAAATACACAAAGTGGTCAAATGTTAATACATTAAATTGTTCAAGTTTAGTTCATCAATGTGTCAAAGTTAAATACACCAAGTTGTTAACGACAAATGCATATAAGTGAAATGGACAGTTAAAAACACTAGTTTAAGTTGAATACAGCGACTTGTCAAATTTAATTAAACCAAGTTGTCAAAAATTAATAAATGTACTTCAAATTGTCAAAGTTTAGTTCATTGATTTGTGAAAGTTGAATACACAAAGTTGTCAAAGTTTCGCCCAAGTGTCAAAGATAAATACATTTTGTACACCATTTGTCAAAAGTAGATATACCAATTTGTCAAAGTTTATTAGAACAAATGGTGAAGGTTTAATACATCGATTTGTCAAAGTTTAGTACACTAAATTGTCAAAGTTAAATGCACTAATTTGTCAGTGTAAAATACGTACACCTATTTGACTAAGTTTATTATATATGAAATATTATAGAAGAAGGTCAAAATGTTAACGTGTAAATAGTTTACTACATCTATAAAGGTGGGATCAAGGGACATGCTAAATGGTAACTGTGAACATGACCTACATTAACTTCATTAGTGTCATGACCTCCTGCTTACACATTTTGGTAATATACTTGTCATATGATTTTTTTAGTATTTGAAACATACTTAAAATATACACACACCTTTAGATTTATCAAGGTGATCATCCATGCCACTCCCTCTTTTCTTTCTGTGGGCGTGACCATGGTCATCCATACCGTCATCGTGATCATGATGGGCATCTAAACCATCCAATAAATTTTCATCAAAGTGTTCACCAATTAGATCATCTAGATCAAGTACGTCGTCATCATGTTCATGGTCATGTTCACCTTCGTGTAAATCTTCCAAGTGATCGTTATAATCTTCATATATATCCTTCATACCTTCCAGCGATTCTTGAATGTTTTCAAGATTAAGCAAACCCGAAACTCCTCCACTGAATTTAGCAACAAGCTCAGCTTTTTTACTTTCATACTCTTGATAATCGTCCAGTTCTATTTCGGTATGACAGTAATAGTTTAGATTTGTGATATAATAGAGTAACATGGTGGCAATGTTCTCAAATGCGTTGTTAGAAACGTAAGGTAATCCAGCACCGAACATCGACATTAAGTTTGTAGAATTGAAACACTGAAATAAATAAATAAATAAATAATTAATTAAAATTAGCTGTCAAAAACGCCAAAATATTGTATCGGATACACGGACATCGTTTGGTGTTCGTGTGATTTGTGACCCAGGTATTATACTCTAGGTCAAGAACTAGAAAAATCAAATTCCAGGACTTTTTGGGGTTTAAAGGACCTGCGAGAACCCTGTTTATTATGTAAACATTCGTGGCGGTATCCATTGCCATTTTAAATAATTAAAAATAGATAAAATAGTATTTATACCTTCAACAGTAACATTATGAGTGAACATGTATGTTGGATTTCATTTTATGTCACTTTCAAATATATGTAACCTCCGTTACCTTTAAAGGTATTCGATCGTCGACGTTCTATTTGTACAAATTATATCAAACCTGTTACATATTTATGCAAAACTTTATTGAAAATGCCGAGCATAGCCTTTATTTGCCAGTCAGCTTTCCGCTGAAATATGGCAGGCATATATATGTGTGCCTCTACCCGGTTTTGAACCCGGGTCGACAGATTAGACGGCAAGCGCCGCCTAACCATTGAGCTACGGAGGCCACATGGCAATATATTTGGAAGTTCATGACGTTTTTTTCTAGGCTAGCTAGATTTTAAAATATTCATAAAACTCATAAAAAAATTACAGACTTATAAAGACTAGCTTATAAAAGTATACAAACTGGTATACACGTTATTTTGCATGTAGGGAATCATACAGTGTACTTTATTTTGGATTGCGCAAGTTGTCTGTATTTTTAAATAGTATTTGTTTAAATTTCGAGTCGAGATATGTCTAAGTTAACAGCCAAGTGACATGATCACAGTTAGAATTACAGGGTGTTTAAAAAGTTCGTTCTCAATTTTTTTTTTATTTGAGCTATGTACACATTAGACAATGTTAATTTCTTACTCTAAAAGCTTCATTTAATGCCAGAGAGATTAGAACAATGGAAGAACCCTCTGGATTTCAACCTGATAATTATACAGTCTTCTGAGATCAGAAAAATAACATATTGCAACTCAAACATTGAGAACGAACTTTTTTACACCCTGTATATCATCATGGCTTGCACGATTTTATATATTTCAGGTCGGCTAACAGCCGTAAATGACCTTAATTGGTTTATGACAAAAATGCATTTACTGGTCATTACGCGATGTTTCGAGGTGTGTCACCATCACGGTATATTATATGGTTAATACATCACGCTTTAATTGATATATGACGCGGTCAAACCCTGTGCTGCAAGTTCATGACGTGTACACACTCATACGCCAATCAGTTTATAACATATGTTGGACCACATCATTATCACCATCTGACATTGACCAATTGTTGACCACATAATCACGTATCATTGAGGGCGGAGGAGTAAAACCATTATTCAACATGTGATTGCTCACCAACCGACCGTGTTAGAACGGTCCCTTCTGGGATTCAATTTTACAGGCTGTCCGGCAAGCAGACTTGGTTCAGCGCTACTTATGTTACTTGCATAAGAAGAGCGAATTAATCACGGTTAGTCATTTCAGAAAACTGATATGGTCAAATAAACACAAAGTGACCTAGCTAAGCAAAAAGGTTATGTGGGAATATATCAATTAGTAAACTTCCACGAAGTATTTGTTATTATCATTAGTAAGTATTGGGCATGTATAGTCCAGTCAGGGTAAGAATACAGTGACGCAGCGGTCGAGTCCACTATTACGGTGTAAAACCAATTAGAAAGGCTTAAACAGCCATAATTGCAATGCTTAACTAAGATACAATATTCGCACTACCTATTTGTTCAATAGTTGTAATCTTCTGTGTACACATAAACGGCTACGTCACTCTCACCAGATCCTAAATGGATTATATTAAAGTGTAAGCCAATTGGCCAATGACCTGCGGCTTGGAGGGAGAACATATCTGTTTCTACATTTTTAAATAAAACCATACGTATTTTGAGTTAGTAAATACAGATGTGTTTTTTCGAAATTATTGTTTAAATTTTCCCCCAAAAGTCTTCATAAAACCTGACACGTAAATTTCGTGGTTCATGTTTTTTGCCTCATTGTCACTCAATTATGTTGCTATTCATGTGTACACAAGTGTCTCGTGTTTTTTGTATATCACGCTTTTATGGACGTATTTATTTCCTGCTCAACATGAGTTTCTAAAAATAGATTCTGTACCACGTGACATAAGAGCATGACATAAGTCATGTAAGCGGTGTTTTACCTGCCCTAGGTGATGTTTTTGTTAAACAATTATTTCAAGTAACATATTGAGATGACAGCGACTTGTCAGAATCGGTTATATTGTGTGTTTCTATGAGTTTACATCCGTAACAGTACACTCACTAAATCGCAGATGTTTTCAATGTACATGTATCACTCAAACACGATAGCAATGGCCTTAACGTTCATCTTACCCCTTAAAAATGATTAAAAACACACACTTGAAAAAAAAACTATTTCAAACAGCGTATGCCATCTGATTTTATCATATATAATAGGAAACCTATGTAGCACTTGTGTGTGATGTGAAATGTGCCATATAGTCGCCACTGTCGCCTAATTCAAATGCTAACACTAAAATAAAGGCGATTTTTTAATGAAAAATACAGCATTTTTTCAAAATGTCAAACGTTATCATTATTGTATTTTATAATACGAACTCATTGAATATACTTTATAATCAATCGTCGCAAGGACATGCCAGGCTTGAAATTAGATGCTGGTGTGTTGTTTACGAGAAAAACACCTTCATGTTGAAATGTAATTTCGACAAAGAAGTCGCCATGTTTGCTCCCTCCTGTCACCGCAGTAAACGTACAGCAACATTTTTTTTCAAACATAGTAATCAACAAAATCGATTGCCAGATCGAATAATGAACTTTACTGCATTCATCATATATCAACTTTACAAAAGATCATACGATAATAACATTGAAATCCAAGTATTTATTTCAGCTGTCATCTCGTTTGTTTACGAATTTCCCGCGTAGCAAATTTATATTCATGCGCCAAAGATGAATTAATTTAAGTAGTGCGACAGTTTATCGACGAAACCATTATGATGCGGTGTTCATAATGTGTCGTTCATAACGAATTATGACATTGAATACAATATATTACCTACGGTTTAAGTCCCGATGAAACATTAATATCAGCATTTTCCTATCTCAACACATGCTGCACATGTTAGCGAATTGATAATATGATATGTGTTACGAGGCTTTCTGTCAAACTTTATTTTAGCTAAATAACAAGAGTAATATGCGTTTTTAAATAATCCGTATGTTAATTATGCTGGTATAACCATTGCAAACACTGTTTTGTAACTCGATTGTCTGGATCGTTTCTCGATCACATACAGTTTGTGTAAAATCGGTCATTACACAGCTGTCAAAAATATTTCAATCCACACGAATAGTCCGTGCAAATGTTACAACGTGCTCGGTAAGTTTACGTATGGTGTGAGGTTACTGCCATGCTATATTATCGTCTGCAAGTAGTTTTTTGAGTAATTTTTAACCATTTTAACTTACAAACTGACCAAATACAGCATTTTTCCATGTTAAAAGAAACGGGCTAACGAACGGAACAAAAATTAACAGAGACCAGTACGACTGAAGATAAATAAGCAATTTCTTTGGTATATAAACAAATAAAATATAGTAGAAAGGAATATCTTACTAAAATATGTTTTAGGTGAAAGAAATCCTAAAGCTTTAATTAATTTTCCATAAACCTGTTTCAGTTCTTTCGTGGCAACTTAAATCTTGTCCAATTAATCAAATTTTAAGTCTTATAGACCCGATAAAATCGGTTATGGACAAACCAACAACTAGCTGGTCCGTCAGGCCCACCGTACCCTAAACTATTTAGGATGAATTAAAAGTAGGCCTTCACACATACACATGTGATCGATTTTAATTCATGTTGAATTATTTTATTGTTTAAAATCAATGCATTTTGACTGTTTTTATTTAAATAAATGGACAGGCATGACCTTGATCAAATATTTGACAACCACAATTTCTAATTTTTCTAACATTTTGTTTCCTAATAAATGAGACTGACATTTTGAAAAATGTATACCTATTTTGTAATTAACTTTTTATAAATACATTTTTATAACAAGTGAATATAACAAAAACACTCTTTGATATGATAACTTGAACTTTAAGCTACAAATGATGTATGAGACTAATGTCCTAACTGTACTAAATCGTCGAAACGAGGATTGTGGGTTCAATCCGCCTTCATTTCTTCAAGTATCCCAAGTAGAAATATCCGCTCTGATTGAGATTTTTCTTCAAAACGAAGTCTTAATTTGAGATAAATTTGACGTTTGAGCACTTGAACATATTAGCCCTGTCTCTCATTGAACTTAACTTCACTAGACTACATCACCGTATTTAAAATCAGATTTAGCTCAGATTAAGATACTACGAGGGCTCAGCTTACGACATATCTTAGTTATTATAAAATGGTACTCCTAAATTTAAAATTCCGTTTCATAACGCTTAGGATGTGAGGGTAGTCTCATGAAAATACCTGTTGGAAAATTAGAAATTCAGCTCAAATTGAGATTTTGCTAACATTGACGTCTTGATTTGAGACACATCTGAATGTTGGGAATAATTTTGAAATACAACAATTGTTATACAATGTCCGTATATGAATATTCAGATGAGCGGTTTGAACCTTAAGTCAGGAATGATTAAAGCAAATTGTAACATCAAAGCCTATTATAGAATGAACGTTTCACGAAATATAATTTATTATCCATGTGGTAGGCGAGTTTGGTTTCACTACACGTATTACGCATTATAATTATACGAATAAGCAATTACCACGCGTAATTATTAAGCCTATTAAGCAGACGAACACGAATAAAAACGTCAGAAAAGTTTGTTAGAACACAAGAAACACGTGCTATGATGTTGTCGTTTACATAACTTTTATTCTGTAATTTCCACTCCATGTCAGCGTGGAAGAAGATTTGTATTAAGAGGGATAGAGACTAATCTATAGTGAGATAATGCAATTTTCTTTCAAAGGCGTTTTTGTCTTCAAATTGTAGTTTTTAGATAAAATAAGCATTGTATTATGATGAGGTAAGACAAAAACATATATCAAAAAGCACATTTATCGAAGCATGACAGTTATTTCATTGCAAATCTTGCTCGTTCACAAACAAAGTCAACATGACATTAAGAGTCAAAGTTTGTGCTTGGAGACATAGTCAATATTATAAGGAACAAACTCTTACAAAGAAAGAATCATGAAACATGTTTATGAACTTGTATCATGCAAAACTTCAATGACCTTGCAAACCGAAAGTAGAAAAATGGCAACATTTCTAGAATATGTTTTAAAGTAAACACTTTGCAGTCTTAAACTAAGTAAGAGTGTGTTCCCTGGAGTTATATTGAAAGAATGATGTACATTTTAGTAAGTACACTTTGATAGTGTGTGTGTGTGTGTTTGTGAACGAGCAATATTTGCAATGGAAGTGCTGTCGTGCTTCAATAAATTCATTTTATTATTATTTAGTTTTTGTTTAACTCCAATGGTATAATTATGTAGTACATCATAATGCTATGCTTACTGTACCCAACACATTTCAGTTTAAAGAATTAAATGCTTTTGAAAAAAAACATACACCATCCCACTCTAGATTATACCCTGTGTCCTAAAAACGGCACCCATCCACTCGATCAAGGCTTGACCGAACACGTTGCTCATTGTGTCAGACTAAATTCCAAGAATAAGAATAGCCGGTGTGTCTTGATGTGACAGGATAGGACTTGTTCTATAAGAATGAAGGTTTTTCATAAACGAATTAAACAGGGATGTCAAAACAAAATAGTAAATAAAGACTGCATGCATCCTGTAATGATAATTAAAGCATATTCATTAAACATTTGGAATTTAATTGGATATAAATTTATACCTCAATGCTTAATTGCTGTTACAAAAAAACGTTACAACAAACGACATTTACTGTTCAATCAATTAACTTACACAAGTGTTTACCTGACAAGTATACTACACAACATTTGATAAGTGTAACCAGAAAGTTTGTTTTTTGGCCAGTTGAATTAGTGAAAGTTTCAGAATGTTTTGTCAACGACATTTCGCTGGCTTAGAATTAGAAGGTCGTAAATACAAAACCAATATTTTGAAAATAAAAAACAAAACAAAACTTTTCAAACTTCGGAGTGGTCAACATGACCACTACCGATTTTCATGAAAATAGGCTCATATGAAGCGCCATGAGATGAAAATTTCAAAATATGCATGAGTCTTATAAGGTTGTAAGTAGTACTTACGACCTTCTAATTCTAAGCCAGCGACTTGTTGTCTGAATAACGATTAATAACGACATCACATGTTCCAATGACGTGGACTAACCCTGAAGTCCATTGATACGTCATTTCGCGCGGATACTCTTATTTCGGGAATGGGCATAACAACATATTTCATCACAGGAAATCATTCTTGATATTTATCCAAAAATCTATACTGTTTTACATGAGGTACGCCTATCCAATACAAATGCAGGGTTGAATGTATGGAATAAAGGGTCTATAGAGTTGGAAAAAAGAAAATGGGATTAGCGGTTGTCTTGTTATTCTTTTCACTCGTGTTACAGCTAGTTCTAGTTCTATCATTTGCTTTCAAAACGACAGAAAATAGTAACACAACTGAAACAGCCAAGCTCAGGAAACACCACATACTATACATGTATAATTATGGTGTCGATGCGTATCAAATGTACCATACACAACTTTTGGTTATTGTGATTCAGATAATCTAAGCTTGGCTATGAGCAATATTGTTTTCATGACCCTTATTTAATTTTGAGTTGTATAATTATAAAGATCGAGACAAAGTATCGTTAACGTTAATATATCGGTGTCTATAAAAAGTGCAAAACAACAGCTGTCAAAACATCAATGCAGGATTGTTGCGTGTTTTATATTGTATGTAACACACAGACAAAATCACTGCGTATACAGTCCGTATATTCATGTCTGGCACTTGTATATACACATTGCAATATCATAACATTGTATTTTATTGTTTATACGCTTTAATTGGAGAAAAGGGCAGTGAAAACTAAAACCTTATTCACTAAACCACATACTTATACACAAACTATATATTAAATAAGACATTAATAAGAGAAGTTGCAACGTTTATGTACACAATGTTTTGTAAACAGGTGACTGACCTAATTAAACGAATTATGTCTGCAGGGATAATAAATTTAGAGATACGTATACATTGTATTAGGTTCATGGTTTGATTTTTTGTAACAAAATACAATCTAACAAGTTCTAAGCATCCAGTCAAGTGATACTGGAAATGTGGGTGTTTTAACACGTGTATTTAACATTTAAATGGTTGATTAGAATGTAAAATATGGTCCTGTTTTTGCAAGTAGCGTTAAATGGAATAATGCCCATATAAGGATGTTAAGGTCGGGCAATATAAACAATCTAACTGCTTGTTATTCTAGTATAGTATAATTATGTTGTCCGAGTCATGTGTCACAATACACGAATATAGTCAGTCAAACAGCCTGAAAAGGTGTAGCGAACACGTTTGTCAGCATCAAACTTCCAAAACCAGGGTTAGTTTGGCCTTATCATAGCAATGTTAAAGCCTTGGTCAAAACACGCGTAAAGTCTGGTCTAGTTTGTTAGAATTATGTTTCACAGGGATATTTGAGATACTTGACAGTATGTTATAATGTTTACACATACAGGGAATGCTATACCTAACACACATTCATTCACATTTTCTTGTTTAACAGATGTTAGCGAGATTTGTATCACATACCGGGAATTATTCAACATGAGCATCAAAAATCGCAATAGTCTATTCACACTACCAACTCCCTTGTGCAGTGTAGCCATACCACGTGACTTTGGCCTCACTATAGACTACAAATCCAAGACGAAAAGTGCTTCGCTTTGAAAACAAACATAACTGTAAGTGATTTATTTCTCACCGATGTCTATGAAACATACACCAGTCTAAGGGAATACTTATATGCCCCCTTCAAAATGACTTTTTCTGCTACTTACATGTAGCTGTTCATTCTAGCAACCCGTGATACCTTCGGATTGAATGTACAGTTTCAATCCGTCTTCTTTTCCAATGTTTCACAAAACGGCAGGCATAGTTGCTGATTGGATTCTACATGTCGTGGAAAGCTTACATGTTTTCCCTTAGACTGGCATATTATTTCATAGAAATCGATGAAGAAATAAAATATGTTTTCTAAACGAAGCAAATTGCTTCTTGGATCTGTAGCCTATATTGACGTAAAAGTCACGTGGTATTGCTACACTGTTATGGCACTTCATTGGAATATCGAACGTTCATATATTTAAATACTTATAACGCAGCGTGTTGTCTGCACGCGTGAATGTATTGGACCAATAATAAAAGATGCGTCTAAATCATTTCCATTAGCCTGTCAGAGAATGCTTGGGGTTACGCTGTTAGGACAATGGATAAAAAGATCTAGGTAAAGACTATCGAACAAAACACGTGACTGATGTAATGTAATTGTAAACAATTACACAAGAATATATTTTATTGACATTAAAGTGGTATTGCTACACTGTTTTGGCGTTTCTTTAGAATATCGAACGTTCACATATTTAAATACTTATAAAGCAGCGTGTTGTCTGCACGCGTGAATGTATTGGACCAATAATAAAAGATGCGTCTAAATCATTTCCATTAGCCTGTCAGAGACTGCCTGGGGTTACGCTGTTAGGACAATGGATAAAAAGATCTAGGTAAATTATTACCATCGAACAAAACACGTGACTGATGTAATGTAATTGTAAACAATTACTCAAGAATATATTTTATTGACATTAAAGTGAACCAACCTAATGGAAGCTAGAATGAACAATCTGTATTGTATGTTTACGTTAGGTTACAGCAGTTTATGTCAATCACAAGTTACCGTCTGTCATCTCAGAACAGCCATTATGTCAAACAAAATAAATCTACTTCTCGCATCGTTGATAAACATCACGACTAGATTGGTCAAATTAAGATGTCAGAAACGTATGTGACGTATGCTGTGACAGGCACTTGAAACGTACTATACATGTATATCCTTAATTGTTAACTTTCCAAAGGCCTGATGCTGAGTCAATGTTGCTATAATTCTAAATGTACTGTACAAAGTCATGTATTTTATAAATAGTTTTTGCGTAACTTATTACTTAAGATTAGTGACGTATGCAGTGTCAGATAAAACGTATGTATCTGTTATTGTTTGCTTTCCAGATGCCCGTTGTGCTATTTTAAGTACGTGCATGTATCATATAAATAGTTTATTTGAGTAACTTATTACAACTCTTTATAGATGCGAGCAACTTGTGTATGATTCGGGAAATGTTGCGTTTTCTGTTTGTTAATTCTACGTATAAAACTATGTACATATATTACCTAAGCTGCTCGATCATTGCAACAACTTGCCGCAGGCGTTATGCTCAATATGTCATAGTCATATAGAAGTAATTAATCTAGACTGTACCAAAACATTTATATGGTATAATTATTATGTTTTATGATGTATAAATGTGCTTTAATGGTACGGAATGACTTCGAATCACTCAAGACCCTTAATTATGGCTAAAGGGTTCAGACCCCACCCTAGACATTGGTTAATATTGTTCTTATGAGAGAGTGTCGTCTCGCTGACGTATAGCTTCTAGGACGGCGGTCCTACCTTAAGTATATCAATAAGGCGTTCATTCACACAAGCAGTTACAAAAATATGAATATGACCATGACAAGATTATTCATCCCTTTGGTGCAACAGGTTGTATCTAACAATATGACGTAAGGTAGTACTCAACAAAAAAGGAACGAAAAGCACAAAAAGGAACAAAAAGAAACAAACAGCAAACAACACAGTCACAAAACCGACCTAGAATTTAAATTAAACCTCTGCAAGTCATAATTTCAGGTGCCAAAAAATCCTTAATAAATAGGATATCGCGTGTAGCATCGCGTCCTTTATTACAGCAGAAGTGAACAAAAGGAAAATAGTTGACACAAAAGAGGACCTCTCATATAGTTTGACTGAATTGGCCCGAGACTTTAGCATATTCCCTCCCTTGCCTTCATTAATCTCCAGTTGGTAATTTCAATATATTTAAACATTCCGACGCCTCATAACAACCGACGATGGTTACCAACAAAGCGCTACCGAATTTTAATTAGTCTCAAGCTAATACTTTCGAACTATATATTTTGTGATATTTGAACAGGTTTGCCAAAATTACAGTCTCATATTGTTAAAATGAGCACACACCTTCCGAACTATTTAGTTTGTGATACTGAAGATGTTTGGCAAGATGACAGTCTCGCATTGTTAAACTACCACAAACCTTATATGTATCAAGATGTTTATATGTTTTCTTATTGAGGAGTTAAATTAAGTATGAATGGTTAAATATATGAATACCAGCTGTATACATGTGTAAATGGTTTATAGTCTTATACTGTATATAAGATTCAGCATTTCAAGCTTTATTTGGAACACCAGTCATATGACAATACATAAAACTGTGAAACAGGTCAAAGATGACCCCTGATCACAATATAAATATAAAATATTTCTGCATAATCGGACTGTTGTCAAGGTCAAATACAGACGGAACAAATGAATAATATAAAAGTAAAAGTAGCCTGGAAGGACATAGTTAGTATGATTTGTTGCATGTAGCTTGATCAATGTTTGTATATAAGAGGACAGTCAAAACCTCTTGGATTACTGCATTTTTGCTTATTTTTTGTACTAGTTTCCCGCAACTTTATAAATACATGTACCATTTTTCTTTGCCTAGGTCCCACTGAGCAGTTTTTGCCTAGGCGATGTACTCCCGATGGAAATTAATGAGTTATCAGGACCTCGGGAACAGGTTCGTCGTGGTCTAGGGGAAGATTCGGGGAAGTCATGAGACAGTTTACGATATAGGAAGGAATTGTGATGAATCTGGTGGTGTCGGAAGAAATCGGAAGAACATTGCCGATGTGGAATTCCTCAGTGGAACCTAGGCTTTAATATCAATGCAGATGCCTCCTGGTTTGCTGGTGTGTTGAATGCATGACACATACATGTATATTATATATAACATGATAGAGTAAAGATCTGTATCATTTTTACTGTAACGGAACATATATAATATAGATGTTATCTTGTTATATGCATGTAAACTGATGGGCAAAATGCCTGATGTTTCCAAATAAACCGTACGTTTTTACAGAATCATATGTCATATTACGTCTAGATTGTCGACACGCACTAAATTTATTTTATATTGTATATTACTTTTTATACATTTTTAGTATGTAATGTTGAAAGGTATACCTAGACTAGATATGTTGGTGTACTCATAGCTGTATGGAACATTGTTGATTTATTCGTCATTGGCGAATGTTAAATTGTTAAAAATATACTAGCACATGTATTCATGTATATATACTTATATATACGTTATATTAGCCTTATCAATAAAGACACATGCATAATATAAACACTGCACGGTCGACTGACCGCTTGTTATCAGTGTGGTTTAAAGAGTATATCATTGAAAGATTGAACAAAATGCATTTGATTTTTATTTGTAGGGGACAGCTAGGCTTAGTGTTATATTTTGGGGATATGTTTAAATATGTTAACATTAACTTATCTACACGTCGTGTAAGGTCGAAGTTCTCATTAATTATAAGACAAAGACATGTATATGAAATATTGTTCCGGAACAACATGACGGTTGCTGTAATGTAACTTAATGTAAAGATAAATCATGTAATGTATTATTTACTTTGTTTGTCATTGTAAACAAACACGGGTCACCTTGTACCATACTTACAAAACATTCGGGATTCTGAACGTATATTTACGGTATTAACCAAGGGAATCCGACATAATCAGTTTCTTTATTCATTTTAATGGTATCTTTTTAAGTGTTTTATGAAGGCCATGTGAGTGATAAATCCTCGACTTTGCCGATGAGGTATACGTTACATTGAATATAAATATAAACATAACTAGAGACTAGATTATTACTTAAAACGTACTTCAAGAAATAAAAAGGACAACTTATAGTGCGAAAATAGCATTGATGTGACATGGCTGTACTTTGCTTTTTTAAAGGCTCAAATTGTTATTGGCACAGGAAGCTGTGATTGAGGGTGGCAACGTTTTCGGTAAATTATAACAACTTGTTTTACAGCCTATGGTAATGAATTCGTTTAAAACTGTCGCCATGGTCAAAACTTGTGCCAAACAAGACCAGTGACTTTATTTTCAAAACCCTCGCCATAGAGAGTCTCTAGAAGTTGGAGGTCATTGGATATTATGGCAGGGACAACAAACTATAGTGACCACGCACTTCCGGCAGTCTCCGTCGAACAAACAAATAAACAAAGCCTACTCAACACATGGCTCAACCACATGGCCAGTATCGTGTATAATTTGTTATTTCAAATTTAAGAATATACTTACAATAGTGTCGGTACAAGTCAGAGAACGTTTGCGGCGAAATTCTACACTGCAATGGAACGAGTGTGTAAACTTGTCTAACATACGTTCCAAAACATCCTCAGTAAACTCCTCCATCTTGTGTACTTGGAACATTTCCATTACTTCGTGGTACGGATCTAACATCTTCTCTGATAAGTCTGATGCCGTATCTAGAGCATCGGACACCGTGTCTTCTAGAGTTTCAGCAGCGTTGCTAACCATGTCGTTTAACGGTTCCACTATTAAATCCTTAGCAGTATCCATAGCATCGCTTACAACTTCACCAATACATTGTACACGATCCGTATAACACATACACGCCACTGCTATCGTCAAAAATGTTTTAAACTCCATTATTTTCTTTAATGAATAGCGAATACTTTTAAAAGAAACGAAATATATGTGACATGAATTTAAGAACAACAATAGTGAATTCTTCGGTAACCGCTTTTGTAACACCACAATCAAACAACAATGTGATCCCTTCACTGCCTAAACAAATTGGCTAATGATAAAAACAACAGTATATAACAATAAGTAAGCTCCCGTCCTCACGAAACACTGACAAATCGTGTCAGTTATTAATGATCTACGTTAACGTATGTGTGTTGTCAACGGTGAACAAAATGTCTGTGTTCTGAGTCAGTTATGACGTCACACCGCGTGCCCTGTCATCTGTGACCAGGTAATATGTCGACTAATTAACAACAAAAATATTATTTGGTGGGAGGGTTTTTGCGAAATAAAACGGAATACAGATAATATGGCGCCGCTGGTGATGCGACATTGACACACTCCTTTTTTGGACATTGCATGCCCGCGATGACGTAGGGTCACGTGATCTAAATAGTTCCTGTCACTGAATGAATTATACTATTAAAATAAAGGAAGTAACTACCTATTTGTAGAACACCCGATAAAAAGCAACTTGTGAGAAACAAGAACTATATTGACGACTATAGTAATCCTAATATGATATATGCACCGACTCTCAGTTCGTTAGCTAAGACGAACCGAAAACCGATGTAACGCTCTGACGGAACTCAAAATACACGACGTCTGAGGGTTACGCTGGTTTTAGTTCCGTCATAGCCAAATAAAAACAGTACAATTCTCTAAGGGAACTAAGGAGCGGTGTATCGGGGTTACTACCGTGCTTACGAGAGGTATTAATCATGTATAAATCGACTATTCAGGTCAGTCACGTGTTAACATAGCACTGAGTGTATAACATTATAATTGCAATTTCTCTATAATCTCTTTTTTAATAGGTAACGTTACATGTATTTTCAAATTGAGTATTTGTATGTAGCTTAGTGAATCGTGAATAAGGTATTGGTTGTCACTGCCTTTTTTCTCCAATTAAAATATTATGCTATTGCAATACATGTTTACAAGTGACACACCTGATTAAACGGACTATATATGATTAAGTATTTTCGTGCCATGACTATTGTCACGAAATACCATATTCATTAATAAAGTATATATATATATACATGTACGCGGTTGTGACAACCGTCCTAATTTTAACCACAAAACCCTTTGAATGCGTGACCAGTTAATCTGAAATGGTATAACAAGACAGTCATGTAATATTTATAGACAATGTCTGATGAAAATAAGTGAGAAATGCATGATACATGTCCGTATACATAGATTATGAATTGGACAATGACAACACCATGTCGTATAATTGTTTTGGTGCAAAACCTCCTTGAATGTGTGACTCTGTAAATACCAGGGTGCATGTACCACGTGACTTTTTTGCTATTCAGGGACATCAGAAAATAGCCGAATCGCTCGACTCCGGTAACATTTCTCTTTTTAATGTGACGGCCCTCATCTATCTCTTGTTCTTATATAGGTAGCATAAATGAACGAAATGACGAAAAATGTTACCTGAGTCGAGCGATTCGGCTATTTTCTGATGTCCCTGAATAGCAAAAAAGTCACGTGGTACATGCACCCTGAATACGGTTGTATAAAACACAGCGACATTATATTTGGGAATAGCAAAACTAAGCATTATATTTTCATTTTGAAATTATTTCCAAATTTTAATTTCACCAAACATTTTGTTTTAACCTTGCTTTTGTCAGAGGGTTTGGTAAACTGTTTTTAAAATTTGAAACCGACGATACGATAACTATTTAGTTAGTATACGATAACTCTGTCGTTACTGACGATAGCCTGCAGTCCTTACTTGCACAAAAATTTGAACTTGGTACATTCGTCAAGAAAGTGCTGAAAAACGGTACGCTATCGGCGAGCACAGCTTGCTGTTAGCGTTACGTTGCATAGATATAGCGCTATTTGGTAGCGGTTTGGTTAGTCAACGGGCTCCTGGCCCTTCGTACAAGCGTATGGAACAAGAGAACAAGATTAATATATGTCGAGTCACCGTGGACGTCACTAGAGGAATCGGATTTACGTTGATTTTAATCATGACAACAACAATCCCATTCTGAGTGTGACTTCCGTACCTATAGACACGGTAGGAATCTAAATTCTCGCGGGACATACCTGGAACGCGATGTCCGAGAGTAAATCTAAACTAATAATTAATTAATGAACGTTTGATAGATATAATAGATATATATACTCGACTAATATAAATTTGACCGAAGCATATTACCATCTATGGGAATTTGACGATGCTTATGGTTAAAGTTTAAAAGGAAAGTAAATAATTACTATTGATTTGACGACTTTTGTTGACATTAATATTATCACATTGGGAATAATTCAAAATATTAGTTCTATATTAAAGTCCCAGGGGTGAATCCTTTATTGTATCATTAACATTAACATACCTTTAATTCCCTCAATACATGCAATATACCTAGTGTAACACGGAGAATTTGACATGATCCTGACCTTTACGCATGGATATATTACAATCCTGCGTTGAATATATAAATTTCCGCGAGCAAATCGCGCAATATCGGACCTTTATATACATGTGTTGGTATTACACCTCGAGCGTCTTCGTGATACTCCCCGCTTATGAAAATAAAGACAATGTATCAGATGTGAAATTACGCTAATAGAAGGTCGAGAGTCGTGCCAACTTCTCTGGACTGTACAAACATGTAAATATCAGAGTACGTCATCATAAACTGGTACCAGTAACTGACCTGACAATATTATTTCTATGTCCAGACGGAGCATGTGGATAGCATACCATTTCCTACTGTCTTACTGGTCAAGTCAGATTTTTGTTGGTGTAAAGTATGTGTATATACTCCGTTATTGAGAATTGAAAAATAAAAATTTCACGGTAAGTAATTCTAATTTATCTAACAATATGATTTTTTAAATTTCTACAATAACATTTTTCTAGTGGCATAGTTGTATTATTGAAATAACATAAAATAATAGATCTATACCAAGTATTTATAAAAATTATGACTTTCACTCAGTCGTTGAGGTACTCTATCATTTCATTTTCTGTCATTACATTGTTTGGACATATAAAGTGAGGATTCGAACCTATACTACTTCATACGACAAAATTGTTTATTCTTTGTCAACATTCACAACATACTGTGTGTTTTTTGTATTGCTTCTGTTTGGGAAATTTCAAATTCATCAAATAAAACATTTCACAAACATGTTTACTTATACCTTCCAATAGCTTTCATATAGGCGACTTGTTCATATAATTCCGACGATACTTACCACGCCTTCATTTACCAATTTCAAAGATCACATCGTTCAACCCAATACCACGTATTCGGTTGGTACCACGTACTCAGCTGGCAGCGAACGCCGCACGACTTTCATGCGAAGTAAGTATTGCTTGTATTTATATTCATTTTGCAGGGTTCGAACAAAACGAATTGTGCACGTCTAATTCGCTACCAGCTGAGTACGTGGTATCCATCCAATACGCTGTATCGGGTTGAACGGTGTGAAGATGTTCATTGAAGTGTTTTTATAATCTTGAGGCAGAATATGAATTTCTAGGTAGTCATCAATTGTAATTACTTGGACGTTGTGTTAAGTAATCACAAACATCGTTACCCGCTCTACATCGACGTATGAAGTTAAACGTGTGTTTTATCTATTGTAGAGTTCTCGAGGGCATAAGAAGCAAAATGGTCAATAAAACCTATGTGTTTGTGATAGCCTTCTTCTTGGTTTGTCTCACATTCCAATACAGTTATTGTACGAACACCACACATACAGAAAGTCTATATAAGATGTTGTTGGATGGCTACAGCAAGGACATTATTGCTCAGGACATCGTAATACTAAATACATTTGTCGTTCTAGTGGGCATCAATAAATTCGATGAGTTAAATGGAGACATAGAGCTGACGTGTCTGTTTGATATGAAATGGCACGATGACCGACTTACATGGACACCGTCCGAATACGGCGGTAAAACGTCTTTACAAATTCCTGTTGCCCGAATATGGCATCCAATGTTGTACTTGATACAATCTGTTGAAACAATTCAAGTAATTGGAAGTATATCGGAGTTGGTTCGTATATACAGTAACGGTACAGTGAGTTGGTTGTCACCGAACGTTCTAAAGGTGATGTGTTCCGTTGATGTTACTTACTACCCATTTGATACGCAAGTATTTTTTATGAGTGTGTCACCGTGGGCATACACCAAGGAAGAAATGGTATTTGTCATAATCCAAAAAGAATTAGAACTTTCCAGTGTGTATGCTAACAGCCAGTGGGACTTTGTTTCTGGTTCTGTCTACCCTTTAACGACACCGCACCAAGCTGACGTCATCGATATTCAAATCACATTGCGTCGAAAAAGTGAATTTTATGTTGTTTACATCATTAGTCCGCTTATTTTCCTCGGCTGTATCAACAACTTGGTGTTTGTGATGCCAGCGTCTTCAGGAGAAAGAACGTCGGTGGCCATAACAGTGTTCTTGTCGTTTGTTGTATTTATGGAAATGGTCAACGCACATGTACCAGAAAGCTCGTCGCCACTAGCATATATATATTACTATATGTTATTCCTGCTAACATACAGTTCCACGGCTCTTTTTCTTTGTATAATGTCACTTCGAATTTTCGACAAAGACGGGCCAGTGCCACCAAAGGTTGTACAACTTGTAAAGTATCTGAGGTTTTGGCGTTTAAAATGCAGAAAACAAAACGTGTCACCGACCGATGACGCAGAGGGTGAAAATGAACATGATTATCCCCAAAAGGCAAAGTTAGAACATACAGACATCGTGTTAGCAGATACAAACGAGGTGACGTGGAAAATCGTCGGTAAAACGTTTGACAAATACTGCTTTGGTGTTTTGTCGTTTGTGTATGTTATATATACTGTGATAACCTTCGCTCGACTGTACAGTAACATTGGTCTCTGAATATTATACAGTTATGAACGTACGAGGGTCGTTCATTTAATACCCGGACGATCGATATTGCTGGAAAACAAGAAGATCGATATTGATGAAAACGTACAGGAATACATTCACACCATTCCTTAATTAACATACGACATTTCAACTTGTTGCGAAGAAGGATTTACATAATACTAGTGTTTTAATAATTATAATATGTAACGCGAGTCGGTCCAAGTCGACGTCAAAATAGTGTGACGTTACGCCATTTTCGCTCCTAAAACGTGACACTTTTTCTCTATTTGATCATCGTTTTGGAGCCATAAAGTCACGTGAGCACACACATTTACCATTTTAAGAAGTTCGGTAGTGATGTTAAATGCTGTATCCACGATAATTTCGCATAGTTCCGTAATCACTGTAGTAGCATTTTTCAAGAAGTGTTACCCCTCCACACGTGTTTAACCGACGACACTTTCCTCTTTCGTATGTTGAGTGGATGAAGCCGATGTTTCGTTGACCTTTAAACAAGAACTATGAGATGTGAATCTTGCAGTTTCATTATTTGCTGGAAATGTGATACTGTGGAAATGATCTTTATTGTGTTTTCAATGACTTGGGTCTTTGTGGAAATGGTAATTACTCTAGTTACATTTGTTCCAAAAAGATATAAATAGGAAATTCTGAAAGAGCTTTCTGAAATTCGAGTTTTCATTTAGTTGAATATCAAACTCACGACTGGCTTGAAATTCTATTTCAGTTGGAAATTCGAGTTTTCATTTTGTCGAACTTCAAAACCATAATAGATATTCAAATGAAACTGGCTATATTTATTGCCAATGAAAATACGCATATCTGTAGCAAGGGGCAACAACACTAGCTTTAATAAATTTTGACTTACGTCCCTTTTCAGCTTCAAAATCTTTGGCCATAGTTCAAAACGGTTCGAGATACTGTAAACCAATTTATTTTCGCGAATACTAACTTTCGCGTTTTGCTGATCGTGGGCATATTCGCGACTACAAATTTTAATGTTTTTAAGTTCCCTGGAGTGTCTTTATTAATGTTTAAGCACTTTCTCGGCGACTTAATTTTGCGAAATTCTAACATTCGCGAACTCCGTGAAACTAAATCGCGCGAAATAATTTCTAGGTTAACAGTATTCAAATTCTTTAATGAAACTTGCTAAACTTACTGGTATTGACTAAGACAATAAGTACATGTATGTGGAGCAAAAAACTATACACACATTTGTAGCAAAGGGCGACAACTGTAGCTTAAAATTTATTCGACTGATTTAATTCTTATTCATTACTTTTCTTTTCCCTCCCCCTCTTCTTGCATGCTTCCACGGGGCCCTGCTCACGACAGTGATAATTCTAGTTTCTTTGCATATCATGACAGACTGGTATGTACGACTGCTGGGTACTGTTTTATTAAAGCACTTACGAAAATCTCAAAGTTACGCTCAAATTTAAATTCTTTATAAATCTTTAAAAACTTCAAATTGGTGATGAATATGATTTGTAGTTCATTAAATGAATCGTTAGTAGTAGTGCAGCTACATTTACCACACTTTATATTTGTAAACAAATTATAAAAAAATTAAATTTGATCGTAAGTTTACGATTTCCGTAAGTGCTTTGATAAAACAGTACCATGGTGTTTGGAGGGTTGATGCTGATTATTCTTCTGGTTGTACTTTCCGTGTGGGTGACAATGTGTTGCCAGCGATGTTCTGCTTATATCTTAAATCGATGGCAAAGTCGAATAAAAAGGCAGAGACAGACACAGATACTTGATATGTCACAAGTAGCTTCGCGGTATAAAATAGAATGATGATGATGATGATGGCCGATTGTTCGAGATTCTACATTTCCCACGCCAGCTACACAATGTTGATTGCTATGGACTGAATATAGCCAATGATACAAACCATCTAATTTTCATGTCTGTTTACGTCTTTACACTAATGGGTCGCAACTTTGGTGTCACTTCAATGAAAGAAATACCGGACTGCCTTGGCCATGGAATAAATGTGTAAGTGGATTTCTACAAACAGAATCATAAAGCTTTCAAATGTCACATTGCTTTCAAAAGCTATTTGGCATTACCAACCTCAGTGATGGTGTTTAGTTTTGTGACGTACATTTAATGACGTTTAGGACCTTTCTCCGACGTCATCGGTAAAAAATCGACTTTTCGCCGAATCTAATGAAAACTTCCATAAATATGATTAACATTCTGTTTTTGTTGTGCAGTTTTTAATTTTTCAAAATATCGCTTCGTTTCCTAGCAACGAGACGCTATGTACGCTATGTAGGGCGTAAAAATGACGTTTGAAACGTATAAAGGTCGTAAACGTCATTAAATGTGTTAAGGCTCTCTACAGCTTGCAACATTTCCAGGATGCCGTTAAATAAGTCCATGATATCTTATGAATTCGATGCGAGCAACTTAGGTGAGATGACTAATTGTTATTCATGAAAATAACGCGTAGAATCTAGTCTAAGGGAAATCAAAGCACTGACATTCGTTAATGAGCGAATATGACAAAGAGGCAAGTCGGTATTATTTTGTTTTTGATTTTTGGTTGTAACTCTAAAAGCAGTGATTTTTCTTGAACAAAATGAAACAACCTGTACCCATAAAATTGGGAAATTTTAGTGTGACAATTCGCGAAATTGGGAATTATTAAAAAAGAATTGTTTGGTTAAAATTGTTCATATTTTGCTATTTTCTACTGATAATACTTAAGTCATAATTATGTAGCAACGACTTTTGCAAGTGTGAAAATCTATTGCTTTGACTTTAAAACAGTTAGTTAGTTGCTTTTAAATCAGCAAGAACAAAACTGATAAGGGGGAAAATATGCATGTTTTTGGGGGAAAAATATTAGTTTTTGGGAAAAATTGAGTTTTTTTGCTAGGGGAAGGGGCCTGTATTCGGCCCCAAAAATAGCCACAAAAATTCACTGAAAAGTAGCATAGTGTTTTGTTTACTTTTCATTTATTTTTCAATTAGATATGATTATGTACTAACATATATGAACACTATTGAAACAAACTACCAGAAATGTAATTATAAATAATACATTTATTGCACAGATATAATCATAAATGTAATTCAAGGTTTAAATAATAGCTTATAGTTATTGTTGAATATCATATTGACAACATACTAGTATGAAGCCTCAAAAGTGACTCCAAAACATCTCCCCCGAAGTTTTTCTGTCACATTTACCACATATATATGCACGTGAGCACAATAGGTGCGATCATTGACGTTTATCCATGTGACAACCAAATGTATAATATTATACATTAATGGAATACTATGTACAAACATATATATCATAATAATTTACAACACTCGTGGCAATATTATACTTAAACACCTTATAATATAGAGGATTATATATTTAATGATTTTGGTGTGGCTACGTCACTCGTGAAAATATGGATTTCTGTGATCATTCGGCGAAATAAATTTGACGAAGTTGATAAGTAAATAACCAATCGTGAAAGCTCCGCAATTTCCATTTGTCACCGGTAAATATAAGTCTATTGCAATGCATAAAGACCGAGGTGATCATAATGGTAAATAACGTCATGAGTTATCTATTACGTGTATCTATAATTCGTCTGATGATGAGATCATCATTACGAGATGAGTAATATCACTTTATTAAGCCAAGTAGCCTGCTTCAAACAGTTACCAAGATGGAAGATCAAAGCCACGCATGCGCATAAATAAAGTGCGTATGACGATTATTACATTAACCCACACTAAAATGTTCGTTCAATGTCCTCACACCTTATCCCAGCTATTATAGGAGTCTAAAACTGCATCCGGGACATCTAAATGTATGTATAATAATATATCCGTATGCCGTTGAGTTGCTTTTCTGACGTAATCATGCAAGATTCGCATCACCCTGTATATGCAAACACCAAGTGGATGTCAAATAACCTTTGTTTATATATATAACTCATAGGTTTGCAAAGATTAAAAAAGCTTAAAATTGTAAGTCCAGACAAACAGCAAATTTGAACTCACGAAGTCCGTCGTGAACATGTAAGCGTTGAATCCGACATGAAGCTCATATATTTGGCGTTGATGTGAATTATCCCAAACCAGTAAATGTTAAGCAATGATGTGCAGAGCATGCTTGTATGTCGTTTCCATGGCAATATTGCGCGCGCAATCATTCTGATGATGTCATTAATATGACGATAGTATCAGTGACATTTACACATGACTTCCGTTCTTGCGCAATAATCCACTCTGTATATCTTGGTCGCCTCTGTTCGTGACGGTAGGGGGCTGGGATGTTAAACTTGTTGCTTTCATGGAACGTTTCTTACAGTATATACAACAGAACACGATGCTGATGACCAACAGGAACACAGCCAGGGTACAACCTGCCACAGGAAGAAACCATTTGTCATGTGGTGAAGGCTCTGAAAGACACAAACAAGACCATGCAAAATCATTCAAAGAATGCATAATAATTTAATAAAGTCATCGAAATATATACATAATAATTTATAGATGTGCAAGTGTTACCTAAACAAACAACGACATGATTAAGTGGTTTAATACCACTGCTCGATAAAGCGACGGTCACACGGTCCCATATCGCCGTACTTGCAAGTGGGCCTATGTGCTGTCTACTTGCAAAAACGTGGGCAGAATTTGAGAGCCCGTACGTGGTGTGTATCTGTGTATGGATTCGGGAGCACACAGACACAACGAAGCACTTATAGTGTATGTGGAACGTTGGCTGCATACGAGCTGTGCTCGGGCTAAGAATTCACTCCAGTACGTGTAACGCATGTTCCTTAGATACTACATGTATGCCAACGTAAACGAACGAGTGATTAAGGACAACGTACATGAGCAGCACGTGTATCGAACGTTGTAAGCATGTTGTATGATGCACACCGCCACTCGTGGCCAATGATTAAACATGTTAGCGTTAGAAGGAAGGCGTGGCATAATTACATTTGAAAAATATAGGATACTAGCAAGTAATAGTTGATCTTTATATCAAGGTTAAGGTTGAATATATATCTTAACAATGAAACCGGGCTTGCAAATCACAAACGTAGCTCCTAACTTTGAGGTGGTCTTATTGCTGAAATAATCCAGTTTAAGAGTGGTCGTCCAATGGACGGTCCGAGGCCTGAATGCAAGGTATTAAGTCAAATCGTTACGTCTTGTCCTGGTTCGAACCCACAACTTTCGACTCTAATTACCCACATGTACCGGTGTACTAAGAACAATCAAGATCGTGGCACAAGTTTACGCCAATAGACAAAAACGCAGACATGTGATTTGCACATTTCTAATTTATGAAAACGGTCAACATACCAGCTGTGTCGACGTGGTTCACCCAGGCATCCACTCTCTGAAACGAATAAGACACATTTCTTTCAAAAAAAAATACGTATACTTAACGGATTTTGAAACGCGACAGTCGTTGTTGTAGTCTTTTACCAGGAAAACAAAATTGGTCCTTTTAGTTATATGTACCATAGCAAGACGAACTAAATGCAGTCAATTTGGTACCAAGATGATAAAGATCAGACAAGTATTTTTTTTGAATGATATATGGGGTAAAAGGACATCGCTCCACAAAGTGAAAGTAACAATTCTGAGTCTTGACCAATTGATAAGCGTAGAATAAATTATCCTATTAATTTTGTTTGATGCAAAGAAGTCCCATTACTTTATTTTGTAACAATGTTACAGTGCTTTGGTAAACATTTGATATGCCGTTCACCTCACATAATGTACAATTAAAACAGTTGTTTCGTGATTCGTTTCGCTTTCTTTACAAAAACATTCGACCTCAACACAGACTGATCATATTCAGGAATGATCCAATTTGCAGAAAAACATGTTACTTTCATTTTCCGAGCTTACGTCTTATACATGTGATAATTCCATTGTTAATTATTGTCCGAATTGAGATATTTGGGTATCAAAATGACGTCATTAAGTTGACGTTCAAAACCTTAATAACGAAATACATTATTTTATATTCTTGGTACAAGTCAACTTATCCAAGTGCCATGTTTTTAAATCCGTTAACCATATTTTTATTCGTTTTACTATAAGCCACGGGGACCTTGGAAGCTGCTATTAATTTTGAGTTTAAATTAAGAATATTACAATGATCTAAAATGATACAAACTGGTCGCATTGTATAATAACACTTAAAGTAAGAAAGACTATAAAAATCGTTGGACCGGCGAAAAGCCCAATACAAAAAGCATTTCACTATTTAATAACAAGTTTTAGTGTATCGGGAATACAAATGAATAAAATAAAAATAAGATAAGATAAATAACAAACCTTAACCCGTTTTAATAATCCTTCCATGTCTTTTTCTGTGAAGATATGAAATTCGTACAAGTGAATTCGCAGTTTTAGAGAAAGTATCTATTGCGCAATAAGTGTTTTGATATGTAAACAACCTTGACACGCGTTGATTTCTGTCATGCGACGAGCTCGTGATGTATTGATTCCTTCCTTGGCAAATTGCACTAATTCTTTAACTGGGATTCTAAAACATGGTATTAATAAATACACCTAATGTCTGCTTTACGACGCAGATAAATCCACACAAAGGTATTGTGGAAAACGGAAGTAAACAAGTAGTAAACAAACGGATCATATTACAGCTTTATAATGACTGTAGTGTATGCGACAAACATTCAATATTTATATATATCAATATCTGCTGATATAACATCCGGCCGAAGTCTATTTTCAGGGACCCGGAATCATTTGGCGTGTCAAATTGATAGATGCAAAGAGGACGATTTCCGACAGTCTAGTTTGGAATGTAAAGATGTCCGGAATGCACGACGCACATAGACTTGGTCGGTTAAAAGGGGTTCATTTGATGCCGAAAACGAAGCTACTGCAGCACATTCTAAGGTTCTTAAGACGAAATTGGCAGTTTGTCTAAAACACTTGGGTTTTGTTTTATGTTTGTACATGTCTGCTCATGTAGTATAATATATTCACTTGAGTGTAATTACATACATGTATTCAATGTAGAGAAGATAATACACATGTACATGTATTTACAAGTATATTGTCGTTGAACCTGTCAATAAAGACCACCCAACAGTCTGATGGGAGATGTTGGTGCTATTTGCAGAAGGTGTTGTAATAATGGTCTCTATTCATAGGCGGTCTTTAAACTCAAGTTTGACTGGAACAAATAAAATCATGCTATGTCGTGTACGTGTATGTGTGTACATTTTGCACAAAAATGCAGAAAATAAACGTGCAAGTATATACAATACAAGCTCTGTAGAGCAACACTCTTTGGAAGCTGCAATTACTGGCCGTTGTATAGAGGGTATCGCTATACAGAGGGTGTTAATAGTAGATATCAGCTAAGGGAAATTATGAAGATGTTGTTATAGAGAGGTTGTTGCTATCACAGGGGCCCGCTCTGGAGAGGTTGTACTGTATATTATAACATCATCGTTTTGCAATGCACAGCTATATTCATGACTTGGTACAAAAGTGGCGATATTTCAAATGCTTACATCATACTGTATACATGTATTGAATCAATATTATAAACAGTGAATTGCTTTTACCGATTGTCAATTTAGACGTAAACATAAAAAATCACCAAAGTACACAATTCCAGACAGACAATGTATAATACGTCGCAATAAAATACACATGAATCAATTCATACACAAATGGCTGTCTGGCTTCAAAATACGGTTAAACCTCGACCATAAGACGAACACTGTGACTCTATGTACTGGTTTCTTAACGATGATCACGTGGTCTTAAAATGGAGGCAGAATAATTTAATCTAAAATGAGAAAAATGGACATGAAAATGATGTTTTGAGAGAGTTTTTATGAGGTTTTACATTCATGAGTAATCAAAGTTATCACATATAAAAATAAAAATAAACCACTATAGATAAATAATTAACATTTATTGTCGCATTGAAGATAAATTAAGTGGTGATGATAAACTTTGCCAAAATGATTGACTAAAAATCACAGTATGCTGTAAAAAAAGTACACGTATATAATAATGCTCTATGCGTACACAATTAACTCTGACATGAGCGCCTGGCGGGTTTTAAAGGTACATCACTAAATTCAATAACACCAACATTTCTACATTTTCAATAATAGACATTTTGTCGTCTTACCCGCCAAATGACACACACCTCATTTATCTTAAATTCCATACGTATTTAGCCCGCTCTAACCATCGTCCATGGAGTCCGCTGATTTCATTTTCGGACTCAGGTGACACAATGGCTTTGTGACGTCAGCAAGCAACACATCGTATATAGCCTGGTCCCTCGCATACTAACGTGTTAAAGCTTCCAGCCCAACAACAAATGGGCTTAAGGCACATAACAAAGTGGCTTAAAGCCCGATAACAAAGTGGTGGTGCAAGTACATCAACCCAGTATGAACAGTCAGTAACTGTGCTTCGTACGTCCTTAGAGCCAGTGTCTATCAATATTGCGTCATATCTATCGTAACATCTCGGCACTCTCCGTACTGGTGTTAATACCGGTCGAGGTGATCCCATTGGCCTCGTTCTCGTATATCTGTGTCACGTGACAAGGCATCAGACCATTAAATGTCGTCCACGAAAACAGGATCTCGACATCTTGTTCTCACACGATAACAGCCGATACCAACAAAAAACACGAAAGCTATGACCATGAAGAAACAGAAGAGTCTCAATGTCACCATGTGGGCTTCACCTGCAACAACAAACGTGTTACATAATAAACAATTAACGATGGTATAATAAAAGTCATGTAGTTATAATCAAATCAAAGTAAGTAACAGTTAAAACTTAAAAGGTCAATGGATGAAATGTTAATGGGTGAAAGGTCAATACGTGAGAGGTCAATGTGTAAAAATTAGAGGAAATAGTCGATTAAAGTAAATAGTCCAGAGATGAAAGTTCAATGAATGAAATGTCGGTAGGAAAGCCAATGAGTGCAATACCAACAGGTGAAGGACAATGGGTGAAAGGTCAATAGGAGAACATCCAGTGGGGAAAGACCAATTGACACGTGACGGACAATGGGTGAAAGGTCAATATGAGAAAATCCAGTTGGGAAAGACCAATTGACGCGTGAAGGACAATGGGTGAAAGGTCAGTAGGAGAACATCCAGTTAGGAAAGTCCAATTGACAGATGACGGACAATAGGTGTGAGGTCAATAGGTGAACATCAAGTTGGGAAATACCAATTGACACGTGACGGACGATGGGAGAAAGGTCTAAGGTCAATAGGTTGACATCCACATCGGAAAGACGAAATTGCACGTAAATGGCAATTGGTGAAAAGTCAACCTAACACTGATTGACTCAAGTGGCGGAAAACACGCATGTGTTCATTAATAATAATTAGATAAAGCTTACCTGGACTTTTTTCAGTTGTTATTTGTTGTACAGTGGTGATTGCAATCTGCAATTTGACAAAACAAAGAGTCAATTGTAAGACATGTATTTGTACATCCATAATTTCTATTGATAATCTTTTGTTTTAGGTCGATTGTGAAACACCTTTGTTTCCAACTTAATCACTCGATACGACTTCTCACTCTTGATGTCATCCATCGCCATAAGGGTAGAAGAGAAGAGAAGCCAGACCAAATTCCCATTTATGCTGAGCATCGAGATAGGAAATGTTTATTTTGTCTTTAGTATGACGCGGTCTGGGATCGAACCCGCGAGACCGTCCGCATTTGAAGCGGACGCTCAACCACTAGGCTATCAAAGAGATATGTACCTATATTATTTAACAATATGATGCAATAAACTGCGCAGTCTCTTTCCATGTCAATATGAATAACCAAGGTTACAAAAACATATACATTGGCATGTGACGATGGTTGGCAATACCAATGGTCTTATACCCATAGGGTCCCATCTCTGTCGCACGAATAATTGAATGCCTGATGAGTGTCTATGGGAGTCACACGAAGAATTGGATGCCCGAAGAGTGTCTATGCGAGTCACACGAATAATTGGATGCATGACGAGTGTCTATGGGAGTCACACGAAGAATTTGATGCCTGACGAGTGTCTTTGGGAGTCACACGAACAAGTTGATGCCTTACCAGTGTCTATGGGAGTCACACGAAGAATTGGATGCCCCATGAGCCATTGCTGACTCAACAAGCATCCAAGTATACTCGACATGCATCCAACTATTGTGTGACAGAGATGATACTCGTGTTGTCGTAACTATAGTTCAAGTTCCCGTGGACAGATGCATCTACAAAACAATAAATCTACAAAAGAAATCGTGTATAATACTAATACAATACAACCTCTCCATAGCGGCCCTCTGTAGAGCATCTACCTCTCTATAACAACACCTTCAAAATTTCTCTCAGCTGATAAAAAATTATTTACTATAAATTTATCTTCTGTACCAAATCAACAGTTTCTATACAAAGGCCACTTATTGCAGCTCCTAAGGGTGTTGTTCTACAGAGGTTGCACTATATATATAAAATAAATAACTTACAGACTCTGTTGTTATTGACGAACCGCAATCCACACATTTTGATGAGAGCATATTGAACATGTAATCGTTCATCTTTGTATTGAAATAGTCTTACATGTAACTACAGGTTTAACCTTTTTATCATAATGACTGATAGTGCGGACACAGTCATATATATACAGGACACAGTCATATATATACAAACATATTATATTGTACGGGCATTTAATCAAGGTATTATATTTTGTTATCTTGAAATATACTTGTAAATACGTAATTAATTGACTGACTTGTTGCTATTTTAAGTATTCGATCACACGTGAAGTATGTCATTAATGATCTGTTCAAATCACGAGTGAACGGTAATAGGGAATTCCCCGTCAACTTTCCAACTCGTCATCGTGCCTATAAATACAATGTACATGTGCTATTATTGCGTTTGCTCATTTCCCGATATCTCGAATTCTGTGCGCGGTTCCAGAAGGGGAAACCCCACCCAGTGTCATAGGAAATTTTCTATTCTGACCTTTTCTACCTGAAACGTCTCTGGTGCGTTTTGAGGTCACATAAGCCACGTTTAACAAGCCATTGAGAATTGCCAGCAGTACCGGTTTTAAGCCATGACCATTTATAGATTATCTGATATGAGCACAGGCACACCTGGGACAGTGTCGTCGATTTAAAAAAACCCGAGTACCTTCTTTAATACCAGTATTTAAAAGGTACTCAGATTGTTTTCATACTAGTATAAGGTTTTTTTAATTGACGACACCATGTACCTGTGGATAGGAGCACGCACGTTAATTAAATTAATTAATTAGTTTGATAAAACTTCGTGATATGAGCAATATTTCCCACATTTTCTTTTCGATGATAAAATGAATAGTGTACAGTACTTACTTAAACTATAGGTTACTAACCATCTCATCTCTAAGTTGGTGGGAAACACTGAAATGTCCAGTGTCCCAGACGGGATTCGAACAAGGTACTGTGATTTGTAGTCGGGAACATTTTCAACTTTGTCAAAATCAGGGGAGGGAACTCTGAAGTACAGGACCCACATCAAACCACAGTCGAACTAGAAAACAAAATTACCTCCCATCAATAATAAAAAAAACACAAAAAACTTCCATTGTTATCGGGAGAGGGACGTTATATATGCTTACTGCGTTGACGTAGGATTGAAGGCATCCAGTTAACTTTGTTAAGATGCAAGTTAGTTATCTATACAAAGTACACTAAAAAAATTAAAACACACACACTCATCGACTTGATGCATATGATGCAGCGATCGTTGACACATGTCTGGCATTATCCTTCATGACAGTTTCACAATGAGAAGTATACATGTACAAGGGATCTCACTCCTACTGTTGAATACAGAGAAATGTAAATACCCCGTCACACAGTGGCGAGTTGGGCTGCGAGTTATGTACGAGTTCTGGCGAGTTATAACTCGCCGAAAAGTGCTCGACTCGGCAGTCGATTTTTTCAAGGCGACATTCGTTCCACATTGCTTCGACATTGACACGACATTAGTACGAGTATTTCATATTTAACATGAGTTAAGCCGTTTATACACGATATGAGTACGACATCTTTTCGACGGTAAACCACAGTGGTGCAACAACATCCTGTATACGTTTTTCCACAGTGGTGTAACAACATCCGGTATACGGTAAACCACAGTGGTGCAACAACATCCGGTATACGGTATAACACAGTGGAGTAACAATATCCGGTATACGGTATTCCACAGTGGAGTAACAACATCCGGTATACGGTATAACACAGTGGAGTAACAACATCCGGTATACGTTGTTCCACAGTGGAGTAACAACATCCGGTATACGGTATAACAGAGTGGAGTAACAACATCCGGTATACGTTTTTCCACAGTGGAGTAACCATATACGGTAAACCACAGTGGTGCAACAACATCCGGTATACGTTTTTCCACAGTGGAGTAACAACATCCGGTATACGGTAAACCACAGTGGTGCAACAACATCCGGTATACGTTTTTCCACAGTGGTGTAACAACATCCGGTATACGGTTTACCACAGTGGTGCAACAACATCCGGTATACGTTTTTCCACAGTGGAGAAACAACATCCGGTATACGGTATACCACAGTGGTGCAACAACATCCGGTATACGGTAAACCAAAGTGGTGCAACAACATCCGGTATACGGTATCACACAGTGGTGCAACAACATCCGGTATACGTTTATCCACAGTGGTGCAACAACATCCGGTATACGGTAAACCACAGTGGTGCAACAACATCCGGTATACGGTATAACACTGTGGAGTAACAACTTCCGGTATACGGTAAACCACATTGGTGCAACAACATCCGGTATACGGTATAACACAGTGGAGTAACAACATCCGGTATACGGTATCACACAGTGGTGCAACAACATCCGGTATACGTTTATCCACAGTGGTGCAACAACATCCGGTATACGGTAAACCACAGTGGTGCAACAACATCCGGTATACGGTATAACACAGTGGAGTAACAACTTCCGGTATACGGTAAACCACATTGGTGCAACAACATCCGGTATACGGTATAACACAGTGGAGTAACAACATCCGGTATACGGTAAACCACAGTGGTGCAACAACATCAGGTATACGGTATAACACAGTGGAGTAACAACTTCCGGTATACGGTAAACCACATTGGTGCAACAACATCCGGTATACGGTATAACACAGTGGAGTAACAACATCCGGTATACGGTATCACACAGTGGTGCAACAACATCCGGTATACGTTTATCCACAGTGGTGCAACAACATCCGGTATACGGTAAACCACAGTGGTGCAACAACATCCGGTATACGGTATAACACAGTGGAGTAACAACTTCCGGTATACGGTAAACCACATTGGTGCAACAACATCCGGTATACGGTATAACACAGTGGAGTAACAACATCCGGTATACGGTAAACCACAGTGGTGCAACAACATCCGGTACACGGTATAACACAGTGGTGAAACAACATCCGGTATACGGTATTCCACAGCGGTGCAACAACATCCGGTATACGGTATAACACAGTGGTGCAACAACATCCGGTACATGGTATAACACAGTGGTGCAACAACATCCGGTATACCGTATAACACAGTGGAGTAACAACATCCGGTATACGGTATTCCACAGTGGTGCAACAACATCCGGTATACGTTTATCCACAGTGGTGCAACAACATCCGGTATACGGTAAACCACAGTGGTGCAACAACATCCGGTATACGGTATAACACAGTGGAGTAACAACTTCCGGTATCAGTAAACCACATTGGTGCAACAACATCCGGTATACGGTATAACACAGTGGTGCAACAACATCCGGTACATGGTATAACACAGTGGTGCAACAACATCCGGTATACCGTATAACACAGTGGAGTAACAACATCCGGTATACGGTATTCCACAGTGGTGCAACAATATCCGGTATACGTTTTTCCACAGTGGAGTAACAACATCCGGTATACGGTAAACCACAGTGGTGCAACAACATCCGGTACATGGTATAACACAGTGGTGCAACAACATCCGGTATACGGTATAACACAGTGGAGGAACAACATCCGGTATACGGTAAACCACAGTGGTGCAACAACATCCGGTATACGGTATAACACAGTGGTGCAACAACATCCGGTATACGGTATAACACAGTGGAGTAACAACATCCGGTATACGGTATTCCACAGTGGTGCAACAACATCCGGTATACGGTATATCACAGTGGTGCAACAACATCCGGTATACGTTTTTCCACAGTGGAGTAACAACATCCGGTATACCATATAACACAGTGGTGCAACAACATCCGGTATACGTTTTTCAACAGTGGAGTTACAACATCCGGTATACGGTAAACCACAGTGGTGAAACAACATCCGGTATACGGTATAACACAGTGGTGAAACAACATCCGGTATACGGTAAACCACAGTGGTGCAACAACATCCGGTATACGTTTTTCCACAGTGGAGTAACAACATCCGGTATACGGTATACCACAGTGGTGCAACAACATCCGGTACATGGTATAACACAGTGGTGCAACAACATCCGGTATACGGTATAACACAGTGGAGTAACAATATCCGGAATACGGTATTCCACAGTGGTGCAACAACATCCTGTATACGGTATAAAACAGTGGAGTAACAACATCCGGTATACGGTATTCCACAGTGGTGCAATAACATCCGGTATACGTTTTTCCACAGTGGTGTAACAACATCCGGTATACGGTAAACCACAGTGGTGCAACAACATCCGGTATACGTTTTTCCACAGTGGAGTAACAACATCCGGTATACGGTATAACACAGTGGAGTAACAACATCCGGTATACGATTTTCCACAGTGTGCCCCACTGTGGATACCGTTTACCGGATGTTGTTGCACCACTGTGGAATACCGTATACCGGATATTGTTACTACACTGTGTTATACCGTATACCGGATATTGTTGCACCACTGTGGTTTACCGTATACCGGATGTTGTTACTCCACTGTGGAAAAAGGTATACCGGATGTTGTTGCACCACTGTGTTATACCGTATACCGGATGTTGTTACTCCACTGTGGAAAAACGTATACCGGATGTTGTTGCACCACTGTATTATACCGTATACCGGATGTTGTTACTCCACTGTGGAAAAACGTATACCGGATGTTGTTGCACCACTGTGTTATACCGTATACCGGATGTTGTTACTCCACTGTGGAAAAACGTATACCGGATGTTGTTACTCCACTGTGGAAAAACGTATACCGGATGTTGTTGCACCACTGTGTTATACCGTATACCGGATGTTGTTGCACCACTGTGGTTTACCGTATACCGGATGTTGTTGCACCACTGTGTTATACCGTATACCGGATGTTGTTGCACCACTGTGTTATACCGTATACCGGATGTTGTTGCACCACTGTGGTTTACCGTATACCGGATGTTGTTGCACCACTGTGTTATACCGTATACCGGATGTTGTTGCACCACTGTGGTTTACCGTATACCGGATGTTGTTGCACCACTGTGGTTTACCGTATACCGGATGTTGCTACTCCACTGTGGAAAAACGTATATCGGATGTTGTTACTCCACTGTGGTAAAACGTATACCGGATGTTGTTGCACCACTGTGGTTTACCGTATACCGGATGTTGTTACTCCACTGTGGAAAAACGTATACCGGATGTTGTTGCACCACTGTGGTTTACCGTATACCGGATGTTGTTATTCCACTGTGGAAAAACGTATACCGGATGTTGTTGCACCACTGTGGAAAAACGTATACCGGATGTTGTTGCACCACTGTGTTATACCGTATACCGGATGTTGTTGCACCACTGTGGTTTACCGTATACCGGATGTTGTTGCACCACTGTGGTTTACCGTATACCGGATGTTGTTACTCCACTGTGGAAAAACGTATACCGGATGTTGTTGCACCACTGTGGTTTACCGTATACCGGATGTTGTTACTCCACTGTGGAAAAACGTATACCGGATGTTGTTGCACCACTGTGGTTTACCGTATACCGGATGTTGTTATTCCACTGTGGAAAAACGTATACCGGATGTTGTTGCACCACTGTGGAAAAACGTATACCGGATGTTGTTGCACCACTGTGTTATACGTATACCGGATGTTGTTGCACCACTGTGGTTTACCGTAAAACGGATGTTGTTGCACCACTGTGGTTTACCGTATATCGGATGTTGTTACTCCACTGTGGAAAAACGTATACCGGATGTTGTTGCACCACTGTGGTTTACCGTATACCGGATGTTGTTACTCCACTGTGGAAAAACGTATACCGGATGTTGTTGCACCACTGTGGTTTACCGTATACCGGATGTTGTTACTCCACTGTGGAAAAACGTATACCGGATGTTGTTGCACCACTGTGGTATATCGTATACCGGATGTTGTTGCACCACTGTGGAAAAACGTATACCGGATGTTGTTTCGCCACTGTGTTATACCGTATACCGGATGCTGTTGCCCCACTGTGGAAAAACGTATACCGGATGTTGTTGCACCACTGTGTTATACCGTATATTGGATGTTGTTGCACCACGGTGGTTTACCGTATACCGGATGTTGTTACTCCACTGTGTTATACCGTATACCGGATGTTGTTACTCCACTGTGGAAAAACGTAAACCGGATGTTGTTGCACCACTGTGTTATACCGTATACCGGATGTTGTTGCCCCACTGTGGAAAAACGTATACCGGATGTTGTTGCACCACTGTGTTATACCGTATACCGCATGTTGTTGCACCACTGTGGAAAAACGTATACCGGATGTTGTTGCACCACTGAGATTTACCGTATATCGGATGTTACAAGTTTCATGACCCCGTGAAAAACTGACAACTTTTATGTCAGCACGTAAAACTTACAAGTTTCATGACACCGTGAAAAACTTACAACTTGCATGACACCATATAAAACTTACAAGTTTCATGACCCCGTGAAAAACTTACAACTTTTATGGCAGATGTAAAACTTACAAGTTTCATGACCCCGTGAAAAACTTACAACTTGCATGACACCATATAAAACTTACAACTTTTATGGCAGAATGTAAAACTTACAAGTTTCATGACCCCGTGAAAAACTTACAACTTTTATGGCACCATGTAAAACTAACACGAAGTTGGTATTGCATGAACATCGTTTTACCAAATCATTGAGTAAGTATTGATTAGTATTTCAACAACTACAGAACTGTATTCCATTGCTTGTACGTATTGTAACTCGACCCTGGACTCAAAAAGTCACGAAGCCGTCTATAAAGCATAGGTCTGTCGTCTACACGTTTTCATGGAAAAAATATACTGCTAGTCCAGCAATAATGTCCATTATTTTTTTAAGGCAACCACCAAACTTGGTACAAACATTCCTTGAACCATTAAACATTTTTTTCATAAGACCCACTCAAATCTAGTTGCATAATTGCCATAGCAACCATTTCAAAATGGACGGCATAATGTCCAGTTTAAAATATCAAAATTGTATTATCTGGCTCCTGTTCAAAATTAGATATTTTGGGATAAAACCTCCCAAAATATAAACGAAAAGAGTAATATTCGGAATCAGCGGAAAACGACGTAATTAATCATTTCAGTCGGATTGGGACAGACTGGTACATGTAGTAACTTTTAGTTCAAGATATCTTAAAAAAGATTATATTAAGTCAGACAGGGAAGGCAGCACTCAACTTTTTGCAGTTTGTAACAAGGAATATTGTGAAAATTTGCAGTGTTACATATATGGTATTGTAGTGCATCAGGGGTACTAAATAGACCGACTCGATAGTAGCGTGACTTACAATGTATATACTCAACCTTTTCAGTAGTAGAGTGACTGTGTATAGCTCACAATGGTAGTAAAAATGTGCAGGTCTCAGTTTATAAGTAGAACTCCAACTGGATGTGTAGATATACAGGTATGACCCGCTCATCATGTTTTTCTTTACGTTGAATGAACTCATCTGAGTACCCTTCATTACTACTTGTGGTTTGATAGTGTTTAGCCAGAGAGTTTGCCTTTCCTTCATTATCTGTGACAATTTGTCCATTAAATAACATTGCGGGTTCGCTCGCTGGGGGTTGGCCTTTGATTTTCCGTATAAAATCCCACAGCTGTTTAGATTTGGTTTCAGTATTAATAGAGCTGCAAAATTTTTTCCAACTCTCTCTTTTTGCTTTTTTAATTGTTTTGTCAGCCTGGCTTCTTAGAAATCTCCAATTGTCGGCATTAATTTGAGTTTTACGTCTCTTGTACTTATGGTAGGCAATCTCCCTGGCTTTTATTGCTTTTTTGCACTCATCATTCCACCATATTACTAACTTCTTTGGTTTGATCTCTTTTGCCTTAGCTTTTGGAATTGTTTGTTCCAAGACATTATTAAGTTTGTCCAAAAAGTCAGTGAACACTTCATCGATAGACTCAGAATTAACTAAAGTGTGAAGTTGTTCATTACATAATTTTTGAAAATCCTCCCAGCTTTCTTTGGAGGCTTTGTGTAATTTCCACTTTTCGACTGTGAATTTTGTATTGTTTTTGTATTGAAAATCTAACATTGTTATGATTGGCAAATGATCACTACCACAGGAGTTATTTGAAACTATGAATTCTGCCCTGGTTCTTATGTGATCTGATACCATAGCTAAGTCTAATGCTGAGTTTAGCTGATCAGGATTTGGGCTAAATCTTGTGATTTGGTTGTCATTAATTATTTGCATGTTGTTATCTTCACAGAAAGTAATTAACGTTTGGGCCTCAGTGTCAGTACGGAAATCATTATCTGGGTTCCATAATGGGTGCTTAAGATTGAAATCCCCCATGATTACTGTGTTGGGCGTTATCTTATTTAACCATTTTTCCAGGTTATCTTTAGTAATGAATTTGCCCAATTTAGTATAACAATTGTAGATGTTAATATCAGACCTTAACCCATGAACAGTCACCATTTGAGTTTCAAACTCATTCTGGTCCTTAACTGGAGTGTATGAGTAAGGGATGCCAGTTCGAACATAAATACTTAAACCACCATGACCTGAGTTATCATAATGCCTGTGACAGTTAAGCGGAGCTTGGTAACCTGTCAGTTTGAGCGGAGCACTGTTTGCCTTGTAGTGCGTTTCCTGTAAACATATGACATCTATCTCTGAATTGGCGTTATTGATTAGTTGTTGGAGTTCTGTTCTCTTACTTATGTCCCCTCTTAACCCTCCCGCATTCCATGACATGACACTGAGGCTCCTACGTGTTATAGGATTAGTTTTAGTAGCCATTATTTAACGGGAGTGGTCTGTTACTTAGTTAAGGTGTTGTTTAAGTTTATCACTTAAACAGATTCCTTAGATTCTTTATACTATATATATATCTATATATCTTTTTCCCCATAAATCGTTTGGGTTCCCCCACCACTTTGCCGCTTCTGAGTTTTTTCCCTTTCGGGCTACTCAGGGTACCTGACATGGTGGCGTCCTTGGTCTGGGGTGCCTGTTTAGTGGGGGTTGGAGCTGGAGGGGTAGTTACCTCAGTTGTTAGTGGTTCCACTTGCTGCTCAACGGGTTCTTCAACCGCCGAGCAGTTCTCAGGGACTTGCTTAGGTGCCTGTTTGGTGGGGGTTGGAGCTGGGGGGGTAGTACCCTCAGTTGTTATTTCCCCCCCTTGTTGCTCAACGGGTTCTTCAACCGCTGAGCAGTTCTCTGGGGCTTGCTTAGGTGCCTGTTTGGTGGGGGTTGGAGCTAGGGGGGTAGTAACCTCAGTCGTCTGTTTTTCTACTTGCTGCTCAACGGGTTCTTCAACCGCCGAGCAGTTCTCAGGGACTTGCTTATGTGCCTGTTTGGTAGGGGTTGGGGCTGGGGGGGGTAGTATCCTCAGTTGTTATTTCTTCCCCTTGCTGCTCAACGGGTTCTTCAACCGCTGAGCAGTTCACTGGGGCTTGCTTAGGTGCCTGTTTGGCGGGGGTTGGAGCTAGGGGGGTAGTAACCTCAGTCGTTTCTTTTTCTACTTGCTGCTCAACGGGTTCTTCAACCGCCGAGCAGTTCTCTGGGACTTGCTTAGGTGCCTGTTTGGCGGGGGTTGGAGCCAGGGGGGTAATTGCCTTAGTTGTCAGTATTTCTACTTGTTGCTCAACGGGTTCTTCAACCGTCGAGCATTTCTCAGGGACATGCTTTGGTGCCTGTTGCACGTTATTTCCTATAGCCTGTCACGAAGGAGTCTCATGAATTTTGCGTGGGGCCGGGGTAGGTCTCTTAACAGTTATGGGTGGAGTTACTAGGGCGTTTCTAGGGGTTGGGGTTGGTTTTTGATTTTTGCCCTTAATTATTTTAGTTTGATTTTGGTTAGATTTATTTTGATTGATTAAATGTTGCTTGATTTCATTTGCAAAGGCTTTTAGAATTTGCACAATTTGTGCTTCGTTTTTATCAGCTAGAGTTGGGGCAGTAATTTTAATCCTATCATTTATTGACTTTTTTGTCTTACTTTTAAGTTTCTTAGTTTTGTTAGTTTTGTTGTTATCCTTAATTTGGTTTTGGTCTTGAGTTTTGGTTTTACTTTGATTATACATATCGTTATACCCCCAGGTTACCTTTAATAGTTGAGTGTGGCGAACTAAACCTAGGATACCACAGGCAACAAAGCATGCTTAAATATTGGGTTAGGTCAGGCCGGCTAGGATCAAACCTGCCGATCAATGAAAAGGTTACTCAAGACCCGCTATATGAGCACAAGTTAAACCCTGAAAATTCCAAACGATCAAGATTCAGAGTCCCATATTCACAAAATGTGAGGGAATGCATTGAGGTTTATAATGTTCAGAATCTAGAAGCTACACCGCCGGTGTACCAGAACCCTCCTGATATAAGTAATAACATCCCTGACTTAGAACTATTACAGGTCACGTCCAAAAGCTTTACCAATGGTTACAACCTGCAAATATGCAAGCAGTATATTGAAGAAAGTTATCACAATCATTTCCAAATTTACACTGATGGTAGTAAGGATGATTCCCTGGAGAACACAGGGACGGGGATGTTTGTCAGGTCACCAGATAATAAGACAGTGGTCAACAAGGGTATCAAACTCCCCAAAGAGGTCTCTATCTATACTTGTGAATTAATGGGGATCAAAATGGCATTGATCTGGACCCTGAGGAAAAATTATCAATTCTCAGCTATATTCAGTGACAGTCTAAGTAGTCTCATGTCCATTAAAACAGGAATTTCAACCACCCGGCCAGAAATAATGTCCGAGGTCTTGAACCTTCTACACCAAATTCAGAACAACAATCAATCGGTCCAATTAGTCTGGGTCCCCAGCCATGTAGGACTTGAAGGGAATGAAAAGGCA
Organism: Spisula solida; assembly: GCA_947247005.1. NCBI lineage: Eukaryota > Metazoa > Mollusca > Bivalvia > Venerida > Mactridae > Spisula > Spisula solida. Next base: position 7,228,096 of record OX365947.1, read on the forward strand.
GACCAAACAGCTAAGCGTGCATGTACAGAGGGCTCCACTGTACCATTAAAATTAAGCTTATCAGAGTCATATAGTGTCATTAAATCCAAAATAAAACAGGCATTTAAAGAATACTGGGCCACAAGTGAATATGATAAAAGTATGTTTGATTCTGAGCATTTACCAACAAAATTAAAATCATATAGTAACAACACTTTACATGATAAGATATTTACTAGACTCAAACTAGGGGCAAGCTATCTTGGTGCTGAAAGGAAACCCAAGGGCGACAACTGCCTCAACTGCAACCAACCTGTAACGTTTGAGCACTACGTCTTTGAATGTCCATTGCATACCACCCATAGGAAAATACTAGAAGCTGAGCTGTTAGATACTGGTTTAAAAATTATCAACAAAAATAATATATTAAACCCCCCAAATAAATTAGCGCAAAGGATCAGGCTAGCGCTATTTAAATACATCCGAAATACAGGATATGAAGACAAAATCTAACTCAGAATCAGTGCACGCTTTATATCATAATCAATTAGGCAATCGGTCAGAAGTAATTACGAAGATTTACTTCTCTTTGACCATTTGACAAAAGAGTTGCCTCACTTAAACAATAGATCATTCCGAGTATTTTTTGCTTTAACGAAGATAGATTTACTTTCCTTTGACCATTAGAATGTGACAGTTCCTTGACATCTATTCTAGAAATTATAATGAAGATAGAGTTGCTGTGACCATTACTGTTAACGATAAGAGTTCCTTCCCTTTGACCTTCATGAATAATTACTAGTCACTTCCCTTTCACCATAGAAAAGACAGTTGGTAATAGAGTTCCTTCTCCTTTGTCTTTAAAAATAATCACGAAGATAGGGGTCCTTAAATAACAAGGAATATGTTAAACCGAATTATGCTCCCTGAACCAAGTGCTTGTCCCAACATGGGAAATAACATATTACAGATACACAGATACAGGTAAAAAAAGGAAAAAGAAAGTAGAATTATGGTTCTTGACACACCGCTTCCTCTTGAAGGTCTCTATCATTATGTGAAGTTTCAATCAAATGCCATAAACTATACTGTCTAAGTTAGGGACCGGCCAAGCATTAATTTGTATAAAGAAGAGAGATAAATAAAAAAACAAGTAAGGTAGAGTTATGTTTTTGTGGCACTGCACTTCTCCTTATTTGGATCTATTCACCTATAAAATTCCAAATCAATACCTACCATAATGTAGGAGTTATGACTTGGACAAGAAGTAAGTATAAAAAGTACAAAGGGTCATAACTCAAGAAATATACAATAAAGCGTTAAATATATATAAATGGTTCTTGTGCACTGCACTTCCCCTTAAGGAGGTACGAGCTGCCTTGTGCGCATGCGCGAAATTTCAAAGTCGTATTAGATAAGAACAAACATGAATTTTAGTTTCAATGATTGCATATGAATGTTGATTAATGAAAATAAACAAAATTATATCGCACAAATTAGATATTTTTAACTTTTTATTTTTTGCCTGTATGAAAAAGTGGGTGGGGAACGGTAAAATTGTGAATAATATGGGTTCACAATAAGTCCCTTCAATTGTTCAAATGCATATGCTTATATATAATATGTAGTGCATGGTTTAGTTATAAGAGGTAGCTTCACTTTGAAATATTTTTAAGAAAAAATTATTTCATTACAATATGCAAATTAGGTTAATTTTATGCAAATTTATTCATAATTAGTGCTTTTTTATGCACAGCTCCCAAAAAAGGCTGGTGACCCCTATTTTTTATTTGACTAAACTGGTGTTCTATTTGATACTAAACTTAGGGCCAATTTTAAATCATTTTCGATCGTTGGGTATTTTTTGACGTTCATTTGAAATCAATTGAAAATCACACTTTTTAGCAAGTGGGTGGGGTAACTATTTACCATGTTCAAATACTGAATTTGTTCACCAGGCAGCTGGAATTGTGACTAATGTCAATAGGAATGACCATTGAACACACAAAATATCATGCATTGCTTAAAAGTGGTTTCATACAGTAATAATCTTAAAAAGAACATAATGGTGCCATGAATGCAGGAAATAGATAAAATGACCAAAATACAATGGTAGGTCATTAGAAAGCCATGTATGTCGAAAACGAGCCTGGTGACATATCATTTTTATGATTTCAATGTTGTTCTAGAAGACTGTTCTGTCATTTTAAGATGTTTCAAGGAAAATTCGATCGTTAGATAAAAGGTGCGCGTACCTCCTTAATGAGGTTATGTCAAATTCAAATTTTTCTCCCAAATGCTGTAATATTTCATACTTCAGATAAATCTAGTGATTTAACTAAAGGTTGAAAATAAAAAATATCACCACCATTTTATAGTGCATATATATATTTCTTACACTGTAGCAATTTTAAGCATAAATTCAATAATCATTTTATTTCAATAAAATGTATCTGAATACAAAATGTTGCAAAAATCAGCCACCATTTGATATTAGGCTCACCCCTCTTACTTTTATACAAATTCCTTGTGTTTAAATGCTTAAACAACGGACGTGGTCTATAACTTTGACGGTATTGCAAATTTAGTGGTGTTCTACCGTAGCTACGGAGAACAAATGACATGCGCACCGGTCTAGCGAGAACTTCCGGATACAGAGGCTGAATCGCATCAAGCACGAAGAAAATCGCTGAAGGTCAGTTAAATAGCGGATAACCCGATGAAAATACTTGTTCTACAAGGAAAATCATCATTTAAATACATAATAAACGTGAATATACGATGTCATCCCCCTCCCATGCTGAGAAATCAGCATGAACGTTACAAGTGCACTCAAATCGTTTCGTACCCAACTTTTCCGGACACAAAGTAAACGATTATCGTAAATAATTCATGGACAGCTGTAGAATAACATGTGGTCAGTCAAACCTGGGGAACCTGTTTCTGTTTCCTAGTATGGTCCCTCGCTAGACGTCGAGGCACATTGGAGTTGTCTTTCTTTGTATAGGAATGGCAATCCAATTGAATACATTATTTTAATTTGAGGAGAAAAAGTATCTACCCAGTGCAGGACTCGAACCTACGACCCCCTGCTTGCAAGTCAGGCCCTCTACCAACTGAGCTAACCGGGCTTCTGGCTCATAAATCACAACACTCCTCTTCACTTTAACCTTGAAGGCTTGAACTGTCAGTGGAATCTAATCTTGAGCAGGGCATCAACTGTTCAGATTCCAACAGAGTATAGCCCTTGCAGCCGCATGCTCTTTCACCTTGTTCCACAGACATAGCCTGCAACTGTCCAAGTTTAACTCGTCGCCATTATTGTAATTTGAGGAGAAAAAGTATCTACCCAGTGCAGGACTCGAACCTACGACCCCCTGCTTGCAAGTCAGGCGCTCTACCAACTGAGTTAACCGGGCTTCTGGCTCATAAATCACAACAACATATTAATAAAGTCAAATCAAAATTTTGCACTAACGTTCAACCATATTCAGATTAATTTGTTAATTTTAATATAACAAACGAGCATATTTGTATTATATACGCATATGTCTCAATCAAAGTTTATTTATGTGTATGTATAACTTAACATAACATATAGTTTATAACAGTTCTGGCTTAATTTCATATAGCCTTCATCACGTTATGGTTAAATTACATGTAATATTAACATGCAAATAACGCGAAAATATCTGCATATATTACAGTGTATCATGGGCTTTTTGTCTACTAGGTGAGCTTATAGTTAAACATTGTGACCTCTCTTTGTGGAGATTGTAACACAAGAACTGGGAACATCTTTCTATATCTCTAGTCTAAGCTGTTGACTGGTTGGCATTAGAAGTTGTATGATATTCGTGTTCGTACAGTCGAGTAAATACTGTATAACTAAGTTATGGTCAAGTAGCTGGAACCCGCCAGGAAAACCGTTATCCGCCAGTTTCTGCAGTTTCTTTATATGTATCTGTCTAACTTTTTCCAGGGCTCTACACTGTAGTAAAAAATGGCCAATATCCCCATCTCCATTATTGCATAGTTGACAAGTGGCCAATGTCGGCGTACGATTAAATTTTGCAGATGATGTTTGCAATGTGTCTGTAACTAGCCGTGCCTTCTCTTCAGCACGGATCACTTCATGTGATTTTGGTGTTACAGAGTTCCATATACTTGTATGCAAGTCCTTGATCAGCCTGTCTTGTATCTGGAGATATTTCATTGTTGTCTTTGTCTCTTGGTCATCTCTCCATTTCTACCGCCAGTAATCGTTCATTGCCTTCTGGAGAGTTAACTTCCATATTTGTTTACTGGGCGGATTATGGAACAGAATCTTTATGTCTGGGAGCCCATACTTTGTAAGAATCTTCCTGGTCACAGACGCATATAGATTGTCATCTGGCTCTGCTAAGCAGATCTCCCTGTCCAATATTTCATACTCTAAGGTCGAGGGTTGCCGTGCGATGTTAAGGAATAAAGATAAATTATTGCGATCGAGGACACATTCAATTGGCTCAGCTCCGAGGAGTACATATACCGCTGTGTTTGCTGCTCTTGGGGGGAGACCCTGCATATATCTGCACATCTGTCGTTGTAATCGCTCAAGCTGTCCAATATCGGTATTTGTGACATTTAGAACCTCAGCTCCATGCATAAACCTTGGCACAACAAAAGTCTTCCACATTTTGTAGGCAACCTTAGGAGAGAGACCTCTTCTGGCATTCAGACCTGGGCTTAGTAGAGAGTATATAGTATTTCTGCCTGTCTTGATGCGCTCTGCAGTGTTGAGTGTGTTTCTTGAGTTACGAGATATACTAAGGTGAACAACCGATTCTTTATAGTTAATCATAGAGTCATTTATTGCTACTAACAGCTTCACGGTGTTTCTGAAGGATAGGGTTTGAAACTTCTCTGGGTTAATGGTAACCAAATCCTGTGTGGTACAAAAGTCCACTATGTCAAGGAGTGCTTGCATTTCATGACCATTTCCAGCTAGCAAAGCTATATCATCAGCACATGTTGGTGCAGCTACTTGTATGTTATCTATGGAGGCACCTAATCCACTCTTCTGTATGTCATTCAGGGTACTGTTATTATAGCATTTATAAAGTGTAGTTGATAACTTTGCCCCTTGTTTAGTCCCTTGCAGTAGCGTAAATTCTTCTGACAGTTGTCCGTCCCATTTGACTTTTACCGTTGATTCTCGATATAAATTGCGCAGGATAATCCATAGATGGCCGGTGACACCAAGGTGGTAAAGTTTATTAAACAGTATGTTGTGGTCTACCGTGTCAAATGCTTTTTGGGCATCCAGCGTTGTTAGGAGGAGGGGTTGTTTGTCTGTTGCATATTGATTGATTGTTTCTGAAACAATGAATGCTGTATTTAGGGAGGAACTTTTTTCAGTGCAACCTCTTTGAAGTCTATTTTGCTGTGGGTTAAAAATACCATCTAGACGGTCTTTGAGAATTGACTCTAGTATTTTCATAATTGTGTGTGTGACAACAATTCCTCGGTAGTTTCCAGGGATAAACTTATCTTTCCCCTTCTTATGTACTGGGGTGAGTACCCCACTTTTTAGGGCTTTTGGAACGTCCAGATCTACTAAAATTTCATAAATGATTTCCTTTAATGTTGGAGCTACTTCTTCTCTCCCATACTTCAGGTGTTCAGCTGCGATGTAGTCAGTGTCACAGTATTTTCCATTATTTAGACCTGAAATTGCTTTGATGATATCTTTCTCCGTGACTGGGTCCAGGGGGGTTCCATACGTCCGCTCACTCTCCTCAATCACTTTATTTTGTATGGTAGAAAGGTTCACCTTACTGAGTGGTTCTAAAGTGTCAGTTTTTGGTGTAGCAAGTTTTTGAAAATGAGTTTTCCAAGCTTCTAGTATTTCAGTTGGTTCAGTAATTTCCTTTTTGTCCACTCTCAGGAGTTGCACTGGTCCGGCGTTATTCTTTCGTTGTGCTTTGATTGCTTTGTAGGATACTTTCGAGTCACCTTCAGATGCTTGTATAAGTTCATTGACAAGTTTGTATTTGCAGCTTGCATGAGCCTGTCTTTGGAGACGTCGTAGTTGTATTTTTTTCTTCTTCATTTCTTCTTTAATGGAATCTGATTGTCTATTATTGCACTTATATAAGTAGAATAACCACTTGGACTCCTTTGATGCCTTACTGATTTCTGAATTCCATATTCCTCTTCCTACTGTTTTTAACTTCTTTTGTTTCTGGTACTTTGGTATTGACTCTTTGCCTGCTTTATGTAGCATACTTATTAGCTTAGTGATTTTGTCTTGTACAGTCTTACACTCATCTTTATTTTTCAGACCTTTTTCTAACTCTGACTTATATACTAGCCTGTTGCACTTCTCCCACTTTGGTTTTGATATCATTGTCCTATGTTCTTGCTTAAAGGAGCGACGATTAACCTCCAGGTTTAGTTCTACTGAGATTGCTGTGTGGTCTGAAGTATTGGTAGGTTCCATGTCATGTATAGTATACTTATTAATAAGAGAGTTTATTTGCAATAGGGACTAAGAAGTAGTCAATTTGAGAACTGTACTTTCCACAATGCGAGAAATGAGTGTCCTTTTGTTGTTGACTACATGGCTGTAGAGAATGGTCACTGGTATACTTTTGAAAGTACCGATCTCTTGGGGTTTGTCTGTATAATGACACATTCATGTCACCTGTGATTACGACGTAGTATTCGTCCTGGTCTGTCTGCATTATCTCATACAGTTGATGGGCACATTCTTTATATTCATCATCACTGCTATTGGTTGAAGGCATATATATACATTCACAAGGCATATTGGCTTTGGTAGAGTGTTCATGAGTACAATATTCAGTCTGCAGTTGTCAGTATCAACAGTCCTAACATGATGGGACAGCTCCTTACGCCAGAGAACCGCTGTTCCACCATAACCTCTGAATTTAGCGAAGTCCACCCTCATGTCATTATCGTCCACAGACTTTATAGTGAAGACGTGTGTCAAATCGAAGTGTGAGAAGTATCTTTGTTCTACGTTCCAGAGCCAGTGTTCTTGGATGCATACTATATCATTATTATTGAGAAGCTGCTTTAGGTAGACTGTGTTTCCCTCTATGTTATTGACATTGAGACTGCTGATCTTAACTATTTTCTCCGAGGTGGTGAGAAGCGGCCCTTGTCTAAAAAAGACTGCTTTCTATCACTTACCACGGTTTTATTATTGCCTATTCTTGGCCGAGATCTTCTCTTTTGTTTGTATTGATTCGTCTGAGTATTGTTATACATTACTGATGTATTGCTGTCTGTTGCTGGATATCTTCTTTCAGATACTGCTGAAGTCTTGTCTTTTTTATGCCCCCGTATCGATAGATCTGGAGGCATATAGTGATTCACCTGTCCGTTCGTCCGTCCTGGTTAACCCAAATTGACCGTTTCTTCTAGCATTAATATGGCTGGCTACAAAGCTTTCATACTTGCATGGATGTTGTATATGAACACTCTTCACACGCCTGTATCACCTGACCCCATTTTGACCTTCACCATGACCTAATTTTGGACTTAGACTTATTTATGGACAAGGCTTCCACAGGGGGCATAAGCGTTTATTGAACGCAGTCTTGTCTACTGCTATTTAAGTTCCAGTGTTGAGTGTTGTTGATGTTCTTGGGGGTTTTGTGTGTATATTTCTGTTCGTTTCGTTAGAGGTTTTGTTAGTCTCGGTTGACGTGCACCCCTTCTGGTCTACCTGTTTATCTGAACTTAGTAGCTGTGATCTACTTAACCTCTGTGTCTGTGCTCTGGTACTTGTTTTTAGTGGGTTTTGTTCATATCCTTCGGGGTATCAATATTTGTATTTACTGAACTTCCTTCTGGCTGTGTCTGCATTCTGGTAATAGCAACAGTTGATCTTCCTTCTGGTTGCATATATATGAGTTCTAGTACTTGTGTTTGGTAGTCTACCATCGGTATGCATCTGCATTCTGGTGCTTAAATTTGTTGAGGTTTCTTCGGACTGTATTTGTGGATGACATATGGTATTAGGTATAATTGTAGCATTTACAGGGTGTCTTTGTGGAATGAGCCTAGTCCCTGGTATTTGATTATACTGGCTTGTTACTGGCAAGTACAGGGGTGGTACATTAACTGGGGCTTGCAACGGTTGGGTCCATGGAAGCTGTACAGTTTGTTGTACGCAAGTTGGCGGTCGGTTCATAGCAGTTTGCATTTGTGGGAACAGCATACTAGATTTCGTCTGTTTATATTGCATAGAGGCTGGTACCTGTGGGTGCTGAGCAAAGGGTTGTGCATGCGGGAACTGCGTAGCAGTGTATGCCTGTGGGTACTGCATAACTCTTGTCTGAGGGGATATCATCCCAGTTTGTGACAGTGGGTAGTGGGATGCAGACTGTGTAGGAGGGTACTGCATGGCAGGGTTCATATGCAAATATTGTTCAGCAGCTGGTTGTATTCCCACATTTGGGTACTGGTACTGTGCAAAGGGTGTTGGATACGGGCCGCTCAAATTTATGTGTATGTTTGGGTATGGAGTTATGTTGCTCCCTTGGTGGGACTATTCCTTGTGAGGATGGGATTGTCGGCTTTGTCATATGTTGCGAATTTGTATTTACCGCAGCATGTATGTTCTGTCCCCAGCAAGTGTTTTTCGCTGCATCTCTTTGAAGTTCAAGTATAGCAATCTGCATTTTCAGGTTGTTTTGTTCGAGTTGTTTTTATCTCCAGCTCTTCTAGTTTTTGTGTGAGATCATCACATATGGATTTAAGTTGTGCCAGGATCTCTGAGGTAACGTCCGATTTAGGAACTTGATTTGGTTTTTCAAAGTGTGCCCCTTCATTATCAGGTTGTAAGAGGTTCAGGGTATCTTCATAGGTTTTAATTTAAAGTTATTATCTTCGCCTTTCCTTCAGCTAGTTGTGATTCACGTACACTAACTTCAGCTGTCTTGCTCTTTCTTGGTTTAGGGTTTGTTGTGGTTGGGGTTTCTCCTGGGGTATCACCACTGTTTATGATGTTATCTTCTGTGGTACTAGAGCTAGACGAGGAGGAAGCAATATGCGCTGTTGTCAATTTGTTGACATTAATACATATATATATTAGGCCCTATTTGCACCACATCACTCCCCCCTTTACAACGTCAAAGCTCCGACTGACATGAAATAAACTAACAGTAATTAGCTAAGTGCTTATGATTACAATAAATAAAGCATAAAAATATATGATATATCGGGGATATTTATACAGAGTCCATAAGTACACTACAACATCTTAAATATTAAAAGGATCCCCGGCCCGTTAATAAACAAAACTTTAAAATACCAGGCCTAGACACTAACTATTTTGGCCACTGGTCCGTCTGTCCGTAGACACATTCTTGTGAACGCAACTCCTCCTACAGTTTTGGCAGGATTTCGCTCAAACTTTCACAGATGAACAACCTCAACATATAGATGAGCATGAAGAAAGGAATTTGCGCTGCGATGAATTTTTGCAGAATTATGGCCCTTTGCCGGCGGAAGTATATTAGTCTGCCGAATGGCAACAGCTCTAGTTAGTCTAGGTGTCGCTACAGTTACCCCGTACAGTGCAGCAGTAATCAAGATGTGGTAAAATGTAGGCATTGAAAAATATTTTTCTCATATGCGTTAGAAAGAAATTGCTTTATTCTTAAAAGCAGGTATAGTATTGAAATACATTTTCTATGCTCCCCGAAGAAATTCAGGGGAGCGTATAGTCGCCGAAGTGTCCGTCCGTCACACTTTCTTGTCCGGGCTATTTCTCAAGAACCACTGCTCAGATTTTAAAAAAACTTCATGGATAGCTTCACTATCAAGTGGGGGTGCTCATATCGTCAACATGTTCCGGTTCGCTGATTATTCACACAGTTATGCCCCTTGGAAGATTTGCACTATAACTATATACTAAATTCTTGTCTGGGCTATTTCTCAAGAACCACTGCTCAGATTTTTATAAAAACTTCATAGATAGCTTCACTACCAAGTGGAGATGCGCATATCGTCAGCACATTCCGGTTCCCTGATTATTCACACAGTTATGCCCCTTGGAAGATTTGCACTTTAACTATATACTAAATTCTTGTCTGGGCTATTTCTCAAGAACCACTGCTCAGATTTTTATAAAAACTTCATGGATAGCTTCACTACCAAGTGGAGATGCGCATATCGTCAGCACATTCCGGTTCCCTGATTATTCACACAGTTATGCCCCTTGGAAGATTTGCACTATAACTATATATATACTAAATTCTTGTCTGGGCTATTTCTCAAGAACCACTGCTCAGATTTTAATAAAACTTCATGGATGGCTTCACTATACCAAGTGGGGATGCGCATATCGTCGGCACATTCCGGTTCCCTGATTATTCACACAGTTATGCCCCTTGAAAGATTTGGACTATAACTATATGGTGTCACACCGGTCGAAAATACTTCCGGGTCGTAGTATGCTAAAATAGTTCCTACCAAAATGTAGATTCTGTTCTGTTCCAGTAGTGTTTTAATGCGGAAAGTGTGAATTGTTGCCCACACTTTATGTTTGTATTTCAAATATGGACTGCCTGTCGACAGTTAACAGTGTTTTATTGATATTTTTCAGCATTACTACGCATTGGTGGAGGACTAGAAACGTGTGGGTGCTTGGGCCGAACCAGCTGTTGTGCATTGAATAATAACAAAGTGTAACCGGAAGACTTGAAATAGCTCGAAAAGTAAGCATTCAACGTGCCATTTTCTATATATCATTTGGAATGACAGTGAGTGCATTTTATGGAAACGGCAATAGAAAATCATTCGGAACGCCAGTGTAACCCAGTGAGAGATGCGAAATTGAGTCATTTTACATAGACTTGAATGGGAGAAAATTGCACCGATGGGACAAAATGGTGTCACACCGGTCTAAAGTACTTCCGGGTCGTAGTATGCTAAAATAGTTCCTACCAAAATGTTGATTCTGTTCTGTTCCAGTAGTGTTTTAATAAAAATAAATATACCAGATTTATATATAGCGCCCTTTTCATGCGAACGCACATTCAAAGGCACTTTACCCATGTTGCAGCCACAAGGGCGCAGGTGCATCCTCTACCAGTGCAGATACAGCATGATCTGACCAGAGGGACAGACTGAGAGAAAGCCCCTGAAGGGAGAGAGAAACATTAGATACAGGCATGTCCGGCGCTGCAGAGGTGCGCCTAGCTCTTATTTCGAATAGACAGCCTGGTTCTTTAATGTGCCTGGTGTATAGCACCGATACACAGCTTCCTGGCACTTCCAGATACTTTGCAGACCACACAGCCAGATATAGCGGGAAATATTATAAATATTTCAGAAATGTCAAGTTCCGATGCCAGAGATTGAACCCACGACCTCTGGATTGACAGCCCAGTGCGTTACCACTGAGCTAAATCCGCTATTAATGCGGAAAGTGTGACTTGTTGCCCACACTTTATGTTTGTATTTCAAATACGGACTGCCTGTCGACAGTTAACAGTGTTTTATTGATATTTTTCAGGATTACTACGCATTGGTGGAGGACTAGAAACGTGTGGGTGCTTTTGCCGAATCAGCTGTTGACAGTTGTGCAGTGAATAATAACAAAGTGTAACCGGAAGCTTGAAAAGTAAACGTTCAACGTGCCATTTTTTATGGATCATTTGGAATGACAGTGAGTACATTTTATGGAAACGGCAAAAGAAAATCATTCGGAACGCCAGTGATGTGAAATTGAGTCATTTTACATTGACTTGAATGGGAGAAAATTGCACCGGTGGAACACCTATATCAACCATTTTTGAAGTTCAATATTTCATTAACCATTTAAAATACAGTACATCAACGAAAATTGATATGCATGCAGCATTGGACCATAGAAACTAGTGGCCAAAAGGAAATTGTTCAGGTTTGAGAACTTTTAAATTTAGTCAAATTTTAGAAAAAACTAAGTTAATTTCTGTTAAAATTGCATAAATATATATGAGCCAGTCTCCAGGAAAACCTGCTATAATGACATTATGTAATTACTATATGTAACAAGATTTTGATAAAGCTCTAAAATAAGGAAAAATACATATCTACTGATTTTATTTTAAGTAATTGACCAATATAGTACTATTCCTTAGCCTTAAATCATCCTATGAATTATGTAAAAAACACATACTTCGTTGCTATGGTGATCAATTTCCGAAAACTACTCCGATTGAGAAAAACGAGGATTTAGTTGTTTTAAACAGTAGTAGCCTTTCTCTGAATGCAAACAATTTCGATTTTGATATATATTTTGAAAAGTGAAACATAATTATAGAATTTGGTACTATTTTGAACAGTTTATGTCAAGAATTGATCAAATGGTGTAATAATGACATACTTGTTTCAGTTACGTTGAATAACGTTTGAATGACGTTTGCGACGTCACACAAAAAGCTCAGAATAGGGACTCTACAAAAACAACTGTAACTTCCTTAAAACTCAAGATATTAACATAATTTGCTTATTTAACGTTATCCTGTAATACTGTGGAAAATCTTAAAGTCAATATTTTTGTCAATATAGCAGGTTTTCCTGGAGACTGGCTCATATGTAATATATTACAGTTATTTCCCCTGGACCTGAACTTTTAACCAGACAAATTCAGTGAACCAAATTAATTTTTTTGTTTGTCTGTGTGTGTGTGTTAGATGATATACATAAGACCACAATAGTAAGACCACCCATGTGACCCTGAAAACTGGTCTTATTACTGAGTTGGTCTTATTATTGAGGTTCAATGCAGCACAAAACTGTGAAAATGGAGCTGGAAATTTTGGACTAAACTTTGAAGTGGTCTGATTTTTAAGTTCTCTTATACTATTATTAAGGTGGTCTTATTCTTCAGATGGGCTTATTATTGAGGTGATATTTTGATGAGGTATTACTGTATTATTTAATTATGCCCCCCCATCCATCTTTGATGAGGGGTATATTGCTTTGCACATGTCGGTCGGTCGTTTCAAATGGTTTTTTGTAAAATAACTCTTGAATGCTTTGACCTAGGATCTAGGACCGGGACGATTATCCGGTTAATCGGATACAATTCGATTACAAGGTAAAACCGGTTTCAACTTTGCAAAACCGCTAATCGTTCAGTACATATCCTCCAACCCAATAAATTGTATATTACTGCGTGTGTACATTATATCTTTGACAAAACATGCCTGAATGTGTTGGTTAACACATAAACAAGCAAACTAGTATGGTGTGTTTTAAGGTAACATGTGATACATTAGTCCATATATGATCATATTTAACATATTAAACTATATTAATATCAGATACCGCTGAATATACCATTATGGTGTCACACCTGTCGAAAGTACTTCCGGGTCGTTATATGCTAAAATAGTTCCTACCAAAATATTGATTCTGTTCTGTTCCAGTAGTGTTTCAAAGTGGAAAGTGTGAATTGTTGACCACAGTTTATGTATGTATTTCAAATATGGACTGCCTGTCCACAGTTAACAGTGTTTAATTGATATTTTTCAGGATTACAACGCATTGGCGGAGGACTAGAAATGTATGGGTGTTTCGGCCGAATCAGCTGTTGTGTATTGACAAATAACAAAGTTTAACCGGAAGACTTGAAATAGCACGAAAAGTAAACGTTCAACATGCCATTTTCTACGGCTCATTTGGAATGACAGTGAGTGCATTTTATGAAAACGGCAACAGAAAATCATTCGGAACGTCAGTGTAACCAAGTGAGAGATGCGAAATTGAGTCATTTTACATAGACTTGAATGGGAGAAAATTTCACCGGTGGGACACCTATATCAAAACTATTTGAAGTTCAATATTTCAATAACTGTTTGAAATACATCAACGAAATTTGGTATGCAAGCTTCCATGGACCATAAAAACTAGTGGCCAAAAGGAAATTGTTCAGGTTTGAGTATTTTGAATTTATTCAAACTTTAGAAAAAACTAGGTCAATTTCTGTTAAAATTGCATATTAGAGTTATTTCCCCTGGATCATTAAATTTTAACAAGTCAAATTTAGTGAACCGAATTTAATGTTTTGTTTGTCTGTGTGTGTGTGTTTGATGATACACAATGACCACAATAGTAAGACCACCCATGTGACCCTGAAAACTGGTCTTATTACTGAGTTGGTCTTAATATTGAGGTTCAATTCAGTGCCAAACAGTCAAAATTGACTTGGAAAGTTTGGATTAAATTTTTAAGTGGTCTTATTTTAAGGTTGTCTTATAATATTATTATGATGGTATTATTCTAATTGATTGATGTGGTCTTTTTCTTGAGGTGGACTTATTATTGAGGTGATATTTTGATGAGGTAGTACTGTATTATTTAATTGCTTTTAAAACGCTCGTATAAATGCAATGATTTTGGCACATCACACAATTCTGGGCCTTAATTGAACGCTGCTGGTTGGTAACTAGAGTGTTTGTGATTGTTTTATTGTGACTGATTAGGTGCTGTATTGGGACTGAAGGTATTGTACCTTTTATAAGACTATATTTTATTTAATTGAGCTTTCCGTTTCGGCCGGCATCAGGCCAACATCAGACATTCTGCCATGAATGTGACGGAGCTCGTTCTAACTGTATGTATTGTTGATAACTCTGCCGTGTTTACCAGGAAACACTACATCCTCTAAGTATTGAGTCCTGGGGATGCATATGTATGCTCGATATCGTCTAGCTGGCCTTTTCGATATTCATCATCATTCCCCGGTTGACCGCTCCTCTTTGTATGGTGATCAAATTCCATCGCAGCTCTGTTGCGTTGGCGCCGAGTTTTGAAACTGATTGTCGTCTGCACTTTCTTGTGTCGCTGACTTCTTTGGGAAGATTGCCTCAAGTGCTTCATGGCTTCCGGCGACAGAACTTCACCGGTTAGACTAGTCACTTTGGTTAGAACAGAATGTTCTGGAGAATTGTTCAGTTGCAGGGTCTTTGAAGCCAGCCGACCAGCGAAATTTCTCGAGTTGTTAATATCCTTGGGCAGTGATGATAGCGTTGCTCTGTTGAATGCCTTGCATTTTTGTGTTGTAGTACCTTTGGCTACACTCGACACTGCAAACTCGCTCAGCCTGATCTCAATTATTGTCGCTAACAGCTGACGATCATTCTCTGTCAATTGTAGGTGATGTATCCCATGTGTTGGCAGGTATTTGGATTTGTACCACCATGTTCCAGTTGAACCTTCCCCGGAGCAGACAAGCGAATCGTGCGGGCAAAAGCTGCAGTTGCCTCCATAACATTCTAGAGTTGCTCTTAGAATTGCAGGTAAGCGATGTAACTGTCTGGTAATGTCTTGGCTTGAAAGAATACGCAGTTTGGCAATCACGCTGCTGCATCGTGACTTGATGTCTTTAGCCAGGGCTCCTATGGCACGTTGTCTATCCTCTGCTGCGAGTTTTGTGCCTCCAAACAGGGTCGGACTCCATTGGGAACCTCTGGTTTTTCTCACTTGTCTACTTCCAAGATGGTTTGGGTCTGCTTGTCGAGTCACTCGCCATGCTTTCCCCAATGCCTCGTAGAAGTCGTTCATGCCATGATAAGCCCTGGCATCCCCATCTGTGGTCAGAGTTTTGACGAATATACTGTCATCCTGCCACAGCTGGTCGGCTATGCTGTATGCCATCTTTCTCTCTGAGTGAGGCTGCATATATGGTATTGTGGCTGTGCAACCAGCATGACCACCTGGACATGTAATGCTGAATCCCTTGTTCCGCAAGTACGCACCTGTCCAGCACAGTTTGTTTTCAACGGCCAGTCCAACGATATATTTGTATGTGGTGTTATTCTCGATAGCTACCCCATAAGCCTGAGACGCAGCCTGTCCAGGCTTGTACGAGGACACCATCCTTGTAGCGTTGTAGCGAGCGTCGAAAGACAAGTCCAATTGACGAGGATTATCTGCACCCTTCTCCATGTTATGCTGGACTACTTGCCTGCGCTTTTCGGCCATATCTTTCTCGTTCAGCTTGACTGTGTTATCACTGGCCTTATTAGACAGTGTCTGCAGATGGCTTGGGGCTATTGGTGGTATGTCAATTGATGCGAACAGCAGATTCACCTTTTCTATCCCAATTGACATGTCCTGCAGAGCTGAAGCCAGCATCAAGTTCACAGCAGCCCCTTTCTTGTCTCTGGTCTGCTTGAACGTTTCCAGTTTACTTGAGTGATACTGACAGTTCCTGCACCCAAACCGCAGCGCAGCTCCAAGTCCTAGCTTTCTCTTTGATTTCAGTTCTATGGCTATATGCTTGCAACGTGTGACACTGTGCTCCTGGTACACAGTATTCATTAATGTGATAAGACAATCTAAGTTTAGTAATTCATTTTTTGTTGATGTACTTGTATCATCTTTGCGTGGACGAAGTATTCTATTTGATCCCTCAGTTTGTTGTTGTTGTTGCTGCTCCAGTTGAAGCCCTGTATCCTTGTACCATGTTGACATCTTATTGTCTTTCTGAAACTGTCCCCCAGCTAAGCGTCTCTTCACCTGTCCCTTGACCATGATGAATGTTATGCTCAAATTGCTTTGTTTTGTGACGTCATGACAACATAACATTAAAAACGTTTGGCGTACAAAGCATGACGTCATGACGTCATCAAACAATTTGGCGTAAAATATAAATTATATCAAAAGCATAGCATTTGTAGCCATTTGTAGCTGTGCATATATATGTTTATTATTTTCAATCCATCAAATTGACAGTTATTTATTAGAAAATTCCATTATAGTGAGTAAGGAATAAAAAGCAATTGAGTCTTTTGACCAATTTTGGGCATGAAATGGTAACCATGGTTTCAAATCACGCACAATACCATTCATTTTACATAGAAAGTTACTAGGACGTTACCCGGTCATGTCATAGTTTAGTTTATAGAGATCCATTCAGTAGTTTCTGTGATATTGCAATTTCAGAATAGCATTTTATTGTCATGAAATTCTCAATTCCGAGCAAAATTGTTGGAGGGGTGGGTACCATGTTTAAAATTTTGTCACATTGTTGTTAGGGGTTTAATGGGAAAACCGGTTGCAGACCATTTGCCGCAATACTTTAAATAGCTAGAATGGAAGTGAACCAGTCAGTAAATTTTCAAATTGGAAGGTATTTTGGTGTCACACCGGTCGAAAGTACTTCCTGGTCGTAGTATGCTAAAAAGGTTCCTACCAAAATGTTGATTCTGTTCTGGTTCAGTAGTGTTTTAATGCAAAAAGTGTGAATTGTTGACCACAGTTTATGTATGTATTTCAAATACGGACTGCCTGTCGACAGTTAACAGTGTTTTATTGATATTTTTCAGGATTACTACGCATTGGTGGAGGACTAGAAACGTGTGGGTGCTTTGGCCGAATCAGCTGTTGTGCATAGAATAATAACAAAGTGTAACCGGAAGACTTGAAATAGCTCAAAAAGTAAACGTTCCACGTGCCATTTTCAATGGATCATTTGGAATGACAGTGAGTGCATTTTATGGAAACGGCAACAGAAAATCATTCGGAACGTCAGTGTAACCCAGTGAGAGATGCAGTGCTTAAGAACCATAACTCTTTTATTCATATTTTTCTAGTTATTTTCCTTAGTAATTTTTCACACTTAATTCTTGTGCAGGCCATAACTCAATCAGTATTAGAGATATCAATTTGAAACTTCATGGCAAAGAACAATAACTCTTTTTTACATTTTTTAGCTCACCTGAGCACAAAGTGCTGAAGGTGAGCTATTGTGATCACTCACTGTACGTCAGTACGTCCGTCCCTCTGTCCACACTTTCAAATGACATCTCCTCTGAAACCGTTTGACCAATATTGATGAATTTTTGTCCGGATGTTCCTGACATAGGGGGTAACAAAACCTTTAAAAATCTTCTTCTAAGAAACCACAATGCATAGAGCTTAGATATTTAGCATGAAGCATTGCCTAGTGGACCTTTACCCAGATTGCTCAAATCATGACCCCCGGGTCATTATTGGCCCCGCCCCGGGGTCCCTTAATTTGGTATTAGAGATACAGTAAAACCTCGGTAATACGAGCAGCGATTATTCGAGCAACCGGCCTAATTCGAGCAAATTTCAAAGTCCCGACGAATTTGCTCTATATTGTACATTAATTTATCCCTCTAACTCGAGTAAAGTTATTACGAGCATCCGGTCTAATTCGAGCACAGGTGTCGGTCCAATCAACAATTTTCAACAATAATTAATTACCTTATCTCGAGGCAATCAACAGAGCGAAATTTCACACCTCCGAAAAATGTCATACTAAATTTTGTTACGGTCCGTATTTTTCACACATCGTGATAATTACATTTTATGACAATATCGTAATCCCTAACACTTATTAAATTGATTTCCGTATTTTCGATTTGTTACATTAAACACGAAGTAGAAGATATTTAATAAAATGAGCGTGATTTAAACAACACATACGTTTCAGAACAAGTTCAATAGGCAACAATTGGGAACTTTAACACACACGAGAACTAGAATTATTAAATGCAACATCGTTGTTTCGAACGTACTGACTCGCACAGACTTTTAAATATCGTAAGATAAACCGACTTACATGTAGAATCTTAAATATTTAGGCTCCGTTCGTTATAAAACTGCACGTGAAAACCATTTCAAAATTATTTCATATTCCGTATTTCATGAAAACCTGCGAATGTAAGCTTACGTACTACATGTGCAATTTCACGTGTCCGATACTGAATAAGTGAAGTAAGTCAAGTCCGCGATTAAATCCAATTCTTGTCGAACAACCCTGAAGAATAAAAAAATTGTCGACTTTGTAAAGTAGCAAATTAAATGTCAATTGAATCTACACTATGCGCAGATTGGCGAATTCATACTGCGGTATGGAACTCTGGCGTAACACTACTCCCAACTGTACCGGCAATTTTTTTGATGTGCGTCGCGTTTGAAGTCAGTCGAAAGACCGCCGCGTTTGATGTCTCCAAATTGTCGTGCGCGTTTCAATTGGAAACCACAGGGATATAACTCATTCAGCTAAACATCATGCCCAAAATAAATTATCATAGATAATATAGTGCATGTTTTTACTCAATGAGCCGTATCCCTGTGCTGAAAACTGGATCGACTTTGCATCCGGGTTTTATTTTATCACGTGTGATTTTTGTGCGTGGGTGTTTGTTCAAACATATGGGATCTATCGTGCGCTTTAAGTGATTTTATCTTTTTGCCGATGCGAACTTTTATTTCAACCGTTAAATGGAGTTTCATATTTAATGTTAAATGATTCATTACGACTTTCATATGCAATTTGTTGAATTCGGCAAATGTCCACACGATTCAAATTGTGTATAGACTTGATAAACAATGAAAATATTCGTAGTTACAACCAAATATATGTATCATACGTGTTTTCATTATAAACACAGTTACACTTAGTCATAACAACAATCCATCATAGACTTCGGATATTTCGAGCACCTGGCTAATAACTCGAGCATTTGGCTTGTCCCGATGGGTCCTCAAGATAACGAGGTTTTACTGTATATAGAAAAAACTTTAAAAAATCTTCTCTGGAACCACAAGGCATATGGCTTAGATATTTAGCATGTAACATTGTCTAGTGGACCTCTACCAAGATTGCTCAAATTGTGACCCCCTGGTCAATATTGTCCCCACCCCAGACATCTCATAATTTTAAATAAGAAATATATAGAAAAACTTTAAAAAATCTTCTTCTCTGGAACCACAAGGCATAGAGCTTAGATATTTTGCTAGTTAAGCATTGTCTGGTGGACCTTTACCGAGATTGCTCAAATCATGACCCCTGGGTCAATATTGGTCCCACCCCGTGCCTCCCTTAATTTTACATAAGCAAAGTGATTCAGGTGAGCGATTCAGGGCCATCTTGTTTGAGTATTTTTCTGTGACAAACACCCCACAGGGAGCATAACCCCTCTCTGACGGCTCTTGTTAAGAATAAATTCAAATTGAGAAGTCCAACTTAGCTTGTGATCAACATAGACATAATTCGTTTAACTTCTGAGTAGTAAAGTCAATACTTTTATCATGAAGCAGAAGTTTATGGTCATCATTTAAGGAATGCCGGTAAATATTGTTTGATGGTGAGATCACCATTGCTTTAGTCTTATGAGGATTTGGTATCATTGAGTTTCTTTGAAACCAATCAAGGACTGTATTCAGACTGAGTGTGTAGGGTTTCACAAACAGTATGTAAGGATGGTCCAACAGCAGAGATAGTTGTATTATCTGCAAACATGTCTGTAGAAGAATTTTAGTTCAAAGCTTACATACTTACTTATTCCTCTTCATCCTTTCTGGAACATAGGGCCTCTATCACAGCTCGTCATGGGACTCGGTCTGAAGCCACCTGCTTGGCTTCCCTCCAGGTCATGCTAATCTTCTGTAGTTCTGCATTCAGTGTTCTTCGCCATGACATGACTTGTCGACCTCTTTCTGTTTCCTTGTGGGTCCCAGTCAAGAGACTGGCGTGTTATGGAAGACTGATCCCTTAGTGTGTGACCAACCCACCTCCACTCCCGTCGCCTTATCTCGTCAACAGTGGAGCTTTGTTTGTCATCACAGTTTTTGATTGGTGAGTCTATCTGGCCACCTGATATGTAGAATCTGCCTAAGGCGGGTGGCAAGTGCAATGGCAAGTCATTAATGTAAAGAATGAATAGGATGGGCCCAAGGACAGAGCCTTGGGGAACGCCTGATGTTATTTCAAGTGAAATGATAACTTTCCTTGCATAGACACTTGTTGGCAACGTTCAGACAGATATGACTTAAACCAGTTCTGAGAACTTAGAGAAATAGTATACTACCATTTTTCAAGTCAAAGAGAGTGATTTATCAGATCCAATGCCTTAGTTAGATCCAGAAAGACGGCGTCCCAACAAGGTGGTTTTTGTTAATAGCAAATACAATTTGCATCTCATTGTTTAATTATGAACAGAACACTGCCAACATGTGCATCTACCTCGTATATCTGTATTTTCACAAAAGGGAACATTTCGCAGGTTGGATAGGTCAGTTGATATCAGTTTCAGCAACTTTGGAATGTTTGTATTTAAGAGAACTCATTGACAAGAAGTGTTCAGATAGCATTATTTCGAATATAGTACATGGTATCAAATGGACATATTCTGTAAAGAGTCTTCCAGATCCAACCTATACTTTATTTGAAAGAATTTTATATGCCGTGAAACGCATACATGTGACATAAAACTGCTGAAGCAAACTGTGTCCAGTCAATGTTGATTGGGTTGGGTGATAAATATGTCAATACTAATATGTTTTGATTATAAGAAAAAGTATACATGTGTTCTTTTCGGTGTTCCTGTTTTTCAAAGGAACGATTAATAAGTTGCTCTGATATTAAGTTTATATTTATGTTTATTTTAGCATATTCATAAACCTGACCAATACCTCTTCGGAAATGAAGTCGTGGTGTCGAAAAGGCGTACTTCTGCATGTCCGTATACAATGTACCATGTTTCAACGCTGTTTCAGTATTTAGGGACAAACAGTCGACAATAGTAATTTCTTGTTTAGGCCGTGTTTTAGATCATGGGGCAAAGCAATCTTATATTATAAGGATAAAGCCTAAAGTTACACAAGGGCTAGATAATCTTCACTGTTGAGGCTCAGAGAAACAGCCGGAGATTTGAACCTATGTTTACACTCATTGCGATCCGGTGGCGATAGTGCCGCAGCCAATTCTGGCGTGAATGACTGGTTTGGTAAAGACACAGTCGGCAGTAGAGCATAAACAGTATAGCACAGAGAAATTGACATGATCCTAACCTTTATGCATGAATACATTACAAGGTTCTTGAGTTGAATATATAAATTTCGCGAGCAAATCATGCAATATCGGTCCATTAGATTTGTGTTGGTATTACACCTTGAGCATCTTCGTGATACTTCCCGTTTATGAAAACATACAACCGGGATTATAAATATGGACATCATATCAGCTGTTAAATTATGCTAATTAAAGGTCGAGAGTCGTGTCAAATTCTCTGGACTATAAAGATGGTTAAATTGCAGGTTTTCTGGCAAGTAGATTCGCAATGTCTGTAAATTTAAATCTTCAAAATACAACATAACTCAGCACCGGCCCCTTCTTTTGTAAGTCTAAACGCAGGTCTGGTCAAGCAAATTATTTGTTATTTGTTTTATTATTTGAGTGTAGCAGACTATTTATTTCACGCGATTTGTTAGTATAGCGTAAAATATTTGTCTGAACGTGTAATGAATTATATAGAGTGAGAAATGTATTGGTCAGTTGATTTTTGCACGGGTTTTCTGTGTAGGATAATGTGTATTGATATGTAAAGATAGGTAATTCTACCAGACGGTTTTAGTCAGGTCACCTCTTGTTTGAATCTGATTTTCATATATGAGTATAGACTTGTAAGATCGACTTATAAAGTACACTTTTCAGCCATATTATTCCGACAGAAATCTGTTTTGTATGTACTTGCTTGTAAATTGCGGAAGTCGGGTTGTTTGCAACTCATGTATACACAACAAATTGTTAGAATTTAGTAATACCGTCTTACATCATTGTTTATGTTCTAGGAGAGGATGTGGTCCAACATCTGGCTATATGACACATTTGTTTTTACATTTACATTGATCGGGAGGCATATAGTGATTCACCTGTCCGTCCGTTAGTCCGTCCTGGTTAACCCAAATTGACCGTTTCTTCTAGCATCATTATGGCTTGCTAGAAAGCTTCCAAACTTGCATGGATGTTGTATATGAACACTCTCCACACGCCTGTTTCACCTGACCCAATTTTGACTTTCACCTTGACCTAATTTTGGACTTATACTTATTTATGGACAAGGCTTCCACAGAGGGCATAAGCATTTATTGAACGCAGTCTTGTTTCCTTATATAATAAGTTTTCTCTCTGGTTTTTCCTGGGCGAGTCAAATCGCAGCATCTCCTTTCATGTTGGCTTCCATTTAGTTATATGCATTGAAACTTTACCAAAGATATTAATGAATTAATGTTTCATATTAAATGATGTATGTTTCTATAAACATTTAACATAATGTGTGTATGACATTTATTTGGTACGATATCTATTTTATCACATAACCCGTGGTCCAGGAGTGCCTTAAAGCCATGCCGTAAATATCGTTCGGCACTCCCAGACTGTGCAATATATATTTAAATTAGCTTGACGTGACGTTAGCCAATCCATGCATTGATCTGTCAATGACATCAGGATAATATCAACGTAGCCATGACGTCACGCTTATTATACCGCTCAATTTTGGCTATAGCATATGCAGCATACATCATCCTTTTCAACAATAATGTGCATTTTCTAAGGCAAAGCCTCGTGTCATATCATTTTGTCCACTTGTTTAATAAAACTCGTATGCAATGAGCACTCATGCAAGATCCTCTTTATGTTATATGTTCGTAATACAAACGTTTATGTAATTTCATAAATTTATATTCTTGCTATTAATTGATTATTTAGGTCGGTCACTTGTCTATATAACATTGTGTACATAAGCATTGCAATTTCTTTTATTAAAGTCTTCGTCAGTATTTAGCTTAGTGAATAAAGTTTTGGTTTTCACTGCCGTTTCCTCAAATCAAAATGTTCGAAACAATAAAAATACAATGTTTTTGTATTGCAATGTTTGTATACAAACCTGGTTGAACAGACTATATAGTTCGTGCTATAGGCAATACACGGTTTTGATAACAGATAACTTTAAAATAATCTAATTGTTTGTTGTTTGTGCGTTTCATTAAATACCATGCAAGTATAAACTGTTGAAATACATACGTAATATGGACTAGTGTTTGTTTACGTTTCATACTAGTAGGAATGTCTTGTGCAGCTAATCCTTTACCATCCATTGAATGTAACATTTAACATAGGCAGTTATCCAGGCCGTTAAATTGGTTGGCCTTATCGTCATGCTTGACTAATTGCAATATAATGTAAGCACTAAATAATTGTAAGTAGTTAGGTATGTTGTAATAGCTCAGATGGTAAAGCGCAGGAATTGTAACTGAGTGATGCAAGTTCAACCCTTCAAAAAAGTATTTTTGTGAATGCATAACAATAATTTTAATATTATTTTTTATATTCTCTTTTTGAGTATTTAGGATATGTTAATTATATATTTTTGTTTTGTCATGTTTATGATTATATATATTGTTTATTCCATTCAACTAATATGGCAGGAACATAAAATCATTACAATACCAACGAATTCTACTGTATCAGGGTCTGGGTTACTGTGACACTCAGACGCTGGATATGTGCCTTCGTCGCTAGATGAGACGTGAATCACAAGTCGCTCCAGTACATATTCGATGGCTATATCTAGATTCCAATATTGTTCTTCAGTTGCTTTAACATGATTACAACAATGTGACTATTTTTCAGCTGTTACAATAAAAAGCATCATTCAACAGAGACGAAACACCTGATCACTTGAATGTCTTTAAAGATGAAAAAAAAAATAAAAAAATGCATTCGCCTTGACAAAGTTTCGAACCCATAGCCAAAAATACCGATATCCTAAGGAAGTATATTGTATGCACTATACCTCTCGGCTACAAAGTATGTTCTATTTGATAGGTGGTTAAAATGATTTATAATACCAAAGCTTGACCATGGTACACCTAATTCATTCAATTGATATAGTCCAAAACTGAAAACATTGTGTCACGTGACTGCCACATTATCCTGCACGGACTATATCTGTATTCGCTTGTCTTCAGCCAGCTGACTGAATAAATACAGGTCTGGTCAAGCAAATGGTGTTATTTTTTTATTATTTGAGTGTAGCATTGACAGAGTGAGCTTTTGTGATCACATTCCATCCGTCCATAATATGCTTTCGTAGACTTGAGTTGAGTGAAGTTGACAGCTAGGTTGAATACCGAGCCAGCTCAGTAATCAATATTAATGAAAGTTAAAGCCCCATACCTTATTTGAATATCGAGCTAGGTCTACTATGGAGCCGGCTCAGCAAGTGATACTCGACCAGAATGTGAATATCGAGGTAGCTTGGTATTTGATATTCGAGAAGTAAGCCCAAGTTGAATATTGAGCTGGGTGAAATATCGATTGCAAATTAGCCTTTATTTTCAACACTAGTTCCGAGTGCAAGTATTGGTTAATATCCCGCGTCCAGAATGATGTCATTAAAATTGCATCTGTAGAGCTATAATGTATAGATCAAAGTGTGTGCCAAATCATACAGGTTCTACTGGAAAGAACTCAGTAATATAATAAGTTATAGTGCGCCCACGATAACGAGAAAGGCAGGAAATTTTGATGTGCATGATTTATCAGGGATGTTTTTAAAACAACACTGACCACATCTGCTCACTTTAGTAATTTATAAAATACTTGTAAACATCACATTATCTTGGCTGCACTATACTTTCCTTGACATCCAGAAAATCTTTTCAAAATAACAACTCATAATAATGTACATGACTTTATTTTTTACTAATTATTAGTTTACAAAAGCAATATAAATAGGATATCACTAACAACAAAACCAGGTTAACTAAAACATTCATTTGTGCAACATGGTGGTGATAATGTATAGTACGAATATGTGACTATATGTTATTACAACAGAGTACATTCATAGATTCTTTGAATTAACATAAGTACCCAAAAGTTAAATATCACCAAATAGTAGTACATGTATAACATTCAATACGGCATGACCATGTGATAGAATGGACCAGGTGAAAACCAGAGATAATCTTTTATAAGATAAAACTCTGGAAACTGTTTCCACTCTATCGCAGCCGAAAGGATAATGATTTAACATCATAATATTCCTTCAACATTACATTACAATGTGTCAGTACAAATGTAAAAAACTTGAACCTAATATATCACAATATTCCATTAAACTATCAATAAAACAACCTCAATAATAAGGTCAGCTCAAACGTAAGACCACGCTACTTTGGGTCATGTTTTACTGTTTAATTTGAACAACATTCATTACTATGGTCAACTTTACATTGAGACCAACTTTCAACCACAAATGGTATACAGCAGTTAACATGCGTGGTTGTAAAATATCTTCGTATACAACGTTATATATGAAAATTGAATTTGAAAATTTGAGATGCTACATGAATGAATATCTCACTAGAAGTAACCTCACCCACTATACATGGAAGTGTAATGAACTCTGGGAAAACTGTACCTATTTATATATTCATTTATATATAACAACTAAAATCAAATAGCCAAAGTCAAATGCTCTGAACGGGACAATGTCAAACATAGAACTGACCACCCAGCCTAAATTCTAGATTCGTAAAGACATACGTTCTGTGCTATACTGTCGTAACGCACAGAATTTAAAATTACTTAATGAACAAACATCAATTTTTACAATGACATATCATTTTAACAATAATAATATACAATCTTTAACAACAACATATGACAACAATATAGGATCATCATCATCACTATAATAAACAAGAGTAACAGACACAGTATCTTAAAAACAACATGACTAGGAAATAGTAGTTTGGTGTGATATACAACTGAAGAAATCACCTAACCAGTTTTTCCTGGTCAGTATCTTAACCAGTACTAATTTACCCTTCCAAAAGGAACTCGGCAACTTTTCGACATGTGGAGTAACATAGACATTAATGCCAAATATTCAAGGAAATGTAAAACTTGCACAGACTGGGATTTGTAACATAGCAAAGAAATATCATACAAAATTAAAAGATTGGACAAGTTGCTAAAGTCACTCGAAAATTTATCCAATATATATTTTCAACACTTAAACAAATATTTTGAAAGTTTACCATCTTGTTATGAAGATATTGTACAAAAGAAAAGGTAATTAACTCAGCAAATTTAAAAATGCTGAAAAATCGTCTGAAATAGAGTAAAGAAGTTTGCAATGTTCACTTTATGAATTATCATATTCTATAAAAGGTATACGATGTGCAATGTTCACCAAATGAAGAATTATATTCTCAAAGCAATGTATTTTACAAAATAACTATACACACCAATCTATAAAGTAAGTCAAATTATGAAAGTTTACGATCTAGTTTTGAAATTATTGTACAAAAGGTGGAGGGGTAACTTCACATTTTCAAAATACTGAAAAATCATCCGAATGGAGTAAAAAGGTATACAACTTGTCATTTCACCAAATGAAGTATTATATTCTTACAGAAATAAAGATTACACAATAACTGAACACATAAATCAATATAACAACAAAAATGATGAACCATCAGCACTAAGGAATCAACCGTGTTTTGTTAAACTTCACAATCGGCATTATCTAATTTAGCATAAACTAAATATGTGTCCAAATATTTGTAGAAATCAGCTTATCTCACATTAAGCCAAACTTAAAATATTCTTTGTTTCCCCATCCCGACCAAAGCAAATTTAGAATGGGTAGGTAGGTAGATTAAATATTTTTTTAATAGTTTCAGAATAATAGTTATTTGCCAAGACATACAAATAGTGAAATATAATAATACATGTAACTATAAGGTGAAAACCAACAATCTTAAATCTGTACAAAATGTACTTAAGTAAGAAACAACCCAGTAAACACAAATTAACATTTTCATCCCCAATATTTCATAAAAAAATTATTATTTCAATTTGGGCAATAAAATATTTTGGGTAGGTAGGGGATGGGGAAACAAACAATATTTTATTTTAGGCCTTATCATACAATTGTGGCAATAGATACCATCAGGCATGGTGTATTGAGAATGAATTATTTAAGTTATACAACTTGTTTCAAAACCAACCTATACAATGGTGCAAACAAATTAACCTGGTCCTCAACCTTTATGAATGGACAAGGGTTGTTTTAAAGTGCACCTTGTGTGAATTTGTTATACTCCCTGCTTATGGAAAGAATCACCGAATATAAATATACACAAGAAACAACTGCTAATGTAAGGAAATAGAAGGTAAGAGGGTCAGGTTAATTTGCTTGAGAAATATAAACTACACTGTATAAACACATTTACATACTACTGTTTTCAAAATATCGCACTAGTTTGGGCACAACACATTTCAGAGTCCATCTTCTCCCGATTGTCATGTTTTTTTTCAGATGTACAACATTTAGACCAGACGTTGGAATACTTTCAGCAGTGGGGGTTTTCATATTGTCACGGGCTACCAAACTTGATAAGCCTGGCATGTTCTTAGCACGTTCTTTACTGGCCAGAAAATTGTAGAAAACTGCTTTAGCTGAAAAGCTCTTTACAAGCATGATTTTATCTCCATGATCACTTGAAACAAGGCTACCTAAACACTTTACGTCATCAATAGCATTATGTGCATTGTATTCAGTATGCAGTATGTCACGAACAAGGTCTTCTTGCTTATTCAAAGATCTCTTTGGGAATGCACTTTTCAAAACATTCATAGAGTCAATCATTCCATGTGCTGTTTCCAAGAGTCACACTGTTGAACACATGAGTATGAAAAAACACGAACGGGAAAGTCAAAACGTCGACAATTGTGGGCAACAAGATACCGATTGTCAAACTGTCAGCCAGTTTAAAAATTCTATGGCGACTTTCTTCCATAAACTTGAAGTCACATATTTCCCATTTATCATCATGTCGTTGTTGTTGACCATGGTTATACCAGTCACATGCTGAGCATTATCTGATATTGGTATTTTCGGCTGTATGTAGCAGCTGTACGTTTGTGATGAAGCTATAAAATTCCTCCGCAGCTAGTTGGGTAATATGGGGCATCTGTCTTGAACGAACTGAAAATATGTTCATTAAACTTTAATTACAGCCAAAGATGAGTACAAGACCACCTGTGAATAAAAAGCACTACAATACATAACCTGTCGAACGATCACCGGTCAATACCAGCTCTACCTATGGAAGGTGGTAACACACTGGTTTTCATGTACAGTCAGATCTCGATACAACAACACTATTTTCCCGAGAAAAATGTCGTTATAACGAATTTGTCGGTATACTGAATTTCACTAGTGACTAGAATTTTGATTGGAAGAATTGCTTTACAGAAATCAATTAATGATGCACATGTAATTTATTATGTCATAAAATTATATTCAGCAAGATCAGCAGTATGAAATACTCATAATTACATAAAAATAATATTTCAAATAATATATAATGTTTTGAGAGAGCTCCAAATAAAGTGCGTCCGAATTTAAAGGTGTCCGGATAATACTACAGTAACCTATAAAATATAACGCTCTAGAGAATAAATTGGTAATTCATTTTGTTAGAAATGTTACCTATCGTCTAAAAGATTTGATGAATTGACAAATTAAGTCGAGAAATCTCAATTAACATAGTTTCGTGAACCGTACAATTTCGAAAATACGAATATATGCGATGACTTGGCGCTTATCTCCCATGATTACGAATGCGTGAGCCGTAGTACACAAACTGTGATTCGTGTGTGAAAGGTTAAACTATTACAATGAGAGCAATGAAGGTATTTTTCATAATTACATAATAAGGTGCCATGCTTAGACATTGGCTTTGTGTAAAGCTGATAAATATGTCATGTGTGAAAATAGTCCCTGGTCAGTGTCAGTATATCGAGTAATAATTACTATGTAAGCTATCTATGAGTTCCCTGTTTGTCGGTGTCGGTAAGTGAATATGTCGTTATAACGGATACAATTAACGTTGTATAGAATTCGTTCCCAGCAATTGATGTCGTTATTACAAAATTGTCAGTATATCGGATGTCGTTGTAACAAGATCTGACTGTATAATATCTGAAGGAAACATTTTAATCACAAAAGGAAATTAATGCTTTGCTGTGATGAATTTGATATGACTACTGAAGCAAAATAATATAAGAATAAAAGTATTTTTCTACTTACTTAGATCTGTTGTTTCTAAATCAAAGATGATGAATTGTGAACTGGCACTGGTTTAAACACTCATGGTATTGGTTCTGGAAGTTTTTCAACATCAACATCATCTTCAAGTCCAATGCCTGCATAAAAAGATCTATTTTACACTTTGTTTTATAATTGTAATAATTATACTAGTACCTCATATTTTTGGTTAACTACGTGTTTTAAGTTTTTACGTTATTCGTATTTTATTTGCATGATTGTACGTGCTCATTTAAAAATCATTACGTTTTTTAAAAATTAATTGCGTAATTACGCAAATACGCAGCTTATCTGTAGCTCTGATACTAGGACGACATTCTTTTGGTTTACTAGAACTTACATATAGTATGCAGTAGTATAGTAACAGAGAGCTGGTTCTAATTATAAATTATTTTATGACACAGCTCTGAACCAGTGGTTAGTGTGCTGGATTAGTAACTAGGTGATTCAGGTTAAATTCCCAGTTGAGACAGGTCATGAAAAATGACTTTTTGAATGGTAGGTTCCCACTTGTTAGGATACAGTCTAGGAAACTTGGTTATGTGAATCGGCGCATACGATATAAGGTAGTGTCAAAAGAATAAACAAACATGACTGGATCAACTTTGCATCCGGGTTTATTTTACTGTATATATATCATAAGCAGCTACTATTATAATTTAATATATCTTTCATATATTTCAACAATAAATTTCAATACTAGTACACACTGATCCCAATAAAATTTGACTAGCCAGCTTCAATCACAAAAAATGATATGGTGAATTACAGGATATAGCTTACCATAGTTTCAGCAACATACTCTTCTTGATGTCAGGACTGTAACTTCCACAAACAGTGAACATTCATGGAGGTATATGGTTCAACCATGTCTTCAAGGTTAACCTGTAAAAAAAGATATACATGTATACTATATACAGTCTAACCAGACTTTATCATCCAGTCAAGGTATTTATCAAATGGCTGCTAAGGCAGATGACTTGTTAAATAAAAACCCCTAAACATACCAGACTTATATAGCGCCTTTTTCATGCGAACACACATTCAATGCACTTTACATTATAGTGTTGCAGCCACAAGGGCGCAGGTGCATCCTCTACCAGTGCAGATCTGACCAGAGGGACAGACAGAGGAAAGCCCCTGAAGGGAGAGTGAGACATTAGATACAGGCATGTCCGGCACTGCAGAGAAGCGACTAGCTCTTATTTTGAATAGACAGACTGGTTTTTTAATGTGCCAGGTGTATAGCACCGATACCCAGCTTCCTGGCACTTCCAGATACTTTGCATTACTCAAGGTCCGATATAGCGGAAAATATTACAAATATTTCAGAAATGTTCCTATGCTGGGTATTGAACCCACGACCTCTGGATTAACAGTCCAGTGCATAGCTAAATCCACTTATATTATTAACATAATTATATACAGTTGAAACTCGTTGTGTCGACTTCGGTTGTATCGACACTTCGATTATGTCGACATACTTTCAAATCCCCGATTTGGGTTGCTCTATATTCTATCTTAAATATGATGGTTTAGTCGACATGCCTGTGTCGACACTTTTTTGGCCTAAATGATATTTTTGCACCTTATTGTCATTGTGTCGACATCGAGTCAACGCTATCGAAATTGAAAAGTTGTTAATTGACCGAGAAACTACTTCCGTTTCGAACCATTGTTTGTTAAAAATTAATATGTTCACAGTTTGCAAATGTAATTGAATGATGTTAAATCTAAGTTTGTAAACAAATTGTTACCTATATCAGCTAGCGTATGAAATTTAAAAATCTGCTGAGCTAGCATGGCTCTGGGAAGATGAAAAAATACCTTTTTGTATGCCTTCAACAATTATTTCAACATGCAAGTTGTTTCAACGACAGTTATAAATGAATATACTTTATATTGTAAACATAGATAAGAAATGTCATCGTTGCTGTCAGATGTCTGGCATGTTGATTGAAACTTTTGTATGCGTAAGCGAAACCTGTAAGGACTAAAAGCCATACTAGCGGTTGTTTCAAAACGACGCTATAAACTTGACCCTCACGTAAACACTTGGTCAAATATTTGGTGATAACTGTAAGTGTGATAGACTTGATCTTTCACCATATGCATTTAGTCGCATATATGTATTAGTTCATGCTCAAACTGTAACAACGGCACCGACAGAAAGGCTTGGGGACTTTGTTTACATGAATTTCGACGGGTAGGGAAATTTGCTAGAACTGTTGGCTCCTGTTGTGTGGACATTAGGATATGTCGACATAATTTTGACGGTCCCAAAACTGTCGACATAACAAGTGTCGACTGTAATACTGAAAAGAGCTAATTGTATTAGTTCTTCAATATACTGCTGCTGATCCACCAAACTGTTTCTTGGTCACAATCCTATGAAGAACCCTTCCACTAGAAACCAACATCTTCTCCGATTGTGAAGGAATATAAATTTCTTACAATTTCACAGTGACTTCAGCAGATGGAATTATGAAACTGTATTCATAGTCAGTTTAGTCACAACATCTATATTAACAAGTTATTATTAACCAGTTAGTGTTACTTTTCGTATATTTCAATAATCAATTCCAATGCAAGAACACAATGATCCCAGTAATTTTATCAACTACCTTCAATGCCAAACTTGAAACTAACAAACTATATTTGCACTACCTGTTCAGACAATGGTTGTAATCTTCTGTGTACACATAAACGGCTATGTCACTGTCATCAGATCCTAACATGGATTATAGTTTACAGTATATAGCTTCCATGATTTCAACAATCCTGTCACTTCAACAGACTCCTCCATCTCCACTTCTTCATGGTCCACAACTACCACTTCATCAGGGTCCACAACTACCACTTCAACAGACTCCTCCATCTCCACTTCATCATGGTCCACAACTACCACTTCATCATGGTCCACAACTACCACTTCAACACTCCTCCATCTCCACTTCATCATGGTTCACAACTACCACTTCGTCAATGTTCAACTTAATCTTCGCCATGGAGTCCAATCAACAGCTTTAAATGCAATAGTGACATGAATTAGAACCTGAATGATAAATGTCAGTTTTTGGATGTTAATACCAGCCCTTAAATGCAGTCCTTATTTGCTCAGGAGGCAAGAGGTGCAAATCTCTTTCAGTAAACTTCATTAACATTTGAAGAAACTGCCCTAGCCATTGACTGAAGGATGATAAGTTTCATTGAAATCTGGCCATGGCCTAGTGCTAGCTGTGAATGCAATATATAGAGACATTATTTGGAACCTGAATGATAACTGTCTGTTTTTGGATGTTACTAGTTCTATCCCGGGCCTCGTCATACCAAAGACGAAATAAAAATTGTACCAGAAAATCTCTCGCTAGACTCTCAGTATAAAAGGAAAACTGGCTTCTCATATTCTCGTGGCAGTGGATCAAACATCTTTGTCACTAACATCTTCAATATAACCATTGACAACAGGAAGTAAAACTCCCTGCGTTTATTCCTATGAAGTTTCAACAATTTTCCCTAATCGAAAGTACAGGTACTAGATTCAACAGACTGAAATCTTAATATGCAGAGAAAACAGACTAAAAATTGTATCATGAGTACCTATGCCTCTATTATACATCCCTGACGATGCAATAGAGTCATTAAATAGTACCCGATACCTGTCCGTTTTAGGACGTTAATATGTAAAAAACTGAGTTTGCCAAACTTTTCCCTGACTTTTGCCTCAGACACACAACATGATCCACTACTGAGTCCTGCACTGCAATATGCATAACTAAAATGCTTGGTACTGACGGACGAACGAACAGATGGACGGACGGACAGGTGAATCACTATATGCCTCCCGATCTATCGATACGGGGGCATAAATATAAATACAACAAAGAACAATAACTTCCCTTTAAATGGATCCGAAATCTTCACCATGCCTTCAATCGCCATCTTAGCTGTCCTCTCCATGAGTCCAATCAAGAGCTGCAACTGCAAATGCAATAGCGACATGAATTAGAACCTGAATGATAACCGTCTGTTTTCGGATGTTAAAAAATGACCTAAGATTAACTTTACCTAACTTTTGACTCGGACACACTCAAGGATAAACTTATAATTAACTAGACAAAAAAATGCCCGCAAGCTATATATGATTGGACGCCTTTAAAAGAAACATCTCCACTGGTGATAAGCGGAGCTTAATGCTTGGCACTGACAAGTTTAAATTGAAATCGACCGTAGCCTAGTGGTAGATGTCCGTTTTGCCGTAGCCTAGTGGTGGGTGAAGTGTCGGTTTCGAGTGGAAACGGTCGATGTGGTTTGCTCAAGTGCCTACAATGCCATATGGTAGTACAGCGGCCATTTTTTGACGCGCTTATCCAATTGGCCTATCATCTTTGGTATCAAGATAACTGACTTCCCAATCATTTGCTAAATCGAAAGAGATTTTTCTACCATCACATGAAACAGAAGAATCGGCTATAATTACGCCAGTGGCCACTGGCATTAAGACAATCAACTGATCACCAAACGACAGATACCAATTAACTTAATACCAGCCTTAAATTAATCCTTATTTGCTCAGGATGCAAGAGGCGCAAATCTCTTTCAGTAAACTTCATTAACTTTTGAAGAAACTGCCCTAGCCCTATAGCCAATGACTGAAGGATGAAAACTATATACAGGGGATAAATAACAAGTTAGAATAGAGAGACAATATTATTCACTGAAAGGAATTACAGTCATTGGCACTGATAAACAATGCTTGGCACTGATAAGTTTCATACAAATCTGACCAATAGCTGCTAAGTACTGAGAAATAGTGCGGGCTAGACTAAGTGAAATAACAAAACATCAAAGAACAATAACTCCCCTTAAAATGGATCCGAAGTCTTCACGCGATCGTCAGTCTTCATCCTCCATCGTTGTCCAATCAAGACCTGAAAATGCAATAAATAGAGACATGGATTAGAACCTGAATGACAACCGTCTGTTTTCGCATGTTAAAAAATGACCTAAGATTAACTTTACCTAACTTTTGACTCGGACACACTCAAGGATAAACTTATAATTAACTAGACAAAAAAATGCCCGCAAGCTATATATGATTGGACGCCTTTAAAAGAAACATCTCCACTGGTGATAAGCGGAGCTTAATGCTTGGCACTGACAAGTTTAAATTGAAATCGACCGTAGCCTAGTGGTAGATGTCCGTTTTGCCGTAGCCTAGTGGTGGGTGAAGTGTCGGTTTCGAGTGGAAACGGTCGATGTGGTTTGCTCAAGTGCCTACAATGCCATATGGTAGTACAGCGGCCATTTTTTGACGCGCTTATCCAATTGGCCTATCATCTTTGGTATCAAGATAACTGACTTCCCAATCATTTGCTAAATCGAAAGAGATTTTTCTACCATCACATGAAACAGAAGAATCGGCTATAATTACGCCAGTGGCCACTGGCATTAAGACAATCAACTGATCACCAAACGACAGATACCAATTAACTTAATACCAGCCTTAAATTACTCTTATTTGCTCAGGATGCAAGAGGCGCAAATCTCTTTCAGTAAACTTCATTAACTTTTGAAGAAACTGCCCTAGCCCTATAGCCAATGACTGAAGGATGAAAACTATATACAGGGGATAAATAACAAGTCAGAATAGAGAGACAATATTATTCACTGAAAGGAATTACAGTCATTGGCACTGATAAACAATGCTTGGCACTGATAAGTTTCATACAAATCTGACCAATAGCTGCTAAGTACTGAGAAATAGTGCGGGCTAGACTAAGTGAAATAACAAAACATCAAAGAACAATAACTCCCCTTAAAATGGATCCGAAGTCTTCACGCGATCGTCAGTCTTCATCCTCCATCGTTGTCCAATCAAGACCTGAAAATGCAATAAATAGAGACATGGATTAGAACCTGAATGACAACCGTCTGTTTTCGCATGTTAAAAAATGACCTAAGATTAACTTTACCTAACTTTTGACTCGGACACACTCAAGGATAAACTTATAATTAACTAGACAAAAAAATGCCCGCAAGCTATATATGATTGGACGCCTTTAAAAGAAACATCTCCACTGGTGATAAGCGGAGCTTAATGCTTGGCACTGACAAGTTTAAATTGAAATCGACCGTAGCCTAGTGGTAGATGTCCGTTTTGCCGTAGCCTAGTGGTGGGTGAAGTGTCGGTTTCGAGTGGAAACGGTCGATGTGGTTTGCTCAAGTGCCTACAATGCCATATGGTAGTACAGCGGCCATTTTTTGACGCGCTTATCCAATTGGCCTATCATCTTTGGTATCAAGATAACTGACTTCCCAATCATTTGCTAAATCGAAAGAGATTTTTCTACCATCACATGAAACAGAAGAATCGGCTATAATTACGCCAGTGGCCACTGGCATTAAGACAATCAACTGATCACCAAACGACAGATACCAATTAACTTAATACCAGCCTTAAATTACTCTTATTTGCTCAGGATGCAAGAGGCGCAAATCTCTTTCAGTAAACTTCATTAACTTTTGAAGAAACTGCCCTAGCCCTATAGCCAATGACTGAAGGATGAAAACTATATACAGGGGATAAATAACAAGTCAGAATAGAGAGACAATATTATTCACTGAAAGGAATTACAGTCATTGGCACTGATAAACAATGCTTGGCACTGATAAGTTTCATACAAATCTGACCAATAGCTGCTAAGTACTGAGAAATAGTGCGGGCTAGACTAAGTGAAATAACAAAACATCAAAGAACAATAACTCCCCTTAAAATGGATCCGAAGTCTTCACGCGATCGTCAGTCTTCATCCTCCATCGTTGTCCAATCAAGACCTGAAAATGCAATAAATAGAGACATGGATTAGAACCTGAATGACAACCGTCTGTTTTCGCATGTTAAAAAATGACCTAAGATTAACTTTACCTAACTTTTGACTCGGACACACTCAAGGATAAACTTATAATTAACTAGACAAAAAAATGCCCGCAAGCTATATATGATTGGACGCCTTTAAAAGAAACATCTCCACTGGTGATAAGCGGAGCTTAATGCTTGGCACTGACAAGTTTAAATTGAAATCGACCGTAGCCTAGTGGTAGATGTCCGTTTTGCCGTAGCCTAGTGGTGGGTGAAGTGTCGGTTTCGAGTGGAAACGGTCGATGTGGTTTGCTCAAGTGCCTACAATGCCATATGGTAGTACAGCGGCCATTTTTTGACGCGCTTATCCAATTGGCCTATCATCTTTGGTATCAAGATAACTGACTTCCCAATCATTTGCTAAATCGAAAGAGATTTTTCTACCATCACATGAAACAGAAGAATCGGCTATAATTACGCCAGTGGCCACTGGCATTAAGACAATCAACTGATCACCAAACGACAGATACCAATTAACTTAATACCAGCCTTAAATTACTCTTATTTGCTCAGGATGCAAGAGGCGCAAATCTCTTTCAGTAAACTTCATTAACTTTTGAAGAAACTGCCCTAGCCCTATAGCCAATGACTGAAGGATGAAAACTATATACAGGGGATAAATAACAAGTCAGAATAGAGAGACAATATTATTCACTGAAAGGAATTACAGTCATTGGCACTGATAAACAATGCTTGGCACTGATAAGTTTCATACAAATCTGACCAATAGCTGCTAAGTACTGAGAAATAGTGCGGGCTAGACTAAGTGAAATAACAAAACATCAAAGAACAATAACTCCCCTTAAAATGGATCCGAAGTCTTCACGCGATCGTCAGTCTTCATCCTCCATCGTTGTCCAATCAAGACCTGAAAATGCAATAAATAGAGACATGGATTAGAACCTGAATGACAACCGTCTGTTTTCGCATGTTAAAAAATGACCTAAGATTAACTTTACCTAACTTTTGACTCGGACACACTCAAGGATAAACTTATAATTAACTAGACAAAAAAATGCCCGCAAGCTATATATGATTGGACGCCTTTAAAAGAAACATCTCCACTGGTGATAAGCGGAGCTTAATGCTTGGCACTGACAAGTTTAAATTGAAATCGACCGTAGCCTAGTGGTAGATGTCCGTTTTGCCGTAGCCTAGTGGTGGGTGAAGTGTCGGTTTCGAGTGGAAACGGTCGATGTGGTTTGCTCAAGTGCCTACAATGCCATATGGTAGTACAGCGGCCATTTTTTGACGCGCTTATCCAATTGGCCTATCATCTTTGGTATCAAGATAACTGACTTCCCAATCATTTGCTAAATCGAAAGAGATTTTTCTACCATCACATGAAACAGAAGAATCGGCTATAATTACGCCAGTGGCCACTGGCATTAAGACAATCAACTGATCACCAAACGACAGATACCAATTAACTTAATACCAGCCTTAAATTAATCCTTATTTGCTCAGGATGCAAGAGGCGCAAATCTCTTTCAGTAAACTTCATTAACTTTTGAAGAAACTGCCCTAGCCCTATAGCCAATGACTGAAGGATGAAAACTATATACAGGGGATAAATAACAAGTTAGAATAGAGAGACAATATTATTCCCTGAAAGGAATTACAGTCATTTGCACTGATAAACAATGCTTGGCACTGATAAGTTTCATACAAATCTGACCAATAGCTGCTAAGTACTGAGAAATAGTGCGGGCTAGACTAAGTGAAATAACAAAACATCAAAGAACAATAACTCCCCTTAAAATGGATCCGAAGTCTTCACGCGATCGTCAGTCTTCATCCTCCATCGTTGTCCAATCAAGACCTGAAAATGCAATAAATAGAGACATGGATTAGAACCTGAATGACAACCGTCTGTTTTCGCATGTTAAAAAATGACCTAAGATTAACTTTACCTAACTTTTGACTCGGACACACTCAAGGATAAACTTATAATTAACTAGACAAAAAAATGCCCGCAAGCTATATATGATTGGACGCCTTTAAAAGAAACATCTCCACTGGTGATAAGCGGAGCTTAATGCTTGGCACTGACAAGTTTAAATTGAAATCGACCGTAGCCTAGTGGTAGATGTCCGTTTTGCCGTAGCCTAGTGGTGGGTGAAGTGTCGGTTTCGAGTGGAAACGGTCGATGTGGTTTGCTCAAGTGCCTACAATGCCATATGGTAGTACAGCGGCCAT
This sequence comes from Spisula solida, assembly GCA_947247005.1. Classification (NCBI taxonomy): domain Eukaryota; kingdom Metazoa; phylum Mollusca; class Bivalvia; order Venerida; family Mactridae; genus Spisula; species Spisula solida. The sequence continues at coordinate 7,267,153 of OX365947.1, forward strand.
TTTTTGACGCGCTTATCCAATTGGCCTATCATCTTTGGTATCAAGATAACTGACTTCCCAATCATTTGCTAAATCGAAAGAGATTTTTCTACCATCACATGAAACAGAAGAATCGGCTATAATTACGCCAGTGGCCACTGGCATTAAGACAATCAACTGATCACCAAACGACAGATACCAATTAACTTAATACCAGCCTTAAATTACTCTTATTTGCTCAGGATGCAAGAGGCGCAAATCTCTTTCAGTAAACTTCATTAACTTTTGAAGAAACTGCCCTAGCCCTATAGCCAATGACTGAAGGATGAAAACTATATACAGGGGATAAATAACAAGTCAGAATAGAGAGACAATATTATTCACTGAAAGGAATTACAGTCATTGGCACTGATAAACAATGCTTGGCACTGATAAGTTTCATACAAATCTGACCAATAGCTGCTAAGTACTGAGAAATAGTGCGGGCTAGACTAAGTGAAATAACAAAACATCAAAGAACAATAACTCCCCTTAAAATGGATCCGAAGTCTTCACGCGATCGTCAGTCTTCATCCTCCATCGTTGTCCAATCAAGACCTGAAAATGCAATAAATAGAGACATGGATTAGAACCTGAATGACAACTGTCTGTTTTCGCATGTTAAAAAATGACCTAAGATTAACTTTACCTAACTTTTGACTCGGACACACTCAAGGATAAACTTATAATTAACTAGACAAAAAAATGCCCGCAAGCTATATATGATTGGACGCCTTTAAAAGAAACATCTCCACTGGTGATAAGCGGAGCTTAATGCTTGGCACTGACAAGTTTAAATTGAAATCGACCGTAGCCTAGTGGTAGATGTCCGTTTTGCCGTAGCCTAGTGGTGGGTGAAGTGTCGGTTTCGAGTGGAAACGGTCGATGTGGTTTGCTCAAGTGCCTACAATGCCATATGGTAGTACAGCGGCCATTTTTTGACGCGCTTATCCAATTGGCCTATCATCTTTGGTATCAAGATAACTGACTTCCCAATCATTTGCTAAATCGAAAGAGATTTTTCTACCATCACATGAAACAGAAGAATCGGCTATAATTACGCCAGTGGCCACTGGCATTAAGACAATCAACTGATCACCAAACGACAGATACCAATTAACTTAATACCAGCCTTAAATTACTCTTATTTGCTCAGGATGCAAGAGGCGCAAATCTCTTTCAGTAAACTTCATTAACTTTTGAAGAAACTGCCCTAGCCCTATAGCCAATGACTGAAGGATGAAAACTATATACAGGGGATAAATAACAAGTCAGAATAGAGAGACAATATTATTCACTGAAAGGAATTACAGTCATTGGCACTGATAAACAATGCTTGGCACTGATAAGTTTCATACAAATCTGACCAATAGCTGCTAAGTACTGAGAAATAGTGCGGGCTAGACTAAGTGAAATAACAAAACATCAAAGAACAATAACTCCCCTTAAAATGGATCCGAAGTCTTCACGCGATCGTCAGTCTTCATCCTCCATCGTTGTCCAATCAAGACCTGAAAATGCAATAAATAGAGACATGGATTAGAACCTGAATGACAACCGTCTGTTTTCGCATGTTAAAAAATGACCTAAGATTAACTTTACCTAACTTTTGACTCGGACACACTCAAGGATAAACTTATAATTAACTAGACAAAAAAATGCCCGCAAGCTATATATGATTGGACGCCTTTAAAAGAAACATCTCCACTGGTGATAAGCGGAGCTTAATGCTTGGCACTGACAAGTTTAAATTGAAATCGACCGTAGCCTAGTGGTAGATGTCCGTTTTGCCGTAGCCTAGTGGTGGGTGAAGTGTCGGTTTCGAGTGGAAACGGTCGATGTGGTTTGCTCAAGTGCCTACAATGCCATATGGTAGTACAGCGGCCATTTTTTGACGCGCTTATCCAATTGGCCTATCATCTTTGGTATCAAGATAACTGACTTCCCAATCATTTGCTAAATCGAAAGAGATTTTTCTACCATCACATGAAACAGAAGAATCGGCTATAATTACGCCAGTGGCCACTGGCATTAAGACAATCAACTGATCACCAAACGACAGATACCAATTAACTTAATACCAGCCTTAAATTACTCTTATTTGCTCAGGATGCAAGAGGCGCAAATCTCTTTCAGTAAACTTCATTAACTTTTGAAGAAACTGCCCTAGCCCTATAGCCAATGACTGAAGGATGAAAACTATATACAGGGGATAAATAACAAGTCAGAATAGAGAGACAATATTATTCACTGAAAGGAATTACAGTCATTGGCACTGATAAACAATGCTTGGCACTGATAAGTTTCATACAAATCTGACCAATAGCTGCTAAGTACTGAGAAATAGTGCGGGCTAGACTAAGTGAAATAACAAAACATCAAAGAACAATAACTCCCCTTAAAATGGATCCGAAGTCTTCACGCGATCGTCAGTCTTCATCCTCCATCGTTGTCCAATCAAGACCTGAAAATGCAATAAATAGAGACATGGATTAGAACCTGAATGACAACCGTCTGTTTTCGCATGTTAAAAAATGACCTAAGATTAACTTTACCTAACTTTTGACTCGGACACACTCAAGGATAAACTTATAATTAACTAGACAAAAAAATGCCCGCAAGCTATATATGATTGGACGCCTTTAAAAGAAACATCTCCACTGGTGATAAGCGGAGCTTAATGCTTGGCACTGACAAGTTTAAATTGAAATCGACCGTAGCCTAGTGGTAGATGTCCGTTTTGCCGTAGCCTAGTGGTGGGTGAAGTGTCGGTTTCGAGTGGAAACGGTCGATGTGGTTTGCTCAAGTGCCTACAATGCCATATGGTAGTACAGCGGCCATTTTTTGACGCGCTTATCCAATTGGCCTATCATCTTTGGTATCAAGATAACTGACTTCCCAATCATTTGCTAAATCGAAAGAGATTTTTCTACCATCACATGAAACAGAAGAATCGGCTATAATTACGCCAGTGGCCACTGGCATTAAGACAATCAACTGATCACCAAACGACAGATACCAATTAACTTAATACCAGCCTTAAATTACTCTTATTTGCTCAGGATGCAAGAGGCGCAAATCTCTTTCAGTAAACTTCATTAACTTTTGAAGAAACTGCCCTAGCCCTATAGCCAATGACTGAAGGATGAAAACTATATACAGGGGATAAATAACAAGTCAGAATAGAGAGACAATATTATTCACTGAAAGGAATTACAGTCATTGGCACTGATAAACAATGCTTGGCACTGATAAGTTTCATACAAATCTGACCAATAGCTGCTAAGTACTGAGAAATAGTGCGGGCTAGACTAAGTGAAATAACAAAACATCAAAGAACAATAACTCCCCTTAAAATGGATCCGAAGTCTTCACGCGATCGTCAGTCTTCATCCTCCATCGTTGTCCAATCAAGACCTGAAAATGCAATAAATAGAGACATGGATTAGAACCTGAATGACAACCGTCTGTTTTCGCATGTTAAAAAATGACCTAAGATTAACTTTACCTAACTTTTGACTCGGACACACTCAAGGATAAACTTATAATTAACTAGACAAAAAAATGCCCGCAAGCTATATATGATTGGACGCCTTTAAAAGAAACATCTCCACTGGTGATAAGCGGAGCTTAATGCTTGGCACTGACAAGTTTAAATTGAAATCGACCGTAGCCTAGTGGTAGATGTCCGTTTTGCCGTAGCCTAGTGGTGGGTGAAGTGTCGGTTTCGAGTGGAAACGGTCGATGTGGTTTGCTCAAGTGCCTACAATGCCATATGGTAGTACAGCGGCCATTTTTTGACGCGCTTATCCAATTGGCCTATCATCTTTGGTATCAAGATAACTGACTTCCCAATCATTTGCTAAATCGAAAGAGATTTTTCTACCATCACATGAAACAGAAGAATCGGCTATAATTACGCCAGTGGCCACTGGCATTAAGACAATCAACTGATCACCAAACGACAGATACCAATTAACTTAATACCAGCCTTAAATTAATCCTTATTTGCTCAGGATGCAAGAGGCGCAAATCTCTTTCAGTAAACTTCATTAACTTTTGAAGAAACTGCCCTAGCCCTATAGCCAATGACTGAAGGATGAAAACTATATACAGGGGATAAATAACAGTCAGAATAGAGAGACAATATTATTCACTGAAAGGAATTACAGTCATTGGCACTGATAAACAATGCTTGGCACTGATAAGTTTCATACAAATCTGACCAATAGCTGCTAAGTACTGAGAAATAGTGCGGGCTAGACTAAGTGAAATAACAAAACATCAAAGAACAATAACTCCCCTTAAAATGGATCCGAAGTCTTCACGCGATCGTCAGTCTTCATCCTCCATCGTTGTCCAATCAAGACCTGAAAATGCAATAAATAGAGACATGGATTAGAACCTGAATGACAACCGTCTGTTTTCGCATGTTAAAAAATGACCTAAGATTAACTTTACCTAACTTTTGACTCGGACACACTCAAGGATAAACTTATAATTAACTAGACAAAAAAATGCCCGCAAGCTATATATGATTGGACGCCTTTAAAAGAAACATCTCCACTGGTGATAAGCGGAGCTTAATGCTTGGCACTGACAAGTTTAAATTGAAATCGACCGTAGCCTAGTGGTAGATGTCCGTTTTGCCGTAGCCTAGTGGTGGGTGAAGTGTCGGTTTCGAGTGGAAACGGTCGATGTGGTTTGCTCAAGTGCCTACAATGCCATATGGTAGTACAGCGGCCATTTTTTGACGCGCTTATCCAATTGGCCTATCATCTTTGGTATCAAGATAACTGACTTCCCAATCATTTGCTAAATCGAAAGAGATTTTTCTACCATCACATGAAACAGAAGAATCGGCTATAATTACGCCAGTGGCCACTGGCATTAAGACAATCAACTGATCACCAAACGACAGATACCAATTAACTTAATACCAGCCTTAAATTAATCCTTATTTGCTCAGGATGCAAGAGGCGCAAATCTCTTTCAGTAAACTTCATTAACTTTTGAAGAAACTGCCCTAGCCCTATAGCCAATGACTGAAGGATGAAAACTATATACAGGGGATAAATAACAAGTCAGAATAGAGAGACAATATTATTCACTGAAAGGAATTACAGTCATTGGCACTGATAAACAATGCTTGGCACTGATAAGTTTCATACAAATCTGACCAATAGCTGCTAAGTACTGAGAAATAGTGCGGGCTAGACTAAGTGAAATAACAAAACATCAAAGAACAATAACTCCCCTTAAAATGGATCCGAAGTCTTCACGCGATCGTCAGTCTTCATCCTCCATCGTTGTCCAATCAAGACCTGAAAATGCAATAAATAGAGACATGGATTAGAACCTGAATGACAACCGTCTGTTTTCGCATGTTAAAAAATGACCTAAGATTAACTTTACCTAACTTTTGACTCGGACACACTCAAGGATAAACTTATAATTAACTAGACAAAAAAATGCCCGCAAGCTATATATGATTGGACGCCTTTAAAAGAAACATCTCCACTGGTGATAAGCGGAGCTTAATGCTTGGCACTGACAAGTTTAAATTGAAATCGACCGTAGCCTAGTGGTAGATGTCCGTTTTGCCGTAGCCTAGTGGTGGGTGAAGTGTCGGTTTCGAGTGGAAACGGTCGATGTGGTTTGCTCAAGTGCCTACAATGCCATATGGTAGTACAGCGGCCATTTTTTGACGCGCTTATCCAATTGGCCTATCATCTTTGGTATCAAGATAACTGACTTCCCAATCATTTGCTAAATCGAAAGAGATTTTTCTACCATCACATGAAACAGAAGAATCGGCTATAATTACGCCAGTGGCCACTGGCATTAAGACAATCAACTGATCACCAAACGACAGATACCAATTAACTTAATACCAGCCTTAAATTAATCCTTATTTGCTCAGGATGCAAGAGGCGCAAATCTCTTTCAGTAAACTTCATTAACTTTTGAAGAAACTGCCCTAGCCCTATAGCCAATGACTGAAGGATGAAAACTATATACAGGGGATAAATAACAGTCAGAATAGAGAGACAATATTATTCACTGAAAGGAATTGCAGTCATTGGCACTGATAAACAATGCTTGGCACTGATAAGTTTCATACAAATCTGACCAATAGCTGCTAAGTACTGAGAAATAGTGCGGGCTAGACTAAGTGAAATAACAAAACATCAAAGAACAATAACTCCCCTTAAAATGGATCCGAAGTCTTCACGCGATCGTCAGTCTTCATCCTCCATCGTTGTCCAATCAAGACCTGAAAATGCAATAAATAGAGACATGGATTAGAACCTGAATGACAACCGTCTGTTTTCGCATGTTAAAAAATGACCTAAGATTAACTTTACCTAACTTTTGACTCGGACACACTCAAGGATAAACTTATAATTAACTAGACAAAAAAATGCCCGCAAGCTATATATGATTGGACGCCTTTAAAAGAAACATCTCCACTGGTGATAAGCGGAGCTTAATGCTTGGCACTGACAAGTTTAAATTGAAATCGACCGTAGCCTCGTGGTAGATGTCCGTTTTGCCGTAGCCTAGTGGTGGGTGAAGTGTCGGTTTCGAGTGGAAACGGTCGATGTGGTTTGCTCAAGTGCCTACAATGCCATATGGTAGTACAGCGGCCATTTTTTGACGCGCTTATCCAATTGGCCTATCATCTTTGGTATCAAGATAACTGACTTCCCAATCATTTGCTAAATCGAAAGAGATTTTTCTACCATCACATGAAACAGAAGAATCGGCTATAATTACGCCAGTGGCCACTGGCATTAAGACAATCAACTGATCACCAAACGACAGATACCAATTAACTTAATACCAGCCTTAAATTAATCCTTATTTGCTCAGGATGCAAGAGGCGCAAATCTCTTTCAGTAAACTTCATTAACTTTTGAAGAAACTGCCCTAGCCCTATAGCCAATGACTGAAGGATGAAAACTATATACAGGGGATAAATAACAAGTCAGAATAGAGAGACAATATTATTCACTGAAAGGAATTACAGTCATTGGCACTGATAAACAATGCTTGGCACTGATAAGTTTCATACAAATCTGACCAATAGCTGCTAAGTACTGAGAAATAGTGCGGGCTAGACTAAGTGAAATAACAAAACATCAAAGAACAATAACTCCCCTTAAAATGGATCCGAAGTCTTCACGCGATCGTCAGTCTTCATCCTCCATCGTTGTCCAATCAAGACCTGAAAATGCAATAAATAGAGACATGGATTAGAACCTGAATGACAACCGTCTGTTTTCGCATGTTAAAAAATGACCTAAGATTAACTTTACCTAACTTTTGACTCGGACACACTCAAGGATAAACTTATAATTAACTAGACAAAAAAATGCCCGCAAGCTATATATGATTGGACGCCTTTAAAAGAAACATCTCCACTGGTGATAAGCGGAGCTTAATGCTTGGCACTGACAAGTTTAAATTGAAATCGACCGTAGCCTAGTGGTAGATGTCCGTTTTGCCGTAGCCTAGTGGTGGGTGAAGTGTCGGTTTCGAGTGGAAACGGTCGATGTGGTTTGCTCAAGTGCCTACAATGCCATATGGTAGTACAGCGGCCATTTTTTGACGCGCTTATCCAATTGGCCTATCATCTTTGGTATCAAGATAACTGACTTCCCAATCATTTGCTAAATCGAAAGAGATTTTTCTACCATCACATGAAACAGAAGAATCGGCTATAATTACGCCAGTGGCCACTGGCATTAAGACAATCAACTGATCACCAAACGACAGATACCAATTAACTTAATACCAGCCTTAAATTAATCCTTATTTGCTCAGGATGCAAGAGGCGCAAATCTCTTTCAGTAAACTTCATTAACTTTTGAAGAAACTGCCCTAGCCCTATAGCCAATGACTGAAGGATGAAAACTATATACAGGGGATAAATAACAGTCAGAATAGAGAGACAATATTATTCACTGAAAGGAATTGCAGTCATTGGCACTGATAAACAATGCTTGGCACTGATAAGTTTCATACAAATCTGACCAATAGCTGCTAAGTACTGAGAAATAGTGCGGGCTAGACTAAGTGAAATAACAAAACATCAAAGAACAATAACTCCCCTTAAAATGGATCCGAAGTCTTCACGCGATCGTCAGTCTTCATCCTCCATCGTTGTCCAATCAAGACCTGAAAATGCAATAAATAGAGACATGGATTAGAACCTGAATGACAACCGTCTGTTTTCGCATGTTAAAAAATGACCTAAGATTAACTTTACCTAACTTTTGACTCGGACACACTCAAGGATAAACTTATAATTAACTAGACAAAAAAATGCCCGCAAGCTATATATGATTGGACGCCTTTAAAAGAAACATCTCCACTGGTGATAAGCGGAGCTTAATGCTTGGCACTGACAAGTTTAAATTGAAATCGACCGTAGCCTCGTGGTAGATGTCCGTTTTGCCGTAGCCTAGTGGTGGGTGAAGTGTCGGTTTCGAGTGGAAACGGTCGATGTGGTTTGCTCAAGTGCCTCCAATGCCATATGGTAGTACAGCGGCCATTTTTTGACGCGCTTATCCAATTGGCCTATCATCTTTGGTATCAAGATAACTGACTTCCCAATCATTTGCTAAATCGAAAGAGATTTTTCTACCATCACATGAAACAGAAGAATCGGCTATAATTACGCCAGTGGCCACTGGCATTAAGACAATCAACTGATCACCAAACGACAGATACCAATTAACTTAATACCAGCCTTAAATTAATCCTTATTTGCTCAGGATGCAAGAGGCGCAAATCTCTTTCAGTAAACTTCATTAACTTTTGAAGAAACTGCCCTAGCCCTATAGCCAATGACTGAAGGATGAAAACTATATACAGGGGATAAATAACAAGTCAGAATAGAGAGACAATATTATTCACTGAAAGGAATTACAGTCATTGGCACTGATAAACAATGCTTGGCACTGATAAGTTTCATACAAATCTGACCAATAGCTGCTAAGTACTGAGAAATAGTGCGGGCTAGACTAAGTGAAATAACAAAACATCAAAGAACAATAACTCCCCTTAAAATGGATCCGAAGTCTTCACGCGATCGTCAGTCTTCATCCTCCATCGTTGTCCAATCAAGACCTGAAAATGCAATAAATAGAGACATGGATTAGAACCTGAATGACAACCGTCTGTTTTCGCATGTTAAAAAATGACCTAAGATTAACTTTACCTAACTTTTGACTCGGACACACTCAAGGATAAACTTATAATTAACTAGACAAAAAAATGCCCGCAAGCTATATATGATTGGACGCCTTTAAAAGAAACATCTCCACTGGTGATAAGCGGAGCTTAATGCTTGGCACTGACAAGTTTAAATTGAAATCGACCGTAGCCTCGTGGTAGATGTCCGTTTTGCCGTAGCCTAGTGGTGGGTGAAGTGTCGGTTTCGAGTGGAAACGGTCGATGTGGTTTGCTCAAGTGCCTACAATGCCATATGGTAGTACAGCGGCCATTTTTTGACGCGCTTATCCAATTGGCCTATCATCTTTGGTATCAAGATAACTGACTTCCCAATCATTTGCTAAATCGAAAGAGATTTTTCTACCATCACATGAAACAGAAGAATCGGCTATAATTACGCCAGTGGCCACTGGCATTAAGACAATCAACTGATCACCAAACGACAGATACCAATTAACTTAATACCAGCCTTAAATTAATCCTTATTTGCTCAGGATGCAAGAGGCGCAAATCTCTTTCAGTAAACTTCATTAACTTTTGAAGAAACTGCCCTAGCCCTATAGCCAATGACTGAAGGATGAAAACTATATACAGGGGATAAATAACAAGTCAGAATAGAGAGACAATATTATTCACTGAAAGGAATTACAGTCATTGGCACTGATAAACAATGCTTGGCACTGATAAGTTTCATACAAATCTGACCAATAGCTGCTAAGTACTGAGAAATAGTGCGGGCTAGACTAAGTGAAATAACAAAACATCAAAGAACAATAACTCCCCTTAAAATGGATCCGAAGTCTTCACGCGATCGTCAGTCTTCATCCTCCATCGTTGTCCAATCAAGACCTGAAAATGCAATAAATAGAGACATGGATTAGAACCTGAATGACAACCGTCTGTTTTCGCATGTTAAAAAATGACCTAAGATTAACTTTACCTAACTTTTGACTCGGACACACTCAAGGATAAACTTATAATTAACTAGACAAAAAAATGCCCGCAAGCTATATATGATTGGACGCCTTTAAAAGAAACATCTCCACTGGTGATAAGCGGAGCTTAATGCTTGGCACTGACAAGTTTAAATTGAAATCGACCGTAGCCTAGTGGTAGATGTCCGTTTTGCCGTAGCCTAGTGGTGGGTGAAGTGTCGGTTTCGAGTGGAAACGGTCGATGTGGTTTGCTCAAGTGCCTACAATGCCATATGGTAGTACAGCGGCCATTTTTTGACGCGCTTATCCAATTGGCCTATCATCTTTGGTATCAAGATAACTGACTTCCCAATCATTTGCTAAATCGAAAGAGATTTTTCTACCATCACATGAAACAGAAGAATCGGCTATAATTACGCCAGTGGCCACTGGCATTAAGACAATCAACTGATCACCAAACGACAGATACCAATTAACTTAATACCAGCCTTAAATTAATCCTTATTTGCTCAGGATGCAAGAGGCGCAAATCTCTTTCAGTAAACTTCATTAACTTTTGAAGAAACTGCCCTAGCCCTATAGCCAATGACTGAAGGATGAAAACTATATACAGGGGATAAATAACAGTCAGAATAGAGAGACAATATTATTCACTGAAAGGAATTGCAGTCATTGGCACTGATAAACAATGCTTGGCACTGATAAGTTTCATACAAATCTGACCAATAGCTGCTAAGTACTGAGAAATAGTGCGGGCTAGACTAAGTGAAATAACAAAACATCAAAGAACAATAACTCCCCTTAAAATGGATCCGAAGTCTTCACGCGATCGTCAGTCTTCATCCTCCATCGTTGTCCAATCAAGACCTGAAAATGCAATAAATAGAGACATGGATTAGAACCTGAATGACAACCGTCTGTTTTCGCATGTTAAAAAATGACCTAAGATTAACTTTACCTAACTTTTGACTCGGACACACTCAAGGATAAACTTATAATTAACTAGACAAAAAAATGCCCGCAAGCTATATATGATTGGACGCCTTTAAAAGAAACATCTCCACTGGTGATAAGCGGAGCTTAATGCTTGGCACTGACAAGTTTAAATTGAAATCGACCGTAGCCTCGTGGTAGATGTCCGTTTTGCCGTAGCCTAGTGGTGGGTGAAGTGTCGGTTTCGAGTGGAAACGGTCGATGTGGTTTGCTCAAGTGCCTCCAATGCCATATGGTAGTACAGCGGCCATTTTTTGACGCGCTTATCCAATTGGCCTATCATCTTTGGTATCAAGATAACTGACTTCCCAATCATTTGCTAAATCGAAAGAGATTTTTCTACCATCACATGAAACAGAAGAATCGGCTATAATTACGCCAGTGGCCACTGGCATTAAGACAATCAACTGATCACCAAACGACAGATACCAATTAACTTAATACCAGCCTTAAATTAATCCTTATTTGCTCAGGATGCAAGAGGCGCAAATCTCTTTCAGTAAACTTCATTAACTTTTGAAGAAACTGCCCTAGCCCTATAGCCAATGACTGAAGGATGAAAACTATATACAGGGGATAAATAACAAGTCAGAATAGAGAGACAATATTATTCACTGAAAGGAATTACAGTCATTGGCACTGATAAACAATGCTTGGCACTGATAAGTTTCATACAAATCTGACCAATAGCTGCTAAGTACTGAGAAATAGTGCGGGCTAGACTAAGTGAAATAACAAAACATCAAAGAACAATAACTCCCCTTAAAATGGATCCGAAGTCTTCACGCGATCGTCAGTCTTCATCCTCCATCGTTGTCCAATCAAGACCTGAAAATGCAATAAATAGAGACATGGATTAGAACCTGAATGACAACCGTCTGTTTTCGCATGTTAAAAAATGACCTAAGATTAACTTTACCTAACTTTTGACTCGGACACACTCAAGGATAAACTTATAATTAACTAGACAAAAAAATGCCCGCAAGCTATATATGATTGGACGCCTTTAAAAGAAACATCTCCACTGGTGATAAGCGGAGCTTAATGCTTGGCACTGACAAGTTTAAATTGAAATCGACCGTAGCCTAGTGGTAGATGTCCGTTTTGCCGTAGCCTAGTGGTGGGTGAAGTGTCGGTTTCGAGTGGAAACGGTCGATGTGGTTTGCTCAAGGCCTACAATGCCATATGGTAGTACAGCGGCCATTTTTTGACGCGCTTATCCAATTGGCCTATCATCTTTGGTATCAAGATAACTGACTTCCCAATCATTTGCTAAATCGAAAGAGATTTATCAACTGATCACCAAACGACAGATACCAATTAACTTAATACCAGCCTTAAATTAATCCTTATTTGCTCAGGATGCAAGAGGCGCAAATCTCTTTCAGTAAACTTCATTAACTTTTGAAGAAACTGCCCTAGCCCTATAGCCAATGACTGAAGGATGAAAACTATATACAGGGGATAAATAACAGTCAGAATAGAGAGACAATATTATTCACTGAAAGGAATTACAGTCATTGGCACTGATAAACAATGCTTGGCACTGATAAGTTTCATACAAATCTGACCAATAGCTGCTAAGTACTGAGAAATAGTGCGGGCTAGACTAAGTGAAATAACAAAACATCAAAGAACAATAACTCCCCTTAAAATGGATCCGAAGTCTTCACGCGATCGTCAGTCTTCATCCTCCATCGTTGTCCAATCAAGACCTGAAAATGCAATAAATAGAGACATGGATTAGAACCTGAATGACAACCGTCTGTTTTCGCATGTTAAAAAATGACCTAAGATTAACTTTACCTAACTTTTGACTCGGACACACTCAAGGATAAACTTATAATTAACTAGACAAAAAAATGCCCGCAAGCTATATATGATTGGACGCCTTTAAAAGAAACATCTCCACTGGTGATAAGCGGAGCTTAATGCTTGGCACTGACAAGTTTAAATTGAAATCGACCGTAGCCTAGTGGTAGATGTCCGTTTTGCCGTAGCCTAGTGGTGGGTGAAGTGTCGGTTTCGAGTGGAAACGGTCGATGTGGTTTGCTCAAGTGCCTACAATGCCATATGGTAGTACAGCGGCCATTTTTTGACGCGCTTATCCAATTGGCCTATCATCTTTGGTATCAAGATAACTGACTTCCCAATCATTTGCTAAATCGAAAGAGATTTTTCTACCATCACATGAAACAGAAGAATCGGCTATAATTACGCCAGTGGCCACTGGCATTAAGACAATCAACTGATCACCAGACGACAGATACCAATTAACTTAATACCAGCCTTAAATTAATCCTTATTTGCTCAGGATGCAAGAGGCGCAAATCTCTTTCAGTAAACTTCATTAACTTTTGAAGAAACTGCCCTAGCCCTATAGCCAATGACTGAAGGATGAAAACTATATACAGGGGATAAATAACAGTCAGAATAGAGAGACAATATTATTCACTGAAAGGAATTACAGTCATTGGCACTGATAAACAATGCTTGGCACTGATAAGTTTCATACAAATCTGACCAATAGCTGCTAAGTACTGAGAAATAGTGCGGGCTAGACTAAGTGAAATAACAAAACATCAAAGAACAATAACTCCCCTTAAAATGGATCCGAAGTCTTCACGCGATCGTCAGTCTTCATCCTCCATCGTTGTCCAATCAAGACCTGAAAATACAATAAATAGAGACATGGATTAGAACCTGAATGACAACCGTCTGTTTTCGCATGTTAAAAAATGACCTAAGATTAACTTTACCTAACTTTTGACTCGGACACACTCAAGGATAAACTTATAATTAACTAGACAAAAAAATGCCCGCAAGCTATATATGATTGGACGCCTTTAAAAGAAACATCTCCACTGGTGATAAGCGGAGCTTAATGCTTGGCACTGACAAGTTTAAATTGAAATCGACCGTAGCCTAGTGGTAGATGTCCGTTTTGCCGTAGCCTAGTGGTGGGTGAAGTGTCGGTTTCGAGTGGAAACGGTCGATGTGGTTTGCTCAAGTGCCTACAATGCCATATGGTAGTACAGCGGCCATTTTTTGACGCGCTTATCCAATTGGCCTATCATCTTTGGTATCAAGATAACTGACTTCCCAATCATTTGCTAAATCGAAAGAGATTTTTCTACCATCACATGAAACAGAAGAATCGGCTATAATTACGCCAGTGGCCACTGGCATTAAGACAATCAACTGATCACCAAACGACAGATACCAATTAACTTAATACCAGCCTTAAATTAATCCTTATTTGCTCAGGATGCAAGAGGCGCAAATCTCTTTCAGTAAACTTCATTAACTTTTGAAGAAACTGCCCTAGCCCTATAGCCAATGACTGAAGGATGAAAACTATATACAGGGGATAAATAACAGTCAGAATAGAGAGACAATATTATTCACTGAAAGGAATTACAGTCATTGGCACTGATAAACAATGCTTGGCACTGATAAGTTTCATACAAATCTGACCAATAGCTGCTAAGTACTGAGAAATAGTGCGGGCTAGACTAAGTGAAATAACAAAACATCAAAGAACAATAACTCCCCTTAAAATGGATCCGAAGTCTTCACGCGATCGTCAGTCTTCATCCTCCATCGTTGTCCAATCAAGACCTGAAAATGCAATAAATAGAGACATGGATTAGAACCTGAATGACAACCGTCTGTTTTCGCATGTTAAAAAATGACCTAAGATTAACTTTACCTAACTTTTGACTCGGACACACTCAAGGATAAACTTATAATTAACTAGACAAAAAAATGCCCGCAAGCTATATATGATTGGACGCCTTTAAAAGAAACATCTCCACTGGTGATAAGCGGAGCTTAATGCTTGGCACTGACAAGTTTAAATTGAAATCGACCGTAGCCTAGTGGTAGATGTCCGTTTTGCCGTAGCCTAGTGGTGGGTGAAGTGTCGGTTTCGAGTGGAAACGGTCGATGTGGTTTGCTCAAGTGCCTACAATGCCATATGGTAGTACAGCGGCCATTTTTTGACGCGCTTATCCAATTGGCCTATCATCTTTGGTATCAAGATAACTGACTTCCCAATCATTTGCTAAATCGAAAGAGATTTTTCTACCATCACATGAAACAGAAGAATCGGCTATAATTACGCCAGTGGCCACTGGCATTAAGACAATCAACTGATCACCAGACGACAGATACCAATTAACTTAATACCAGCCTTAAATTAATCCTTATTTGCTCAGGATGCAAGAGGCGCAAATCTCTTTCAGTAAACTTCATTAACTTTTGAAGAAACTGCCCTAGCCCTATAGCCAATGACTGAAGGATGAAAACTATATACAGGGGATAAATAACAGTCAGAATAGAGAGACAATATTATTCACTGAAAGGAATTACAGTCATTGGCACTGATAAACAATGCTTGGCACTGATAAGTTTCATACAAATCTGACCAATAGCTGCTAAGTACTGAGAAATAGTGCGGGCTAGACTAAGTGAAATAACAAAACATCAAAGAACAATAACTCCCCTTAAAATGGATCCGAAGTCTTCACGCGATCGTCAGTCTTCATCCTCCATCGTTGTCCAATCAAGACCTGAAAATACAATAAATAGAGACATGGATTAGAACCTGAATGACAACCGTCTGTTTTCGCATGTTAAAAAATGACCTAAGATTAACTTTACCTAACTTTTGACTCGGACACACTCAAGGATAAACTTATAATTAACTAGACAAAAAAATGCCCGCAAGCTATATATGATTGGACGCCTTTAAAAGAAACATCTCCACTGGTGATAAGCGGAGCTTAATGCTTGGCACTGACAAGTTTAAATTGAAATCGACCGTAGCCTAGTGGTAGATGTCCGTTTTGCCGTAGCCTAGTGGTGGGTGAAGTGTCGGTTTCGAGTGGAAACGGTCGATGTGGTTTGCTCAAGTGCCTACAATGCCATATGGTAGTACAGCGGCCATTTTTTGACGCGCTTATCCAATTGGCCTATCATCTTTGGTATCAAGATAACTGACTTCCCAATCATTTGCTAAATCGAAAGAGATTTTTCTACCATCACATGAAACAGAAGAATCGGCTATAATTACGCCAGTGGCCACTGGCATTAAGACAATCAACTGATCACCAAACGACAGATACCAATTAACTTAATACCAGCCTTAAATTAATCCTTATTTGCTCAGGATGCAAGAGGCGCAAATCTCTTTCAGTAAACTTCATTAACTTTTGAAGAAACTGCCCTAGCCCTATAGCCAATGACTGAAGGATGAAAACTATATACAGGGGATAAATAACAGTCAGAATAGAGAGACAATATTATTCACTGAAAGGAATTACAGTCATTGGCACTGATAAACAATGCTTGGCACTGATAAGTTTCATACAAATCTGACCAATAGCTGCTAAGTACTGAGAAATAGTGCGGGCTAGACTAAGTGAAATAACAAAACATCAAAGAACAATAACTCCCCTTAAAATGGATCCGAAGTCTTCACGCGATCGTCAGTCTTCATCCTCCATCGTTGTCCAATCAAGACCTGAAAATGCAATAAATAGAGACATGGATTAGAACCTGAATGACAACCGTCTGTTTTCGCATGTTAAAAAATGACCTAAGATTAACTTTACCTAACGTTTGACTCGGACACACTCAAGGATAAACTTATAATTAACTAGACAAAAAAATGCCCGCAAGCTATATATGATTGGACGCCTTTAAAAGAAACATCTCCACTGTGATAAGCGGAGCTTAATGCTTGGCACTGACAAGTTTAAATTGAAATCGACCGTAGCCTAGTGGTAGATGTCCGTTTTGCCGTAGCCTAGTGGTGGGTGAAGTGTCGGTTTCGAGTGGAAACGGTCGATGTGGTTTGCTCAAGTGCCTACAATGCCATATGGTAGTACAGCGGCCATTTTTTGACGCGCTTATCCAATTGGCCTATCATCTTTGGTATCAAGATAACTGACTTCCCAATCATTTGCTAAATCGAAAGAGATTTTTCTACCATCACATGAAACAGAAGAATCGGCTATAATTACGCCAGTGGCCACTGGCATTAAGACAATCAACTGATCACCAAACGACAGATACCAATTAACTTAATACCAGCCTTAAATTAATCCTTATTTGCTCAGGATGCAAGAGGCGCAAATCTCTTTCAGTAAACTTCATTAACTTTTGAAGAAACTGCCCTAGCCCTATAGCCAATGACTGAAGGATGAAAACTATATACAGGGGATAAATAACAGTCAGAATAGAGAGACAATATTATTCACTGAAAGGAATTACAGTCATTGGCACTGATAAACAATGCTTGGCACTGATAAGTTTCATACAAATCTGACCAATAGCTGCTAAGTACTGAGAAATAGTGCGGGCTAGACTAAGTGAAATAACAAAACATCAAAGAACAATAACTCCCCTTAAAATGGATCCGAAGTCTTCACGCGATCGTCAGTCTTCATCCTCCATCGTTGTCCAATCAAGACCTGAAAATGCAATAAATAGAGACATGGATTAGAACCTGAATGACAACCGTCTGTTTTCGCATGTTAAAAAATGACCTAAGATTAACTTTACCTAACTTTTGACTCGGACACACTCAAGGATAAACTTATAATTAACTAGACAAAAAAATGCCCGCAAGCTATATATGATTGGACGCCTTTAAAAGAAACATCTCCACTGGTGATAAGCGGAGCTTAATGCTTGGCACTGACAAGTTTAAATTGAAATCGACCGTAGCCTAGTGGTAGATGTCCGTTTTGCCGTAGCCTACTGGTGGGTGAAGTGTCGGTTTCGAGTGGAAACGGTCGATGTGGTTTGCTCAAGTGCCTACAATGCCATATGGTAGTACAGCGGCCATTTTTTGACGCGCTTATCCAATTGGCCTATCATCTTTGGTATCAAGATAACTGACTTCCCAATCATTTGCTAAATCGAAAGAGATTTTTCTACCATCACATGAAACAGAAGAATCGGCTATAATTACGCCAGTGGCCACTGGCATTAAGACAATCAACTGATCACCAAACGACAGATACCAATTAACTTAATACCAGCCTTAAATTAATCCTTATTTGCTCAGGATGCAAGAGGCGCAAATCTCTTTCAGTAAACTTCATTAACTTTTGAAGAAACTGCCCTAGCCCTATAGCCAATGACTGAAGGATGAAAACTATATACAGGGGATAAATAACAGTCAGAATAGAGAGACAATATTATTCACTGAAAGGAATTACAGTCATTGGCACTGATAAACAATGCTTGGCACTGATAAGTTTCATACAAATCTGACCAATAGCTGCTAAGTACTGAGAAATAGTGCGGGCTAGACTAAGTGAAATAACAAAACATCAAAGAACAATAACTCCCCTTAAAATGGATCCGAAGTCTTCACGCGATCGTCAGTCTTCATCCTCCATCGTTGTCCAATCAAGACCTGAAAATGCAATAAATAGAGACATGGATTAGAACCTGAATGACAACCGTCTGTTTTCGCATGTTAAAAAATGACCTAAGATTAACTTTACCTAACTTTTGACTCGGACACACTCAAGGATAAACTTATAATTAACTAGACAAAAAAATGCCCGCAAGCTATATATGATTGGACGCCTTTAAAAGAAACATCTCCACTGGTGATAAGCGGAGCTTAATGCTTGGCACTGACAAGTTTAAATTGAAATCGACCGTAGCCTAGTGGTAGATGTCCGTTTTGCCGTAGCCTAGTGGTGGGTGAAGTGTCGGTTTCGAGTGGAAACGGTCGATGTGGTTTGCTCAAGTGCCAACAATGCCATATGGTAGTACAGCGGCCATTTTTTGACGCGCTTATCCAATTGGCCTATCATCTTTGGTATCAAGATAACTGACTTCCCAATCATTTGCTAAATCGAAAGAGATTTTTCTACCATCACATGAAACAGAAGAATCGGCTATAATTACGCCAGTGGCCACTGGCATTAAGACAATCAACTGATCACCAAACGACAGATACCAATTAACTTAATACCAGCCTTAAATTAATCCTTATTTGCTCAGGATGCAAGAGGCGCAAATCTCTTTCAGTAAACTTCATTAACTTTTGAAGAAACTGCCCTAGCCCTATAGCCAATGACTGAAGGATGAAAACTATATACAGGGGATAAATAACAGTCAGAATAGAGAGACAATATTATTCACTGAAAGGAATTACAGTCATTGGCACTGATAAACAATGCTTGGCACTGATAAGTTTCATACAAATCTGACCAATAGCTGCTAAGTACTGAGAAATAGTGCGGGCTAGACTAAGTGAAATAACAAAACATCAAAGAACAATAACTCCCCTTAAAATGGATCCGAAGTCTTCACGCGATCGTCAGTCTTCATCCTCCATCGTTGTCCAATCAAGACCTGAAAATGCAATAAATAGAGACATGGATTAGAACCTGAATGACAACCGTCTGTTTTCGCATGTTAAAAGATGACCTAAGATTAACTTTACCTAACTTTTGACTCGGACACACTCAAGGATAAACTTATAATTAACTAGACAAAAAAATGCCCGCAAGCTATATATGATTGGACGCCTTTAAAAGAAACATCTCCACTGGTGATAAGCGGAGCTTAATGCTTGGCACTGACAAGTTTAAATTGAAATCGACCGTAGCCTAGTGGTAGATGTCCGTTTTGCCGTAGCCTAGTGGTGGGTGAAGTGTCGGTTTCGAGTGGAAACGGTCGATGTGGTTTGCTCAAGTGCCTACAATGCCATATGGTAGTACAGCGGCCATTTTTTGACGCGCTTATCCAATTGGCCTATCATCTTTGGTATCAAGATAACTGACTTCCCAATCATTTGCTAAATCGAAAGAGATTTTTCTACCATCACATGAAACAGAAGAATCGGCTATAATTACGCCAGTGGCCACTGGCATTAAGACAATCAACTGATCACCAAACGACAGATACCAATTAACTTAATACCAGCCTTAAATTAATCCTTATTTGCTCAGGATGCAAGAGGCGCAAATCTCTTTCAGTAAACTTCATTAACTTTTGAAGAAACTGCCCTAGCCCTATAGCCAATGACTGAAGGATGAAAACTATATACAGGGGATAAATAACAGTCAGAATAGAGAGACAATATTATTCACTGAAAGGAATTACAGTCATTGGCACTGATAAACAATGCTTGGCACTGATAAGTTTCATACAAATCTGACCAATAGCTGCTAAGTACTGAGAAATAGTGCGGGCTAGACTAAGTGAAATAACAAAACATCAAAGAACAATAACTCCCCTTAAAATGGATCCGAAGTCTTCACGCGATCGTCAGTCTTCATCCTCCATCGTTGTCCAATCAAGACCTGAAAATGCAATAAATAGAGACATGGATTAGAACCTGAATGACAACCGTCTGTTTTCGCATGTTAAAAAATGACCTAAGATTAACTTTACCTAACGTTTGACTCGGACACACTCAAGGATAAACTTATAATTAACTAGACAAAAAAATGCCCGCAAGCTATATATGATTGGACGCCTTTAAAAGAAACATCTCCACTGGTGATAAGCGGAGCTTAATGCTTGGCACTGACAAGTTTAAATTGAAATCGACCGTAGCCTAGTGGTAGATGTCCGTTTTGCCGTAGCCTAGTGGTGGGTGAAGTGTCGGTTTCGAGTGGAAACGGTCGATGTGGTTTGCTCAAGTGCCTACAATGCCATATGGTAGTACAGCGGCCATTTTTTGACGCGCTTATCCAATTGGCCTATCATCTTTGGTATCAAGATAACTGACTTCCCAATCATTTGCTAAATCGAAAGAGATTTTTCTACCATCACATGAAACAGAAGAATCGGCTATAATTACGCCAGTGGCCACTGGCATTAAGACAATCAACTGATCACCAAACGACAGATACCAATTAACTTAATACCAGCCTTAAATTAATCCTTATTTGCTCAGGATGCAAGAGGCGCAAATCTCTTTCAGTAAACTTCATTAACTTTTGAAGAAACTGCCCTAGCCCTATAGCCAATGACTGAAGGATGAAAACTATATACAGGGGATAAATAACAGTCAGAATAGAGAGACAATATTATTCACTGAAAGGAATTACAGTCATTGGCACTGATAAACAATGCTTGGCACTGATAAGTTTCATACAAATCTGACCAATAGCTGCTAAGTACTGAGAAATAGTGCGGGCTAGACTAAGTGAAATAACAAAACATCAAAGAACAATAACTCCCCTTAAAATGGATCCGAAGTCTTCACGCGATCGTCAGTCTTCATCCTCCATCGTTGTCCAATCAAGACCTGAAAATGCAATAAATAGAGACATGGATTAGAACCTGAATGACAACCGTCTGTTTTCGGATGTTAAAAAATGACCTAAGATTAACTTTACCTAACTTTTGACTCAGACACACTCAAGGATAAACTTATAATTAACTAGACAAAAAAATGCCCGCAAGCTATATATGATTGGACGCCTTTAAAAGAAACATCTCCACTGGTGATAAGCGGAGCTTAATGCTTGGCACTGACAAGTTTAAATTGAAATCGACCGTAGCCTAGTGGTAGATGTCCGTTTTGCCGTAGCCTAGTGGTGGGTGAAGTGTCGGTTTCGAGTGGAAACGGTCGATGTGGTTTGCTCAAGTGCCTACAATGCCATATGGTAGTACAGCGGCCATTTTTTGACGCGCTTATCCAATTGGCCTATCATCTTTGGTATCAAGATAACTGACTTCCCAATCATTTGCTAAATCGAAAGAGATTTTTCTACCATCACATGAAACAGAAGAATCGGCTATAATTACGCCAGTGGCCACTGGCATTAAGACAATCAACTGATCACCAAACGACAGATACCAATTAACTTAATACCAGCCTTAAATTAATCCTTATTTGCTCAGGATGCAAGAGAAACTGCAAGAAACTGCCCTAGCCCTATAGCCAATGACTGAAGGATGAAAACCATATACAGGGGATAAATAACAGTCTGAATAGAGGGATAATATTATTCACTGAAAGGAATTACAGTCATTGGAAGATAAAAGGCTTTGCTTGAATGGACAATTGTAGGCAAAAATAATTAACATTGGAAGATATTAATTACTTCGTAAATCTACATGTTTAAATCATATATTTGAAGTCCATTATGAAAGTTCAATTGTAACTTATGTCAAATGTATCTATTGTTTAGTTTAACCTTGACTCATGTAAACATCAGGGTGCCACCATTTTGAAATGTCATCATGTGATTTTGACGTCAAATTTCTCGGTATTAAGTCATTTACGATAAGGATAAGGACCTTTTATGCTTGACGCGGCTCAAATAGTCTTGTTTCTATAATATTTTTGTGAAATACACAAATCAGTAAAATTCAAACAACATTCTAAAAACTGACATTTTAAGCAGCTCCAACGTGGGAATTACATTTTAAATTTACCTGGCGAACCTTCTTCATCAGGCTGTCCACAATAAAACAGGTAGACAATCAGGAAAAAATGAACAGTTGTCCATCAAATCGATCTTCAGTTGCACCACAATTACCAGTAACGTCTATAGCTCTACTAGGGACACTCAGCACCAGGTAACCAGACTTGGTGGACCTGTAATATAGCATAGTAACACACAATCATAACATGACCATGATTTGCTAAAATTTCAATTCTAACACGATCTGCGGATTAATTCATATATACATAGAGCAAACTAGGGCATGTATTATTACCCCCATAAAACATACCCATCAAATTGGCTGTTACTATTTATGCCCCGTATCACGCGACATATTTATGAATGAATGAACGTTAACTTTATAGATGACAAGGCAAGTTGCACGAGTATCCAGTGTTACAGCTATGACGCATCTATTTTTAGAAACTCCAACATAATCTCAAAACTAAGTTTCATAAAAACTTCTGATAATCAATTCATTTATATTTTTCATTTCATGAAAAAGATACCCTATACTCGTGTTATTAAAATTGTTTCAATGTTTAAAATGTGTTTTTTCCTTCAGGAAATTAAAAAGGTCTTTTTCATTAACGAGGGAGGTAATTGTACCAGCTAATAAGCCACTCAATTTCAGCATGGAATTATGTTCAATGTCAAATGGGTGAAAATGGAATGCACACAGTTAAATAGTATGGGATATTATCGTGTTCAGAATCGAAATAAAAACTCTGTTCTTGTATTTTGTGGGTGAATAAAACACGGGCACTCGTTCAGATGCGGAAAATTAAATCACATTTAATTTTTCCGCATCCAAACTCCTGTCTGTGTTTTATTCACCGACAAAAAACGCAAACAGATTTTTATTTCTTAACCAAAACAAGTCATTATTATTTTGTTCGTTTTAAAAAATCAATATTTAAATTAAATATTTGCTGTTGAGTGTAAGGCTTGGATTATTTTGATGACATATAAATCATGTTCACACTAAACTATGGAAACCTTTGCAGTCTAGAACTGAAGATCAATAGACAACCAGTACTAAGTAATTATTTTGCTATCATTTACTGAAGTCAATATCTAAGTAAAACATAACCTGTCTAGTATGGTGATAATCCAGCACTCTACCAACTGAGCTACCAGGGCTGGCTATTAGCACATTAGAAAAACAGGCATGATTAAACAATATAAACAGACACAACGACTCACCATTTTCTCTCTGTCTCCTCTCATTGTGAAGTGTAGCGCACAGGGTTGACCACATTGATCAGGAAACTCGTCCATTACTGGGACACCAACTATATATATAGTTCCATGAAACCTTGAGGTTCTGTTTCACCTGGATAACCTGTAAAACATATTAAGCATTTAAAACCATATATATCTTTACTAAGCGGCTACTATTAATATTATCATTTGTATATTTGAACAATCAGTTCCAATGCAAGTAAAGGGTAGAGCCGTAACTAAGTTTTGGAACTTGTGGCTGGACCCTTTTACACAGGGTTC
The DNA here is from genome assembly GCA_947247005.1 of Spisula solida. NCBI lineage: Eukaryota > Metazoa > Mollusca > Bivalvia > Venerida > Mactridae > Spisula > Spisula solida. The sequence goes on from OX365947.1 coordinate 7,291,286, forward strand.
GCAAAAACTTTAAAATCCTGTCAGTCTTTCGAAATTTTGTCAGTCCGAATGAACATTTGTCAGTCCAAAAAAATGAAAACAGGTGTATAGAAAATGCACGTTCTTTTTTAATTGCTTAATTCAGAGATAAATACTTTAGAAATGTAAGCTTAAAACACAGTTAATAAGTGATTTCTAATAGGCCTAATTAGATTGTTAACCTTTTTACAATGAGCTCATTCAGTCCATTCAATGAGCATATATCAGACAGAACTTTCTGGCAAGAGAAATGTTATTTCATTTCATTTAATCATTTTACCATTAAATATCAAACATCTTTAATATTAATCATGTTTTCATGTTATAAAGCCCCGTCACAAATACTGAACTCAACTCGACTGAAAAACTAAACTCAAAAACTCAACTCCACTCAAAAACTCCACTCAACTTGACTCAAAACCTCAACTCAACTCAAAACCTCAACTCAACTCAAAAACTTGACTCAAAACCTGAACTGAACTCGACTTAAAAACTCAACTCAAAAACTAATCTCCACTCAAAAACTCAACTCAACTTGCTTAAAAATCTGAACTCATCTCAAAAACTGAACTCAACTCCACTCAAAAACTCAACTCAATTCGACTCAAAAATTCAACTCAACTCGACTAAAAAACTCAACTCAACTCAAAAACTCAACTCCACTCAAAAACTCAACTCAATAACTCAATTTGACTCAAAAACACAACTCAACTCAATAACTCAACTCAAATCAACTCAACTCGACAACTCAATTCAAAAACTTAACTCCACTCAAAAACTGAACTCAACTCGACTCAAAAACTCAACTCAACTTAAAAACTGAACTCAACTCCACTAAAAAACTCAACTCAACTCAAAAACTCAACTCAACTAAAAAAAACTCAATTCAAAAACTCAAATCAACTCGACTCAAAAACTCAAACTAAAAAATCAACTCATCTCAACCAAACCAAATTAAATCAGGTCAATCAATCAATCAATCAATCAATCAATCATAGCCATGGTTACAGATATGATAAAAATATCATTCAATTTGTCTTTTTGGTAAAATACAAGGACACTTTCACGGAAATTAGACATGGTAGCAAAAATGACATTTAGTAGCTATGTCCCTTAATAATTTTCATTTTAAAATTCCTTTGAGACAACCCCTCCGTTTTATATCACTTATCCACTCTCCAAGTCCACATAGGTTGTTCTGTATACATATCTAATAGAAATAATCAAACAAAGCAACAAAGAGCAATAACTTCCCTTAAACTTGATCCGAAATCTTCACCACGGTTCATCTCCATTTTAGCCCTCTATCTTCGTAGACGTCATGTCGTCAATAGCTTTAAATGCAATAGAGACATGAATTAAAACCTAAATGATAACAGTCTGTTTGTGCATGTTAAAAAATGCCCTACAGTAAACTTTTCCCTAACTTCTGTCTGAACACACTGCAAGACCCACCACTTGATCCAGCAGTGCAATGAAGGACAAACGTTTCATTAACTAGATCAAATGCCTGCAAGCTATATATGATTGAGCCGCGATCTGAGAAAAGGGCCCTTATGACATTTTTTTGGAATTTTGTTTTTTGGCATTTTCTGTCGAAATAATCTCTCCTGTACACAATAAAAAAATATTTTTGTCAAAATTCCAAATATTCACAAAGTTATGACCTTCCAATGGAACCAATGACATGTATGTTTTTGTGCAAAAACGCACATCTCAACATTGACATATTTTTGTACTGTTTGTGTGTTAGTGGCATTATCCCACAAACGTTCACCTGCTATGAATCAACATATCATTTGAATAATGGTACTTGTTTGTGAGGCGTTACAAATCTGTGTAAATATTTTACGCTTTTATTTTGTTTTGGTTGCTATAGCAACCATTTCTTCAAGGAATAAAAAAATATACCAAATTATCTTGTTTACTACTAATTATCATAAAAATATTACCAATGCCATATATGGCCATTATATTAATAAAGTCTATGACTAGATTTTTTATTTATTTTGAATGGTTTTGCTTCTTCCGTTTCAATACCATGGCAACCAATTCTTTTGAATTACTAGTCCTCAAATATGTCGTGACACTAATGTGTATTTAACGCTAGTGTTTTATGTACATGAAGTCATATTGAAACAATAACAAATACATGCTATGCATAGTTGGATTTTTAAATTGGATATTATCTTATTGCTGTTGTCATAGCAACAATTACTCAATTTAACAATACTCTGCATTTATATACGTAAAGTCATAAATATTTTAGAAATGCTGAAAACTGTTTGATTTTTGGTGCAATTAATGACGGGAAAGCTTAAATCAGGTAGTGTTAGGTATCACATAGACTGGAATGGATCTACGTTGTAGTATTATGTACTTCCCATGGAACAAGAAATGGCTTTAAAGTTAGGCATGAGTACTACACCGGGCCTTGAATTGCTGTACTGTATAGATAGGGTATCGGGCGGCAAAACTGTCCATAGCGCCTGGTATAGTTGTTCCGAGCAGCCTTAAGTTAATGTTTTTATATATTAAGCAAAAGGTTACTACTAACATATCGCAGTAAATTATTAACGAATACTCTGCTTAATGACATTGTGGTCCGCCGATTCCAAAATCCTCACTTTTGTTTATATTTTATGTTTTACCTCAAAAATATATCAAGATGCACAACATTTTGACATCAGATTATTAATATCTTAAGCGATAAGACAACATGTGCCTATCAAAGGGATTTATTATAAAAAAACATCAATAATAGCATTGCTGTAAACCGATTCCAAAATTCACTATTTTAGTTTCTATTTTGTTAGATTTTACCCCAAAATATCGCATTACAACTAAAAGCTTACACAATCTTATGATATATTATACTATAAGTTAGTAAAATCAGGTTGCAATGATTTTTGATATAATACGATTATAAATGACACTGTGGTCAGCCGATTCCAAAAATCCTCACTTTTGTTTATATTTTGTTTAAGTTTTACCCCAAAAAATAACTCAAGATGCACAAGGTTTTGACCCAAACTTATAAATATCTTAAGCGGAAAGACAACATGTGCCTATCAAAGGGATTTATTATCAAAAAACATGAATAATGGCAATGCAGTTCACCGATTCCAAAAATCACCATTTTAGTTCATATTTTGTAAGATTTTACCCCAAAATATCCTATTTCAACTAAAAGCTTACACAATCTTATGATATATTATACTATAAGTAAATAAAATCAGATTGCAATAAATTTTGATATAATACGATTATAAATGACACTGTGTTCCGCCGATTCCTAAAATCCGCACTTTTGTTTATATTTTTTAAAGTTTTACCCCCAAATATAATTCCAAATGCACAAGATTTTAACCCAAAATCAATAATATTTTAAGTGGAAAGACAACATGTGCCTATCAAAGGGATTTATTATCAAGTAACATGAATAATGGCATTGCTGTACACCGATTCCAAAAATCACTATTTTAGTTTCTGTTTTGTAAGATTTTACCCCAAAAGATCGTATCTTGAACATAAGCTTATAAAATCTTATGATCTATTATACTACAAGTTGCTACAGTCCTATAGCAATGAATTTCGATAAAATACGATTATAAATGACATTGTGGTCGGCCGATTCCAAAATTCCTCACTTTTGTTTATATTTTGTTAAGGTTTACCCCAAAAATAGCTCAAGATGCACAAGCTTTTGACCCAAACTTATTAATATCTTAAGCGGAAAGACAACATGTGCCTATCAAAGTGATTTATTATCAAGTAACATGAATAATAGCATTGCAGTGAACTGATTCCAAAAATCACTATTTTAGTTTCTATTTTGAATGATTTTACCCCAAAAGATCGTATCTTGAACAAAAGCTTATAAAATCGTATGATCCATTATACTTCAAGTTGCTACAATCCAATTGCAATGATTTTTTTATAAAATATGATAATAAATGACAATGTGGTCGGCCGATTCCAAAAATCCTCATTTCTGTTTATAATTTGTTATGTTTTACCCTAAAAATTCAGATCCTACATGTTAGTATGGAACTCCATATTAACGTAATCCGTCCATCATTAGCCGACGTCATTTCGACGTAATTTCGTGTTATTACGGGAAACTTCGGTACCGTCCGGAAAATTTTATAAACATCCGTAAACATTAAATATTTTTATTTTACGGTATTCATATCAATAAATCTGCTTAATAAATTATGTCTTGGTAATTATATTTGACGATCTTTAAAAATATAAATTTAAAATAAAAAAAATAGTGACGAGTTCCTTCCCTTTGATATTCGAAGTCATAGAAACGCTCGCGAAATCAAGCGCCGAAATGACATGGCGAGCAGACTTATTCTCGACGTGAGGTCGATTTTGTCACCAAAACTGTGTTATTCGGAAGGGTTGAGGACTATTATCAGTCTAAATTTCATTGGTAAACACCGTTGTGAGGACGAATACCGTTATTCTTATGAATTTTCGGTTGAGAACGATGGAAATCTCGGAAACAAACATTGAGCTGTTGAGAAAACGAAAGTAGAAATATTTCTGTTGCACCATTTCGTCGAGAAGAGACTCAATAGTGCAAACCAGCCTATGTTGATGTTCATCACGATGCTTCTCAACACTATTGAGGTAAAACTTGCTAAAACATTGTGTTCTTGATCAAATATTCTTGTATCAGATGAGCGTTATAGGCTCCATTTTACATCTTGTTATTGTCAGCTCGACTGTACTTGGTCATTTTCAATTCAGAACTATTCTAATTTTGAATGGTTATTTTTGTGATCTTCGTGTAAGCATAGTGTTATTTTAACTAGATCAAATGGATAATTTAGTTTAAAAAGCTCAGTGGAAGTCTCGCTTGTTTTTTTGTAAAAGATGTAGGCCTACAAGGAATAGCCCATGTATCTACATGTACATATTTGTGAAAGAACTGGACTACATGTACCGAAATAGCCTTGTAGTAGCCGCAGGTCTATTGTTTAGTGTACTCGACTTGTAACCGGGAAAGCCGGGTTCAAGGTCCAGGCCTTTTTTTTGCTGAATTTTGTAGAGGCCCAGGCCCTTTTTGTTTTGTGAAAATTTAGCACGAAAATCCTCAAAATTGTGACAAAGTTGGCGCAGAAACTTTTCAAATTGTTATAAACTAAGCGCGATAAATCATCAAATTGTGAAATAATTTTTTCAGATGTTGGCTCTCAATTTTTGTCCACTTGTCCCAAACATGCATGTTATGATATAATACTTCATATCAAGTCCAGTACAGGAATATATGACTTTTTATCTATGTTTGGTTTGTTTGATGCTTTGTGGTGAAGTTGTGAAGGGGCCTTTATAAATTGTGAAAGGGGCCTATAGGAAATTGTGAAAGGGGCTGATGAAGGCCCCTCGTATATTATATAGTGAAAAAAAGCCCTGAGTTCACATAATACTTGTTGCAACATCTGTCTATTTGATAGAAAAACAAAACAAATATATCTGAAATATATTTGAATTGCTACAGATTCTTATAAATGTAGTTTACCTTAAGCATTTCTGCACTAAGTATGCGACATGACACTATAAATCTGCCAAGTCACTTAGTGTCATCATAATAAACAACAAGGTGATAATAATTATTATTTATATTTGCAGGGAATCGAGAATGGTACGTTTCACTTGAAACAGTTGACTTCAAAACTAGAGATGCTGAAGAAATGTGTGCAGAATTGAGAAAATGTAAAAGTGTAGTGTAACTGTGAGGTAATGCATGATTGTATTGTTACAGTTTGTTGCATAAGCAGAAGTAATGCGCGTCCATGTTTTGCAAATACATTGTTCCTAATGCAAAATTTAGGTTATAATTAAGCACCTATCCCTAATTCAACGATTTGAACTTTCTGTCTTATAATTGTATACATAATTCAGTTTGGTTGCTAAAATTGTTTTTGGTTGTAGTTACCATGACAATATTCCAAATAAATTCAAATTATATTGCAGTTCAGTCATAGATCTGTTCTTATAATATCTGTCTTTATTGGAGCTGTCATTGACGATTCCGATATATCGTTGATACATTGATATATTGATTTTCAAGTAAAGGTGAACACGAAACAGACCTATCAGTCATGTAGCAGTCACTTAATTTGAATTCTTCACTCTATATGTTTAATACTGGGTATAGATTCAGCTTTTGAAAATAGCACCTTTGGTTTTAGTTTAGATTTGATATAATTTGACAATTTCTGAACTTTCATTTTTTTAACAAAGAAAATGTTTTGTGCAGGACCACCAGGGTCATATTAGTATATACATGTAATTATAATGTTATAATATTATTTGCAGGTTGTGAAATACTGTTGCTGAATACTACACAGATTGCAACAGTGGAATCAGACATAGCATATTACCCGGAATGCAGCACGGGAACAAGATTTTGCATATAACCCAGATCGGACCATGGAACTTTTTTCTGAAAGATTGTTAAATATTTACATATTAATAGAGGAATATATCGCGCAGTTGTTCCAGTCGTTGCCGGCAGTCACTAATGCTACTTTTATACTTGCACTCAGAAATGGTTGTATTGTTCAAGATTAGTGTCAGTGTTCATACCGTCTAAATTTGGATTGGCAGACAAAGTTCCTTTACTTTGATTCCATGTGACAGTTTTCCTGTGTCATAAAGTGCATTCTATTGTATAAATAATATTTGAGTGTCAATTAAGAACTTGGGATACAGAGTGTATGAGTTAATTTTCACCCATTACTCCATAGATATACAACTTGAACATTTATAAGTATGAGACAGGACATATAAACTTTATAAGGGTATGATTATACTTGTAAAGTATGCTTGGGTATATTGAGTTTAGCACACCTGTCATATAGTCACAAGGTGAGCTTTTGTGATCACTCGATGTCCGTCATTCCCACCCTTTTTGCTTGCATAGGCAGTAGAAATCACAATTTTACTATAATCTTTATGAAACATAGACACAACGACCATCTCAACAAATATTTATTTTATATTGGGTCATTTGGGGTTAAAAAGGTGTTACTTGGTCAAATCATACATGAATCTTGTGAAGTCACAGGAGTTCACTATTTTGGTCCAATTTTTATGACTGATCATCTCAACAAAATCTGGCTCAAGTTCTATATTGGGTCATAAGTGGTCAAAACATAGGTCAATATCATTATGTCAAATCATACATAAACCTTGTGCAGTCTCTAAAGGTCTCCAGTTTGGTTTAATCTTCATGAAACTTGATGACAATGATCCCTAAACAAAGTCTATGTCAAGTTCTACATTGGGTCATCTGGGATAAAAAAAACCTAGGTCACTATAGATCCAATCATGCATACATGTACACATTGAGTAGTCACTAGAGGCCACAATTTTAGTCTAATCTTTATGAAACTTTGTGACTTTGGTCACGATGATCAACTCAGGGTCATCTGGGGTTAAAAACTAGGCCACTGTGTTAAATAATCGATAAAGCTAAGTTGTCTTTTAGGGCATGTGGCTAATGCTGTGTTGATTGTGACAAATGGATGGCTGTCAGTTCACTAATGTCTAAAACATATTTGCTTTTGAATGAAAACATGACGTGTGTATATTCATTTTCTTAGTTAGATCATTAGCTATAAGCCAATGGATGTTTTAATGCGTTTTCTTATTTTTGGGGTTATACAATGGTCCAGCCAAAGGGAAGGAATTTAACTATTTCTGTATCCATAGCAACTACAGTTTCAATCAGAATAATACAATATTCAAGTTTACACAATCTCCTTTTAAACTCCTTTCTGTATACCAAGTTTCATAGGTCTAGCTTGGAAACTGTTTTAGTTATGCCAGGATCCCAGATTTTATAGATTTTTTCTATTTCCGTTTCCATAGCAACCGCACTTTTTGTTATAATCAAAACATATTTAGATGTGTATAATCTCCTTATTGGCACCTACCCACATACAAAGTTTTGTAATCCTAACTTAGAAACTGTTATGGCAGGATCCAGATTTTTACATTTTTTCATTATTTTTGTCTCCATAGCAACCACAATTTTTGTTAGATTCAAAATATTTTTGGACGTGCATAATTCCCTTATTGCCCCCTATCCACATACCAAGTTTCATAAACCTAGTTTGAAAACTGTTTGAGCTATGTCAGGATCCTGACTTTTGAGGAACGGACGAAGGGTAAACCTATGTCCCCTCTGGTTGAAAACCGATAGGGGACTAAAAAAAAATTTCTGAATTTTATGTCAGAACATACATCAACTTGTAGCAAATGATCTAACTAACAAAATGAATACACACATGACATGTTTTCAGTCAATAATGAAAAAGTTTCTGTGTTTTTAGTAAATGAGAACTCATTCTCCAGCGAGTACAGAAATAAGAGTATGCAAAGAAAAGTACATTTTCTGAAATAAATCTGTGGTAAACTTTTTTTATTTTGTTATTTTCTTATACAATATTGATTACTTAAAATTTGTATGTTACTATTGTAGCATGCCAATCATTTTATAAGATGAATTTATACCATTCTTTGAAAGGGAAATTTAAATATTTTGATAAATCTACTCATTCAAAACACTGAAATTGAAAGATAGAGGTGAAAGAAAAAAATATGAAGTAATTTACAAATTTCTGTTACATATCATTTACAAACACATTCCATTGGCTGTGTAAAAACATAAAACTTTTCACAATTTATTGATTTTATTGACACAAAAAATAGAAAAATACTGTTAGGACCTTTTCTGAAATTTGCTCTATTTTGATATGGATGGTTACCATAGTTAAAATGGAATTTCTCCAAAACGGCGTGGTAAAAGTTTTTAAAAAATTATATTTAGACAAGCCATGTGATACCCTTAATGAAAAAGTTAGTTTCATTGGGAATCTAAATTTTGCCAATGATGGATGGCAACAGTTATGAGACGGGATTCAACATTAAACATTTGTGTGCATTTTTTGCCCTGTACAGAAATGCAAAGAAAATGATGACGTAACTTTAAACTGCATTTACTCAATTTCATGTCAATGTTGTTAAGGGCCTTTTTCTCAGATCGCGGCTCGATTGTATTCCGGAAAATAAATCATTATAAGTAAAAACAAGACTGCGTTCAATAAACGCTTATGCCCCCTGTGGAAGCCTTGTCCATAAATAAGTCCAAAATTAGGTCAAGGTGAAGGTTAAAATGGGGTTAGGTGATACTGGCGTGTGGAGAGTGTTCATACACAACATCCATGCAAGTATGAAAGCTTTGTAGCAAGCCATATTAATGCTAGAAGAAACGGTCAATTTGGGTTAACCAGGACGGACGGACAAACGGACGAACAGACGAACGGACTAACGGACGGACAGGTGAATCACTATATGCCTCCCCATCTATCGATAGGGGGGCATAAAAACTTAAATTGATCATACCGATGAACAATACAATCAGCAACAACGTGCCTATTTGATCTGTAAGTTTGACCTTTGAGCTAGGGACCTGGGTCTCGCGCATGACACATTGTCTTGATGTGGTGAACATTTGTACCAAGTAATATAAATATCCAATACGAAATGACATAGTTATAAAGCGGACACGAAACCCATGCCTATTTAAAACTTTTAACCTTTGAAGTCTAAGTGCGACCTTGACCTTTGAGGTAGGGGCCTTGGTCTTGCGCATGACACATTGTCTTGATGTCGAGAACATTTGTACCAAATATTATGAATATCCAATAAGAAATGACAAATTTTCCGCTAAGTATGAAATATTAGCACACAATCTGAAGCATACACTCACTGGTCAATGCGAACGTTCAATTTCACAACACCTTATTTAACTGCAAACAGCAACAGGCATTCTGAAGAATTTAGCAAGTACATGTATAAAGAATATTTTATCGAACAATCTTCCAGTAGACACACAAAATACTAGCAATTTTCCTAAGAGATGCACCAGAAAGTGATCGTAGTGTACACAAGTTGCAAGGATGCTGTCAAATAAGATTTGGTAAGCCTATCTCAAACAAAGCCTCCTCGTATATAAAGTTAGCTTACCTCAGTCTTTGCAAGCTGATCCATTAATTTTGGCTGCGCAACCATATTGTCGATCATCTTGGCTAACAGTGTACCATATAACACACATAGATCCATCAGTGTCAGTATTTCGAAGGTGAAGTTCTCATACAAGATATCTCCAAACAAACTAGGTATGATATGACCATCCTGAAATGTTAAATATGTTATTATATCGACGCTGTTCTTCGAAAACCTCGTATACACGTTTTGGCTCAAAAACGATTATACGCACATCGGAAAGCCCATTCAGTGACAAGTCTTCTGCGAAAATGCCGGATAAGATAGTCTAAAAATAGCCCCTCAAACGAGAAAATTAGTACTTGTGCGAAAATTCTTGATTTTTTTCATGGGGCCACATTTTTGTCTGCGAAAATCTCTAATAAATTGTTTTGTTGTTTTTTGGTTGCGCTTACGTCAAATATGCAAAACAATTAACCTGTAATGGTATATTACAACGGATAAGTAGAAACACTTTAATATTTTAACGTTGAACAATATAAATATCTATAAATGGCCAATTTAAATTATACGAGGGATTTAGAAAACGCAATTACGTAATGCGAAAAAACTGAATAATGCCGCGAAAAAGTCGAATAACGGTAAATGGAACAAATTTGACAAAAAATAAGAACGAAAAGCTCGTATAATCGAGTTAAAAGTTAAAGTATGGATTTTCTTTTGCTCAGCCGACACGTCCATTTACGTGCATTCAAAGTGGAGTTACAAACGCTATGTTCGTGTCAAAGAATTAAATAAATTTCCACCGTTAGTAAAGTTATTCAGTTTTTTTCGTCTCCTGAAAAGAAGCCAAAATTGATATACGAGGTTTTCGAAGAACAGCGACGATATACAAAATTCAACAATTAGACCATTGGTTATGATTGTATGGTAGAACCTGCCCTAATTTAGCAGTCTACAGAACCAGAGAGACTCACTCAATGTCAAATATCAAGTAGTTCTCCAGTCTATCACGTTATTACTGAAATGGGGTGTAAAACAGTATGCATGACAATTAGAGTAAGACAATGTTAAAATGTGCTTTCCTTGTTTATATAGCTGATTTCTAATTTTTATAATAAATCTGTACATTTTGAAGAACATCATAATCCGGCAATTCAACTTTATAAGGTATGAGGCTCAAGTTAATATCTCCGCACTATACATTTTATCATTTTATTGGGATCAGGTTAATATCTCCGCACCATACATTTTATCATTTTATTGGGATCAGGTTAATACATCCACACAATACATATTGATCATTTTATTATGATACCTAAATATTACTGAACAACTAATTTCATGGCTTTATCGAATTAAATGCTGTTGTTTTAGTTAAGGCGGTTGGCATGCTTGAAGGGCCTATAATTAGGCGGTTCGCAAGCTAAGTGACATGAATTGGGCGGTTTGAGCGCCAAGCACAGAATATTGCATTTGCCAGCATCGCACGCTTAATTAAAGGTTACTTTACCTTATATTCCTTGTATGTAGCCACTTGAATACAGGACACAAACACCAGCCTGTGAACTTTGTTATGTTGATCTCTGGCTTTGATTAGAAATCCCTGGAGTATGTGACAAGATCTAGAAGTATGATGCAAATACAACTTGAGGAATCGTACAGGGGTATCATCAAGTATAACCTGTAGAAAATTAATAGTAATTTAGAAAAAACACATATATAAGAAGAGTTCTTGAATATGTTACTTTGACTAATATAAGTTTCTTAAAATTGCCAGGAACTTCTTAATGCCCAGACCATGTACATAACAATTATGTTCCATTTAGTACTAGAAAGCTAGTATTTATGGTTCAACTACAAGCATTAGAAATACAGGTTTGTCAAACGTTTGTTATGATTATTTATATTAACACAAATTCCAATTACAAATGTCTGAATCGTTGCAAACTTATGGTCAATTTACCATATCCCATATGAATGACAGTAACATTTCATGGTGTGGCCAACAAACAAAAAATCTGCTCGGATTGAAGCATTTAGTGACAAAGTCACATAACACCATTATGTCAATGACGTCAGCTGCAAGTATTTTTTGTTGATTTTTTAGAATATTAGCCAAGTATCAACTTGTACAGTTGTATGGAAACCCAATCATTAAATTGTTATCACAATACAATATCCTTATAGCAAGTACCACAGCTCATCGCACCAACTCTACTTAAAATATCTGGGGTAGGACCAGTATTACAATATTATGAGTGTTAATTATCAAGTAAATAAGTTATCTACCTGACACCCAACCTTGTCATGTGGAACACACAGTAACCAGTGAGCTGCTAAATCATCTTCTATAAACTCCAGTCCTTCCATCAAAGCCTCACAATGACAATCACAAACATCTGCCGGCAGTGCTCGAACAAGCTGAACCTGTAAGGATACAGGAAATATCTTTAAAATGTGTCAATGCAGTCAAAAAATTTAAGTATCAACACAATTTTGCAATCAATTTGAAGATTGATTTTGCAATTTTTGATAGCCAAGACATTTTAATCAGCATAGGTAAGATTTCAATTGCATGCTGTCCAAGTCTCCCGTTTGAACCGGGTTTATCCCGATATGGCCAACAAAACCCGTTTCTCACGATCGGTATTTGAAAAAACCCGATTAAAAGATTTTCCAATTTTATGTAAAGTGAAATCAGCCTCGGACATCGTAAACACACTGACCTGTGTACACAATCAAAGTGTCTCATTATAATCCACGAATGATTCAATACAGACCCAATAAACAAGGTGCTAATTGCCCCCAAGCCAGCGGCATATCAATAAACAGGCAATTAATCCGAGCAATTTGTTAGTTAGCTGTCAAATCGCTCATTAGGCCAGGTTAAAGTCCAGTTTAATCCGTACATCCCGTAATTTTCGTTCTGCATTTAAGAGAAGTAGAGTTACTCCCTTTACGTAATTAGAATGACAACAAAACAGAAATATTGAAGATTTGGGAATTATTTATTGTTGAATCTCTTTAAGTTGCAAATAATGGTCTTAAAAGTTAAAACTATACCAGGTTCATATGATTGAAACAGGTCAGTGATTATGCGCATGAACTTTTTTTAATAAGTGACAATTTTCGAAACTTGAGTAGTATTCGGATAAACATTTCGGACACATGTATAAATATATTTGGTCACTGGTGCTCTTAAAATCAACTGGTAAGCAAAATTGGCAATATTCATTTCTGTTTTAACTCATCATTGAATATATTCTTTGAGAAATTACCACAATTGGCAATAACACTTGCCCATGATGTGTTATAAGCCCTGGGCAGTAACCAATTAGAAAAAAACAAGTTTGGAATGAAGACATCTCATGTAGAGTGGGCAATATCTGTATTTAATTCTAAAGTCAATCAAAGACCTCAAATTTTAGAGCTTGGAGTCAATGATCAAGAGTTTGGCTTATTCAAGAAAATGATACATATAACAACATATACACACAATTCAAGTTTAAAATGCTATATTTTGTTATGATGTGTTTGTTTTGATAAATACAATAGAGATAAACTAAGTAAAAATAAAAGCTCCGCGAGTCGCATGTGTCGCCTGACGAAATGCACATTTGTCATGGAAAACTATCCAGTATTGGGCTACATATCAGACTCACGAGAGTTCTCTAGTCATCTGAACTAAAAACGACAAAGCGATGCTCTGAACAAAAAAATGTCCTGATAAAATCAATCTGAAGGGAATCATTCAAACACTACACAAGCTAGAGTTATGATTCTTGCGCACTGCACTTCATGTCACAGCAAAGAAACATGCATTCCTATTTTTGAGTCATTAATAGTTATGGTGACAAAGTTATGCCACGGACAAGAAATGCTTATAAAATCAAAGGGAAAAAATTGAAAAATGGCACAAGGTAGAGTTACGGTTCTTGTGTACTGCACTTGGACTTTTGGTAAGAAACATGCATACCAAGTTTCAAGTCATTCAACCTCATGGTGACAAAGTTATCCTCCGGACAAGAAATGCTCAAATTAAATCAATCTAAGGCAAATAATTAAAAAAGGATGCAAGGCAGAGTTATGGTTCTTGCGCACTGCATTTCGGCTTATTGCAAGAAACATACATACAAAATCTTGAGTCATTTGCACTTAAGGTGACAAAGTTATGCTCCGGACAAGAAATGCTCTAATAAAATCAATCAAAGGGAAATAATTCAAAAACTATGACAGGTAGAGTTATGGTTCTTGCGCACTGCACTCCGGCTTATTGCAAGAAACATGCATACCAATTCTTGAGTCATTTGAACTTAAGGTGACAAAGTTATGCTCCGGACAAGCAATTTGTGACGCCGCCGCCGCCGCCAAAGTAACACCTATATGTCGCCTTTTCAGGCGACACAAAAACCATCAACTGTACAGCGCGCGCAGCAGAAATTAGTGCCGCGAAAAAACTCCCACTTGAAGCTCCAAATCTCCCACTTAGAGATCCTGAAAACCCCTCTTGAGAGTCAAAAAAGGTTGGGAAGCATGCAATTGACACAACTTTAGTTGACTTTGTATTAATTCACCTGTATTCATAAAATTAGTGGAATGGTATGTAGTGGAGGGGTACAGCCGACACATTTTAAAACAGTTTATGCAGACTTCCAGACTCAGCACACCAAAAGTAAGTAACCAAACAATTCACCCAAAACACAACAGTAAACAAGCTCTTACTTTAATTCAAAGGGAGGTAATTTGAAACATGACACTGTTCGACCCAAACTGCATTAGCGTTTGTATTTTTAGTTCTTTGTGAAAATATACACCAGAAATTGAAGCTACAAGCTTATTCATGATCAGGTAAAACACTTTTCAGCCTAGTACTGAAAAATCCCGTTTTAACAAAAAATAGATAGCCAACATGAAATTACGGCAATATTGCATGTATATAAATTTAAACTTACATCAAAAATAGCAGCTACTAGAAGATTCCACTCCAGCAGAACACGTAGACACTCATTATATTGCTAATGGTTCGTTACAAACAGTGAAATTTATCAAGGTCGACTTGCCGCGACAAAGTGAAAAACAGGAATGGCGTATTTTCGCGCCCAGAGCTCAGTGTGCGCACGCAAAGACCGTTTTTGGCGCACGTGACGGGTCATGTGATCTTGTATATTGCTGTCAAAACCAACTTGAGCACGAATTCACGACTTTCACGAGTTTTAAATGTGTAGAGTGTTAACATGATATAGATTACCTTAGGCATGTAACACACCCGTTGACTTTACAGCTTAATTATACCCTGTGTACTGTTTTATCAAAGCACTTACGGAAATCATAAACTTACGATCAAATTTAAATTCTTTATAGATTCTAATTTATTTACAATTATAAAGTGTGGTAAATGGAGCTCTAATACTTATAACGATTCAGTTACTGACTACTCTTAAACTGTATCCGTCACCAATTTGCAGTTGTTTATGAATTATGAAGAATTTAAATTTGATCCGTAGGCCTAACATTAGATTGTTCAAAGACCTAAACACATATTGCAAATTTTCATGCATAATTTTTCCTTTACAACAAACTACGACACTACACGTTGTGAAGAACAGTACTATCTTTCCAGAGCGACCCTCTGTACAACAATAACCTCTCTCTATATATTGCGACAAAACCTTGAAAACTTCCTTAAAAATATGATGATATCATTAGTCTGACTGGGAAGGCAGCACTCGACTTATCAGTCGCCTTTAAGTTACTATAATCATAAGTCAGTATGTTGTGGTTGGGGGTCGTGACTGTGGAAATTTGGGAGTTAGATAATGCCATTTTGGCAATATTTTTATTTTTTCAAATTCATGTTACCATGCATAACGAATCAATTATATATCATGTGCAGATCCAGAAGGACCGGGAACCCCATCCTGTGTCGTAGTAGTCTATAGTGGTCCGACTCAGGTGTAGTCTAGACCGAGTAGTCTATAGCCAGAGGAAGATTTGAGCCGAGGGGTCGGAGGAGATTCTACCTTCTGACTGTCTCTACCTTAATTGTCTCTGATGCATTTTGAGGTCACATTAACCATGTTTAAAAACATTTGTCCCGAATCCTACATGTAATATAGACTCAAAAAATCTAATTGGCAGGCGCGTAGCTAGCCATATATCTATGTGGATTCATCACTGTTGTGATGAGGGGTCGGCATGCATGCTCCCAAAACAATTTTGTAAATGAAGGTAATCTGATGCATTCTAGACGTACTCATGGTACTAGTTTTAAATTCAGTTCTAAATATGTCAGTTTTGAGATCATAAATAAATGAATTAACACTATAATCGGGGCTAGATTTCCATGAAATATAAATCAAATACAACATGTACAAAGTAACAAGACCTGTTTTATTATGTTCATATAGTATTCAGATAGGCTAATTGTTGAAGTCCCCTTCCTGTTTTTTTCGGTAAACTAGATGATAATATTTTGAAAGTCAATTTCGATCTGTAGATCTGTAGCTATGCAAGGTTGCCAATCCGGACAGACGATCAGCGGTCATTGTAGATCTCGTGTGATTTTTATCATTTGCAAGTCCGCATGATACTAAACTGCCTCTCAGCTGAAACCGTAGAGTCCGACATGGGACAAACGAAAGTTTCTGTATGCTTTTCTTCTATCAAAAGACCACCTTACCCTTCAGCGTACAACTTCATGTCTGAAGATCTCGCGATCACCTATGAAGTCGCTATGGCATTTTCTGCACATGGGGTCAATTGATGAATAAACCTGGAATCAAGCTTTAGATCTGCCGTCGGCGTGTAGCGTAATATGGCTAAAGTAATCACTTAACAGTATAGCAGTTTCAACGTTTTATTCAATACGTACGCTCCGGTCTTTCTCAGAGCTCCACTCATGACTCGGCGCTCCAATTCCAACTAATTCATAGTAATACAAAATCTCATTTATATAGGCAAAATACACCAGGAAATGGTCCAGACATTTACAGTGCAAGTAATGATTAGGTTTCAATATATTATGAACAAGAAGACCCTAGGCCACACTAACTTGTCTAAATCATCATATTTAACATTGACCAACTACAAAATTGTCAAGTCAAGCTTACATAACTCATGGTAGCGTATGAGTTATGTTACAGGCGATTATTAGTCTATGTTCTAGCTCTACGATCAGATGACCAACGAATGAACAGAACAGTGTTCTTTTCTAGTAATCCTAGATGGGATCGGCGGGAACGTTTCCATGGTGTCGTCGGTGGCGAGCTGTTGGCTCTACATCCTACAGGTTAATGAACAGAACAGAACATATCTTTATTAACTCAAATCGTATAAACGACACATGAGTATACAGAATACAATACAACATAATAAACATAACCCAGTCATGGTAAACGTATAACGGAAATCCTAACATATGTTAACAATATGTGACGCGCCATGAGACTTTGGGTCCAAATGCGGCAAATGACGTAACGTCGTAAACAGAGAAATGACGTCGCCGTATAATCTCAGCATGTTGATTACTCTAACGCGTAGTTTCGACATTGCGCATATGTGGTAGAGTTCAATATATCATTTGTGATTAGACAATAAATATTAATTATAGAATCTATAAGTATGTAATGCAAACGAGCATACACAATATTTATAGCGTAAATTCTGAATAGAACCTAAGCTTCTAAATAAAATCTAAAGGCAATGCGGATTGGATGGATTATCACAAGAG
Source organism: Spisula solida (assembly GCA_947247005.1). Taxonomy (NCBI): domain Eukaryota; kingdom Metazoa; phylum Mollusca; class Bivalvia; order Venerida; family Mactridae; genus Spisula; species Spisula solida. Next base: position 7,309,065 of record OX365947.1, read on the forward strand.
TCGTGGCGGACACTCAACGATATTCGCATACTGTTTCTTTATTAATAATGTTAATACTCGGCTGTTATTTCAAAACGAACATAAATATTAACCGAAGATACGACGATCGAGTCACTTTTTAGCTTATCACCGAGCAGCATTATCCTCATAGACAACAAGAATATTGTAGATATACAGCCATTGTTAATTAAATCTAGTAAACTTTTGGACTCTTACGTTTCTGTAGTAATTGGATATATTCCATTCTAATAAATAGATCTAGAATACATGTATATTGCTGTAAACAATCCGGTACATGAATCACGACACTCGCGTGTATGCATTGCTCAATACACAAAATAATAACTAATGTCTGTGTGTCGAGTCCTGTGACAGAAATATAAAATGATTTATCATTCAAGTAATTAAAAACAAAATGTTGAAAGACTCCACCTTTAAAAGAATAACAAGTCTATTAAATAGTTTGCTGGGCAAAAAACAAACGTAGACTGATATCATGATGATTATCAAATAAAAGTTATGTCACCGATGCCCACGAAACATCTATACTAAACCTATTTGTCACAGAACGGGACGTGTATTTTCTGTGAAATGATTACGTCACAGGTCCTTTATAAACAGATGTTGATTTAAAAATAATGTTACCTTATTTATTCATTGATGGCAACAAGTCAACCTTTCAAATTCGAAAATTACATTCTTTAAAATAAAATGCGCTCTAATAAAAACAAGGACAATATTTTCGTCTCTGGAGTCCTAAAATCAAGGACAATATTTTCGTCTCTGAGGTCATAAAAACAAGGACAATATTTTCGTCTCTGGAGTCCTAAAATCAAGGACAATATTTTCGTCTCTGTGGTCATAAAAACAAGGACAATATTTTCGTCTCTGAAGTCATAAAAAAGGAAACTATTTTCGTCTCTAGAGTCATGGATCGGTTTTAAACTTATGAAATGTTTACCATGCAATCATGTACATGTTAGATTCTATGATTGTCTGTGTGGGGAAAATAGTATTTGTCAAAATAATTATGATCAGCGATGTGTCATAATCCTGGTGCAACAATAGCAGTTGGAAATTTAAGTACATTGATTTGTATTGGACTTTTTGTTGAGGGCTTGGGGTCGGGGTTAATGTAGGCTATTAAATTTTAAAAAAATGTAAAAACCAGTTCATCTCTAGTTAGGAGGGAAACACTGAAAAGCGTTTCCAGTGTCTCCTAACCAACTAGAAAGAGATGAACTGATAGTACTTGCGTGTATTGCAGGTACATGTACTATGTACACCGAGCACGTTAAAGAACCAATGAGTCTATTCAGAAAGAGCTAGGGCAGCCTGTCCGGATTGCTTGTAACACACAAACTGTGTCTCTTTCCTCGGACCTCATTGGCCGATTACGCAGGGATAAAAACTGAATGGCTACGCACTATGATTGTCTCAGTCAAACGCAAAAAATATGTGTATGATGCATGCAACAAGATAGCTTTACCAAGTTTCATAGGCACAAAAGTCACTGCTGATTAAACATGAATAAGTTACACTTAAAGGATAATTACACCAGTCAGTTGAAACCACGGCCAAAACCCCGGGGAGGATGGATATAGCGGGGGAACAGTCTCCGCACTGCCCTGTGAGTGGGGTGCATTTGGTAGCTTTTGTTTTGCATAGCGGGCAAATATATATATAGCCATAACTATACTCGTGAGGTATAGGGCGGGACAATTTGCGGAAGTTTTACCATCTGTATGGCCTTGTGGGGGGAAGAGATTTCACTAGGGGTTTGCAAAACCAGGAGCGTGGTTTTTAATTGACTGGTGCATAATTATATGGATGAACGTGGTATCAGATAATTAGGATAATATTACGTACACAAATACTTGCGAGTCCTCAAAACACCGAACATATACATGTACGTCACAGATAGTTGTATCGTTCTGTTACCTTACTAAACAAATACTTCGTTGCGTTAACACCCGTTTTTTTTTAAATTCATTAAAGTTACGGGTTTGCTGAAGAAAGTTTTCCAACGCTAGCCCTGTTATAAATGATTAACAAACTTTACCAACGGTAAACATCCGTCCTAGAGCTATAGTGTGATCCCAACCTGCCGAATACATTGCGGGCATTCGTAAACTCGACGTGTTCTATTTGTTGTCCAAGGTATAGAAATTCGAATGTTACTGTTACTTTAAAATACGAGCTTGTGTGGACATCATTCTTTTACACCGAGTGCATTATGAATATTATCGCAGACATGTGCACCTAAACAAATATAGGTGATTGATCTGCCTTTAAGAGCTGTATGACCTGAGAGGGATTGAATCCATATCATTCGGAAACACCGTCACAAGATTCGCCTGGAACTCCACGCTACCAAGGATAAATTTGCACAGACAGTGCTATTGATAACGGATGGTTGCCCCTTACCACTTGCGAATAGATCCAGACTGGGAAATATCCACCCTATAAAATGTCTTATATGAGCAGCTACAGCACGTTATTACTGACGATAAAATTGTTAAAATCCGTATTTACCACACACAAGCAATGCAGTACCCAAATTATTTCATTATGCTAGCAACGTACTCCATCATTAACCTAAGTCCCCGACGCTTACCTGCTTACTGATGATAGGTTATTAAACTTGTCAACACAATTTTAACATACGCCTCTGGAATCAGCATTGTCTAGTAAATATAGCCAATGGTGGACCAAATAAAACAGAGAACACGGTGTTTATTTTATGACTCTGCACGAGCTAGGTCTACATGATTCCGTATAAATGCATTAGTATTTGAAGTTAAAGGCATATCGTGTTTTTTTCAGGTTTTACAACTGTTACCATGGCAACCAAATTAAAAATATATTTTATAAACAGATTTGTTTCAATTTTGATGAACATATTATGTGGACACAAATAAAAACAATCAATACATTCTAAAAATAAATTCATATTTTGTAAAACATTTTCTATCGTTGCCATGGTAACATAGTTTTTAAAAAACTCCCTTCAAAAACTTTCTTTATCACAATTCATGTGAAATGATTATATCACAGTATCATTTTCCAAGGAATTAGGCATGGGTCTAAATTGACCCTCCATGGCCCAAGATCATCTTTGCAACTCATCGTACAGAATTGCTAACGTCAAACTGCAGCTGGAATGAAGATAATTGCATATGTTTGTGACGTCATAGCAACGTAACTAGCCCAGATACAACAATGAAATTTCATATTTGTAACAAGGAATGTGTAAACATCATTTTGCAGTAAAAAAATCATTTTCGAAAAATTCCTCATTTGGACCCAAAATCTCATGGCCAGTCACAATTATGTATGGCTCACTTGTATTATTATTATTATTTAATGGAATTACATAGAGGATATTTGTTGATTTTGGTGTAAGATCGTATTTTATTTCACCGAGTGATCACATAAAATCAATATTTTCAAGAGTGGCGTAGCCACGAGTGAAAATATAATTTTAAGTGATCACGAGTGTAATAAAATTGATCTTTCACCAAAAATCAACAAATTTTCTGTTTATTATATGCTTCAATTTCTCTTAAAAGGGTACCGTAATTGGCCTAATTGGAAAAATCACGTCGAAATTGGAACGTCACGACGTGACAATGGTGACGTCATGATGACGTAACGTACATTTTAAAGCCCGGCGTCGTTGACGTTACGTTTCTTTTTCTGAACGATACTGGAACCAGCTTCTAAAACAGTGAAAATAACAAAGTGGTAATTTCACTGTTATTTTCACTGTTATTTTCACTGAAAAATCGCCGTAATCCATTGAAAGCAAATAATAAATATAATTATATTTTATGTGATGAAAATAAAAAGCCAAAATAAAGTATAGTATATAAAGAGAGTAGGCCTACACAGTACTTATTAGGCAAATTGAATATGATTTGAAATAGTGTGTCGAAACATAGTCTAAATAAAATGAGTGTAGAATCTATGTGTCTAGATTTGGTGGCGAATTAGTAGTTTTTTTTATTAGCTTGGATGAAAGGAGCAATACATTTTGTATTTATAATAGTAATTATTGTACACAATATTTGGTTTCTTGACCATCGATCGACATACACACATTCGCACGCGCACACACAAGCAATCATTCTTTCACACACATAATTACAATAGCACTACAGGCAATACAGTTTTTTTCATCACTGGAACAATTGTCATTAAATTGTAAGTCCTACAGAAAAAATAACGAATTTTGAAAAAGGCTGTATTTTTTAATAAGTTTCAATGTTTATATTTTGCACCTGCCAAAAATGTCACCGCTTGACTGATATTGAGTGGAAAGCTTGTCAATTTTATCAATGGAAAAACAGAGAAGCATGTGCTCTACGAATATGTGTCGAAGATAAATTCTCGCTGTTGTCAGGTGCGTAACTGGAGCATATTTGGTTGTACTCCTAATGCTAGGGGGTCTGGGGTCATGCCCCCCAGAAAAGTATTTGGCAGGAAAACGATTTCCTGGCATTTGAAAGTATCAGGACTATATTTTTGCGTCATGCTTTAAGACAGAAAATTACTAAAAACTAATAACTTTTATACATGTTATTTTTTCGTTTTATTTTTATACGTACATGTAACATAACTACGGGTCTTAAAGAGGTGACGGTGATGTTTGGATAATGAGGGTTGTGGCTCAATGCACATTACATTCATTGGACAAGCGAAGCGTGCTCGAACAAAAATGCATTAAGTTTTCTGAGCTGCATGAAACACAAACTCTACTTGATGTTATTCCAAGAAGCGAAGAAGAAGAAAATTGCATCATTTATCTAACCACACAAACCCTTTCTCTACTATATATAAGTTTTCACTGTAAAAATAAACAGCGAGAAGAAAATTGCATTGCATCTGACTGATGCAAACCACATAAACCCTTTTTAACTATTTACTGTTAACAATAATGAGCGAGCGAAGCGATCTAGAAAAAATTGCTTTGTTGATCTAAACAACATGTCAGGTAGAAGAAAACAGCATTATTCATCCTATCAGTGTACCAGACAAACGTGTGCTCTAATTAAAAAATGTTTCATAATAAAGTTATTGAGCGAGCGAAGCGAGTTAGAAAAAAATGCATTGTTTATCTGAACAGCGTATCACAGACTCGTTCTTAACACGGACCTTCGTGTAGTGTTATCTAATTCCCTGTTCTAAATTTGAAGACATTGACATTGCGAGCCAAATATCATACGATGCATTGCTTGTCTGAACAGCAGGCCACAGACTCGTTCTAAATTTGAAGATATTGAATGAAGCAAGCGAAACGATCTTGAAAAAAAAGTTTATCAATTTCATTTACTAAAAATGCATTGTTGATTTGAACAGCGTACCAGATAAACGAAAAACTCATTCTTAACCCTAGCAGCACACCAGACACATTTGCTCTCTACTTGAAAACTGTTTTACGATAGTTATTTAGCGAGTTAGGAAACATGCATTGTTTATCTAAACAGCAGGTCACAGGCAAGCTTGAAGATATTGACTGAAGAAGTAATTTTGCGAGCGAAGCGAGCTTTAAAAAAGCAAAGTTTATAAAATTCACCCAATTAAAAGAATAGAACTATTATTATATATATACCTGAGAAATTATGGATCTTTAAAATTGATATTATAAAGTGATTGTTTGTAGACACATTGTATCTGCATGCCCCTCAACCCCCTTAGACTCTGATTTTTATAAGTGAATTCGAGTTTTAATTATTTTTAATTTATTTTGTCCAGATTCGAATTGTACGCACGGGCGTACAGGAGTTCGCCTAGTTACGCCCCTGGTTGTAGTTTTCATTGGAATTCGGCGATGGCCACTGCTTTGTCTTATATATCCCAGACTGCGTCGTCTGCTTTCTCGGCACGGAATATGGCTATAAGAACCTGGCTCTCCTTATAGCTGCTCCAACTAAGTCGATGGTCTTCTTGTGTAAAGGTGTATTCGGTGGCCTAACACCCTGTAGCACCAACTCGACAACAGTAAGAGTGAGACATGTATAGATGAAACTTACCTTCTAAACAGGGAATTATGCGTGAAAATGCTTGCATACGACAAAACTTAAAAGTGTATTCTTGTTGACGGGCCTACTCAGTTGTCCAGACGAGTATGTTTACGTCAAAGACTACAACATTTTATATATTGTATAGAAGGCCATAAGTGCCGCCGGTATAAGTAACCCGAAAATCCCTGCGTAAATAACCGGCGATTTTAGGAGGATTTTATAATATTGCTGAGGGGGTACAATATTTAAATGGATATTTGTAATACAGAAACAACGAGGGTGTATGTAACATTTTAAAATGTGCCTCATTTTTTTAAGAATCATGTGGATTCAGTCGCGTACCTATCATCTATAGGCAGCCACGCGCCGTGATTGCTCACTTATGATAGACTAAGACCCCAGGGACAAATACATGATTTGGTGTTCGTAAATATTGACATGTCCCCAAGTCCATGGTAAATTGTATAACTCTAGCGCGATAAATTGCAATACAAAAACAAGCACAAAATCCGCTATATCTATCTTTTCTGAATATTTAGGAGCATGAAAACTTTATATGTTGTGCCAAATGTTTGAATGCTTTCATTGGTAAGCGTTACGGTACTTGATTATAATCCATAACTAAAATATAGGCAATATTGTGTTTGTTTTTGTACTGCAATTTATCGCGTTGGAGTTGGAGGCGAGCAAGAAACATGTTTGTTTATCTGATGTGATCAGTATTTTCCACATGATCTTTTTGATGACAATATGCATTTTGCGTCTTGACAGGTATAGATTACTTGGCCCTTTCACGTGCCTAGTGTACAATGCCTAGGCTACTATAAACCATCTCATCTCTAGTTGGACGGGAAACACTGAAATGTCCAGTGCCCAGCCTGGATTCGAACAAGGAACTGTGATTGGTAGTCGAGAACAATGTCAACTGTGTCAGAATTCAGGGGAGAGAACTTTGCAGTACAGGACCCACATCTGTATCTACAGATAATAGGAGGACCAAAAGTGCTATAGGTTGCTCACCTGTCCTAGTAGTTCATGCAGACCCCTTAATGGTAGCCTGGTCTATCGCATGTACAAGGGTTTCATATTGTCTTATAAAGCAGCCTTGTAAAAATTTACATCACAAAGACCCAATGGCATATTGAAGTTTAAGCCAAGTTTTGTCTATGATTTGACCTAGTGACCTAGTTTTGACCCTGGATGACCCAATATCGAAGTTGACCTAGACTTTCTTGACATAGTCATTGTGACCAAGTTTCATTAAGATTAGGTCAAACGTGTGACCTCTAGTGACAACACAAGGTTTTTATATGATTTGACCTTGTGACCTAGTTATTGACCCCAGATGACCCAATATCAAATTTGACCTAGATTTTGTTAAGATGATCTTTGTAACCAAGTTTCATAAAGATTAGGTCGAAATTATGACATCTACTGACTACAAAAGGTTTTTCTATGATTTGACCTAGTGACCTAGTTTTTGACTGCAGATGACCCAATATCAAACTTGCACAGCGTTCTCGAGTTATTGAACGGAAACCATTTAAATAGTCAGAAATGGTGAAGGTCACAGTGACCTTGACCTTTGACCTACTAATCTCAAAATCGATAGGGGTCATCTACTGTTGCTGACCAACCTCCATGTAAAGTTTAAAGATCCTAGGTCAGAGCGTTCTTGAGTTATTGAATGGAAATCATTTAAATAGTCAGAAATGGTGAAGGTCACAGTGACCTTGACCTTTGACCTAATAACCTCAAAATCAATAGGGGTCATCTACTGTTGCTGACCATCCTCCATGTAAAGTTTGAAGATCCTAGGTCACAGCGTTCTCGAGTTATTGAACGGAAACCATTTAAATAGTCAGAAATGGTGAAGGTCACAGTGACCTTGACCTTTGACCTACTAATCTCAAAATAAATAGGGGTCATCTACTGTTGCTGACCAACCTCCATGTAAAGTTTAAAGATCCTAGGTCAAAGCGTTCTCGAGTTATTGAACGGAAATCATTTAAATTGTCAGAAATGGTGAAGGTCACAGTGACCTTGACCTTTGACCTCAAAATCATTAGGGGTCATCTACTGTTGCTGACCAACCTCCATGTCAAGTTTGAAGATCCTAGGTCAAAGCGTTCTTGAGTTATTGAACGGAAACCATTTTATACGACCGACAGACATGTGCAAAGCATTATCAAAAAGATGGGGGGCATAAAAATCTCAGCTCAAATATTGTCACGTCTTTAAGTGAATTGCCATGTGAGACAGAAACATTATTTTGAGTTTATTACAGTAAAATGTTAAGAACTCCAACTTCAGATTTGTCTGTAACTCAGGCTCTAATTTAAGCAAAATCTCAATTTGAGATGAGATTTCTACTTGAGATGCTTAGGAGATCGGGACCTGTTATGTGTCAGACAAAGTCATTAATTCGTTCCATTGTGATGGCAGGGTGGTAACTGTAACCCGATCCATGTCTGTGTGTATTTGGTGCGTGGGAAGTATGTCTAGGGGTCACAGAGAGATGTCTATTTGAAATCCCATATATTTCCAACTTTGCTGATGGGGAGTCAGCTCGCATCTGCCTTCATCATACCTGGCCCCAATCTCCCGAAACATCTCAATCTGCGATCAATCTCAACTCATATTTTGTCACCTATCATTTGTGACAGTTTCCATGTGAAAATGTACTCTAAATTGGTATAACAAAACAGAAACATTATTCTTGAGTTTATTACAGTAAAATTTCGAGAGCTTGAGCTTCATATTTATCTCAAATTCAGACTCTGATTTTAGCAAAATCTCAATTTGAGATGAGATTTCTACTTGAGATGCTTCAGGAGATCAGGGCCTGAAATGCTGTAATGTTAGACATGTAAGGAAGAGTTGTCCTAGTGTTTCCAGGAGGCGGTCTTATTCTAAGGCCGTGGAAGCTGAAGCACCAAGAATGACGCCACCTATCAAAGAGGATATGACAAAAACAGCTAGGGTATCGTATCCGGATTCCTTGAATCAAATCTGTCGCTAATTATGTCTGCAACTGTCTGACACCTTTCTTCCATTAACTTGCAAACCCCTCTCTGGAGCAATTATTGCCAGTAGCATCCAAAGAGTGTAAGAAGAAGAAATAACGAACAATGGTTTCATAAAATATAAATAACACTTTATTTAAAATTTAATTGGATGTTAATTATAATACAATTAACACGTGTTGGTATTTCATCATAAAACTGGATGGAATGTCTGTAGTATCACAAGCAACAGTAAACATAGAAACCACATCTACAACATTTACCTCCCTTGTTTGAGGTTGGTGGCAATCTTGGAAGGAAATTTTCTTAAATGTTGAACAGAAACAAAATCAGATAAGTGATAATTAAATATAACTCAACTTATATAAATATAAACTAATCATGAAGCTGTAGAGATGACTAGCAGATCAGTTTCCAGGAAATGAAGATTGCATACTAGTATATGATTGCCCTTACTGAATCATCCAAAAAAAATAAAAAGCTTCAATTAATGTTTGTGCTTGTAAGATTTGCCTTCAAATATTGCCGATAATTCAAACAATGGGGTAAACATTATGAATTTAGGAACTTTGTATAATAGAATCATCAGAAAAGCTGAACACAACAACACAGTTATACATATAACACATAAATCTGAACAGTTTTGGAAATTCCACAAATAACAGGTTTTCAAACAAAGGCCATATCTTTGCAGAAAATCATTACACTTTTAATGCATGTATGCTGAAAATTTAGCTGAATCAAATACAACACACTTGTCATAATGTGTGAACACGTAGCATAGAACAATACCCAGTTAAAGTCTATTTTCAGACATATGTCCGTTCAACCGACTGTGCATTTACTTCCCGGACATTGAGTCGCAACTCAGCTGTTACACTTAACATGGTGATAAACATTCCCGCTAAATTTCATGACCATATAGATAGCTAAAATATGAAGAGCGCTACATAAAACTTTACTGACGCCCATGAGCCTACCAAACAGCCTGTACTACCAAATTCTCTGATCTAACAACCAGGTTTTTTCTAACAGAAAATGTGGTTAACATCTGTCAGGTCAACAACAAGAAACAAACCAATCATTGTGTAAAAATATAATAATCATACATATTAATACAACTTACAATACCTCAATTGCATTTTTATATTATTATAATAAATTCTCCTTTCATTTATTTTGGCTAATATCAGTCACCAGTGGTCAACTAAGCACCTAGGAATCCAAAAGAAAGAATACTGGTAAATTTCAGTAGTAATTTATAAAGCACGTTATGAATTCACTGAAAACTCCTAAGACTTTCAATCTCTGATAAAGATTTAGGTAGAGTCTGCACCAGCCACTGGTTAATTGAGTTTCCACGGAATGTAATTATAAATTACACTGACAGAATTACAGAAAGGTTGGTATTTTCTGTACAGACATAACCCCCTCCCCAGAATGCCTGACATCCAAAGTGCCATATCATTCTGAAACAGTACAAATTTAAAACCTTCAAGTCGGAGAATGAGGAGCTTCATCTGAATATTGTAGCATCAAAATAATCTATTGTTCACAACACATTGATAGGAAAAGAATGGACAACAGTTGTAAGTTGGTTACAAATCCACGAATTGTATCACCCTGTATTTGATTCATTATGAAAAAAATTTATTTGACACCAGATAATCCACAATCAATACATTGAATTTCCTTTGCAGCGACGGTCATGTGTAAACAGAGACAAATAACACAAACATGGAGTAATATTAATGAAATTGTCAAATAAAGATAAGAGATTTTAAATATCATGCAACCTGTCCATAGCGACCATCTCTTCAAAAACAACCACTCTCAACAAATTACACAGTAACATTTTACAGACAAAACTTCCTCACAAACCAACAACCTCTCCTGGTCTCTTTACAAAACTTTACAAACTGGCGTACATAGAAAATATATTAATATCATCGTATAACCAGTCCATACTGTCCATCTCTTCAAAAACAAACATTACATTTAACAAAGTAATATTTTACAACCAAATATTCTTCATGGACCAACAACCTCTCAACCTACAATAGCCAAACATCAATTCCCACTGTTGGGTGGTCGCTCTGGACACGTAGCATCATACATATAGCAATGACATGAGGAGAGAAAAACACAAAGTGTTATCATCAATACACTATTGAGGCATAAAACTCAACATAAAATCAAAGACATTTTAATACTGAACTGAGCACAGTCAATCAACCCTCCATAAAAACTAACAAAACGTCATTTTACTTAGCTACCAGCAATCGAGTTTATTGACATTGTTTTACAAACAAATTTATGCAACTCTTACAGACACATATATAAATAGTTTAGTTTATACAAAATTCAACAGATCAGCAGTTGTTTATTATGGCTTCAATTATTAAACAATTGAAATTATTTTTCATTAAATGAACATCATCAAACTACATGTATTGTTCTCACAAATCTGAAGTTGTTGAAGAATTATACAGTAACGGATTTTGTGCGTGAGTCAAAGATGTGCTTTAAGAACAATGATAAAATAATACCCAGACGTATAACAATACTTAATGCAATGAAGTAACACTATATACATGGGTGAAAGTTTGAAATTCTGAAAAACCTGAAATTCTCAAAAATCCACATTTTATATAAGGAAATTAAAGAAAAACAGGCTTTTTGGTACTCTTAAAAACCTGAAGTTCAGGCACGTGCCTGAAAACTTTCACCCATGTATATAAATCATGCATCAAGTTCAACATAACACAGCATTATAAATAATTTCATATCAACAACAGCAGGTGAATACTGCATATTCAGCAAGTTGCACAAAACATATATAAACATTGCCAAATCATAACCCTATACATCAAACAACACAACAGATACAAAAATAATGTCATTTTATGACAGAACTTGATATCAATCTCTCAAGTTCTTGGTAATTAATCTTCGAATATTAAACACTAAATTGGTTTATCAATAAGAACAGTTGCATAAATACTACAGGGACAACGCCCCATGCTCGATATATCTCTCAAGGTAAATAATTACACATGTAAATACATATTTTACCATCATACTGGAAACAATAAATTAAGTTAGACAAATTTGTAAAACCTATATGCCCTTGGATGACAGTCAAATACTCATTTCTGTTCTGTTCCATGCTACAGTGACCTTGGCCTTTGACCAACCGGCCTCAAAAGTTCATCTACTGGTAATAACACACCTGTTAACAAGGTTTGAGGATTCTAGGTCAAACTGTTCTTTACGTTTTAAGTGGACACCATTTGGTCTAACCGACCCGACCGACCATCATGCTCAAAGCAATACACCCAAATTCTTTGAAAGGGGGCATGATACAATTATGACAATTTATACAGTGCAATAAAATCAACTTATTGAACAGGTAATACTGACTTTGATTTCAATTCTAGTTTTCAAAAATTAATACTCCTAACAAACTAACTGCTAGGCAAATCTATTTTGTGAATCATAAAGTACCAAAGTATTGAGTGTCAGTTTTGTTAAGTCACCTTATAATGCACCAATTTTACCCATTAATAGATCAGGGACAGGAAAGTAACAAACAATTGTTACATATGTCTCTAGTCATGGCCACACTAAAATACCGGATAGATCTCAGCCAAAAATCTGAAATCAGTTTTTGGTGAAAAATGCAGTTACTTCCCCTGTAATTTCAATTGAGAATACTGTCGTTACACAAAAAATTACTTCCAAAATTATGTTATGAAGATTCTGATAGATTGGTTAAACATGAATGTAACAAATAAGAAACAATACTCAGCAGCTGGACGGAATACCTCACCCAATAAATAGGGTAGCACTAAAACATGCTTGACATAAATACCATCGAAAATCTTACGGCCCATTCTTTTATCAATTCAAATAACAAATGATACAATATTATCAGTTAAGATTACAAAGTCCAACACTAAAGGTTAAACATTTAGTGATATATGTATCAACTTTGCAAAAATAAAACAATAGGCAATATGAATAAATAGGACAGATCAAGTTGAAAAATATGTATTACATTTCATGAACACACAATTGAAACAGATATCGTAAACCGGAACAAAAATTGAAAAGAAGCAAAAAATCTTTTCCAAAATAAGAAACATCCACATCAGATCTTGACAAACATATTCATAAATTCTGATGATAATGACTATGATTAAAGAATCACAATTAACATTTTAATAAAAACATTCATGGATGAATTTGATCATAAAATCATAACAATATTTTTTATCTTTTTTTGTTGAAAACTTGAAATCCACAAATCCACAAAAACCAAATTCAGTAATTTCTGTGAACTTAATGCCCTGCACAAATGTTTAAATGGTTTAACAGCATTTACTTTCCACAAATCCATAGTGAACTTCAACTTTTCTCAATCCATTATCACTGACCACTTATTTATCACAGCAGTATATATTTCTCCTATCATGTTCCTACATTTTGTTGAACGATCTGAAGTTCACTGTTTGGTAATAATTCACTGAAGAAGAATCCTAGCATGTTCTCAGCCTGCAAAAAAGGAAAACATAAATTGAGGCCATAACATGAATGAATGTGTTTAATTTTGAATTTATCAAAATGAGTTGAATAGAATAATAACTAGTAAAACAAGAGATGTTCGTAAAACACATATGCCGCCAATTGACAGCCAAATGGTCAAACATTGTAATGGTCACAAAGACCTTGACCTACTGACCTCAAAATATATAGGGGTCATCTACTATTGATGACCAACCTCCATGTAAAGATTAAGGATCCTATGGCAAAGCATTCTTGAGTTATTGAACAGAAACCATTTTGTCTACCGAACGACAATTCAACCTTTCGACCCACCAACAGACCGACATGTGCAAAGAGATATTGAAATGGCTAGTGTGAGCAACACATGATCTAATGGTGGTTAACATGAGATACAAGCATCTCAGCTATTTACAAGAAGTTTAATAAACTAAAAGGGTTTTTGACACAAAAATGTACGTCTCCCACAAACGGCCATAACTGTTGCAAAAATCATCCAACCAAAAATTTCTGACAATATGCACAACTAGGCTTGGTACAAAATATTTAATCACATGTGAAGTTTCATTGAGATCTGACCAATGGTGGACAAACTGTAACAGACACTCAGACATTCAGACAGATGTCCAGCACATAATCAATATTCTCCTCTACTATATGTGGGAGACTTAATGACAAAATTACCTGTCTAATTTCTGATGGTCGAAGTATAAGTTTTCCATATTTATGCAGCAAAGAATCTGTGACTGATTTCCCCTGACTACTCTCTGTACTGAACGATCTAAAATATACACAAATTATTATACAAGTCAAAATAGTATTTTACACATCATGTCTTTATAAAGCTATACACCTGTGGGTTGGCAAGTCAAAAGCTTACAGTGTAGTTATTTTGATAATCCACTTCACAGTTCCGTCAGAGAATTGTAATTTGTTTTCATAAGGCTCTGATGGAGATGAAAACTGGCATAACAGTTGAACGGAAATCATGGTACACAACATCTGAGTTCCGTCTGTGCATTCAGATATGCTCAGAAAGGTGTCTCTAATGACACTTTATAAAGAGCAGGCACTTTAATTAACTACCAGTGATACATTACTTTTATTAAATTAGATTTTTGCACACATCAATGTTTGCCGCAAACTGGCAGCCTAAAAGTCAAATATTTAAGTTCAAGATCACTGTGAATTTGACAAGCTGACCTCAAAAGCAATACAGTTTTTTGGCTGATCGTGACCAACCTTCCTACTAGACAGACCTGCAAACAGACCAATATATTGATGTGGCCAAGCTACTTACCCTACAATTTCGAAAGGATGAAAATTTTGGAAGCAATTGTACAAAGAGTTTGAAGATGTTAAACTTTGAATAACTTCACACCAGATTAAGTGGAATACTTTAATTAACTAATTTAGACTTACTCCCTGAGAATTGTATCAAAGGCTAACACAGCATTATCTCTCTGTAAGGCAAGGATAATACTTGGTCCCGACACTAACAATGGCACCTGTAGAATAGAAGAACATTGCTAATCAACTCCATTGCTTATCATACAAAGCCTTAGAAAAAAACCTCAATGTTATTACCAAATTGTTAATATTTTCACAAGTACATAGATTCCATTGGATGATATTCTAGAATTATAATTTAAATATGTTAAATGTTATATGATATCTAGAACTTCTTTAATACAACATTTATTTAATTCAAACTTAAGATGAACATAAACACATCACTGACAAAGATGTCATTTTTTTCATAACAATTAGGACAGTTAAGTATAACCTTATAGATGGACAGCAATGGATGTATGCAGGTTTTACAAATAAATTATGACACCAACTTGTGACAGTGAGTAGGCATATTGTTAGAAACTTATAAATAAATGAGTGGTTAGTACTGTACATACCTGTTGAAAACTTCCAGCATCGACCAGACATAAGACTTGTCTAGCCTGTTCCTGAGTTAACCATATCATTCTACCACCAACCAGTTCAAACCTAGATATATAATATACAACATATTTAACACACAAATTCATTCATGATTGATATCATGTATAACCAAAAGCTGAACTCATTCAATACAGGGGCCCGTAACATAAACATATCTTAGCTAAGATCAGACTTTTCTGTAAATTATTTAGAGCATCCAAAGTGAATCCATACATTTTCGTAAAGTTAAAAGAATTATTTGTAAGAATTCTATTTCAAACTAGCTTATGAAAAAGTAAAATATTAGCTTAGATATGTCTATGAAATGGGCCCCAGATCTGCAGCATACACCCTACTTGTTATAATCATTATCTCGTTCATGACTGGGTTCAAAACCTGATGCACTACTCTTGAGTCGATAGATCCTTTACTCAATACAAGAACAATTTATGCAAGCGTGTGTATACAAGTAAAAGTACTCTTAATTAAAAGTCTACTTTCACACATGCGTCTGTTCAGCCAACTGTACATTTAAACTGTATCATTAAGCTAGCTGCTGAAACTTGACAATCCCAGGTGCACATCTTCACAAGTACACATGCTGATAAACATGACTGCCAATAGCTAAAATGACTAGTTGCAAGGGTTCCATTTGACCTATGAGTAGGGGTTTTGACCCTTGAAATTTCCAAAAAGCTACATTTTGACTCTTGAGTCATATCGATTGGTCAATTTTTCTTAAAATCATGAGTATTTTCCGTGTAAAATGGTAAAACTCAGTCAAAAATATGAAAATAATGCTTGAAATTCAGAAGCTAGTGGAACCCTTGTAGTTGTTTTCCAAATAATATGGTAGAATATTTAAACCCTGCCACCCAATGTTGAGACCTCACAAACTAGTAAATACATGTAATTACCCTTGAGCAATGAGACCTTCTATAACATCAACATAACCAAAATGAGCTCCAAGTTTCCTCATCAGTAATGGTGTCAGTACTACACAGTTTGTTTGTTGTAACAAGACATGTGAGGCATCTGTAAAGGAACATTATACACAGTTAATAATAATACAAAGGGCAATAACTCCCTGAAGATTGATCTGACTGTTGTGTGCAGACAGTACTAGTATGCTAATCTACGCTTGGTACTGATGAGTCTTGCAAAGTTATGTTAAAATTTGACCAACGTTTATTGAAAAATAGCTGTTGAAATTTAGATGGACAATTGTCAATCTCATTAAAATTAGACCCTAACATTTGCTCCATTCCTTTACGCTGTTAGAGATCTGACTACACTCTGTAAGAGGAAATGATAAAAGGACCTCTCTGGCGCGCAATGACGTCATATAGCCTCTGCAGACTTTCACTGCACTTTCAGCTTTGTGAAAGAAGCTATTTGATTGGATGACATAAAGTTTACATCAACATGACTCTATACTGAGTGTCGTCAGATCCTATATCAGCATGAAGGAGTGAAGTGTAATAATGGTCAGATAGGACAATAATGGGAGTACAACTGCACCTCACAATTTGGCTAGGCATCATTAACGTCAGAGGAACAGTGACATAATGAATTATACTTAATTGATAAATCTTAATATATCATTAATAAGCATGAAAAAAATTCATACTCAGTACCTGAAGTTTGGGTGTTGATTGTTGTACTAGTTTTAACCCTCCGGTTTTTGGAATACTTCATATCTATCTCTAGATCTTCAGCAGGACAGGTGATCTACAGGTGAAAACACAAAAATAATGACATCTCAAACATTTATTTGTGAATTGGTTGATTGAAATTCATCATGAAGTTAACGCTAGATACTGAATTTAATTGACATTATGCAACTTGTCAATCAAGCACTAAGTATAAACCTTATACCGGTAAATTTTATCACATGGTCAAATAAATTAAATCGAAAATCTTCAACAAGCAACCTTCAGCAAATAATCAGTGATTTAAGCTCTGCTATAGTGTAATGTTAATTATCTTTGAAATTGTATTTTGTTAGGGCTAGCTATAATATTATGTATGTTGTTGGCCGCCCAAATATGGTAAGATGTAGCCGAACATTGCTAAAACAGAATATTGGATTTTTACATTAACATTTATCTTATTATACCAATACATAATTGGAGGAATTAATGCCAAACATACATAAGACCAGGAATGCAGAAAACAGGGTCAAGGTAATCCATGTAAATATGATAATATGTTAAAAAGAACCAGTCTTAAATGCAACCTTTTCATTGGTTATATTAAAACCGAAACTGTGAAACAACCAATAAGATGCCTTAGTTTTGAGACAGGTCTTCAAGCCAAACTGATTGAATATCTTACCATTTCTTGTATAGAGATAGCATTCTCCTCACAACATAGACCATCAGGGAAGAACTGTTTCTGATCATCAACAGCTTCTCTCAATGTATTAGATGCTACAATATAATAAATATAACGTTGTTTGTTTATTCTGTTGCAATGCCATTTCTCAGAAATTTTCAGTTACATATGGTAGCTGATTTGGCCTAACTAGTTTTCTTAGCCAGTATTCTAACCAGGCCCTGATTTCCCGAAACATCTCAATTTGAGATAATTCTCAGCTCAAATTTTGTTGATTGTCTTTTGAGTAACTTTCCATGCTAGATCAGACTCACAATTGGTATCACCAAAATGAAAACATTGTTTAGAGCATTATATCAGCCACATTTCAAGTGCTCAAACTTGAGAGTCTTAAACTCAGATTCTTATTTGAGCAAAATCTCAATTTGAGCTGAGATTTCTCCATGAGATGCTTCGGGAGATTGGGGCCAGTACCAACTTATTATTCTTTATTGAAACCTTTCTACCAGGAACCAGTAACTTATCCACATGTGGGGGAATATCGACAGTATATCCGTAGTCAATTTATCATGGAATGGTACGATCTACTGTGAGCAGAGAATTGAACCAGTATCACCTGGTTACAAAACCAGCACACTAACCTCTGTACCAAGGCCACAGCTACAAATCATTTGGAACATTTTCAGGCTTATGAGATCTAATCATACTGTATGTTTTACATGGAGCTCCATTACAATCCAATATGAAAAAGATATACAGACAATGTAGATGTTTTGCACAGTTGCATACATGATGGTCCAAAATTGAATATAACCAGATGAAGAAATTTGTAGGAATCATACATACCATAAATAGCATTACTGACTGTATCTGTACCAAACACACCACGCCAGTAGAACTGACTCTGTCTACGAGCACTCTGTGGGTCCTCAGGTCCGAGTAGATCCAGTAATTTCTTCACAGCATTCTCTCTTTGTACACACAGTAACAATGAAGGTCCGGAGGTCATATACTTAACATGTTTCTCCTTCTCACTCACCTAAAATAAAACAATGATTTATTTGAAATTGAGAGCAAACAAACCATAGCAAAAAAGAAATATTTCTACGCAAGCTTTTCATGGCTTTTTCCCACATCGGGGAAAGGGCCCTAGCCCTGAATTAAAGGGGAAATATTAATATTTTTCTTATATGAAAGTTAAACAACTAAGAAATATTATACCCAGGAAGTGGTTGATATATTTTAGCCCATTGGGAGAATACAGAAAGCGATGGTCAAACAGTATTGCAGTGATATCGAGACTACCCACTCATATCCTATCACCGGGCATATCAGTAATAATACCTGGAACTACATGAATGCCGAGTGTCAAGCAAGGCAGATATACCAGTTAATATACCATTTTTAATGACTTTGGTAGGTTGCAACCTGGCCCCGATCTCCCGAAACATCAAAATCTGAGCTCAAACTCAACTCAAATTTTGTCACCTATCATTTGATATAGTTTCAATGCATAATTGTACGCTAAATTGGTATAAGAAAACGGAAACATTATCCTGCGTTTATTACAGGAATATTTTGAAAGCTTGAGCTTCATATTAATCTCATATTCAGACTCTAATTTTAGCAAAATCTCAATTTGAGTTGAGATTTCTACTTGAGATGCTTTGGGGGGTCGGGATCAACCCAAGACCTCTTACACTCAAATAAAAGTCAAAGCAGAGACAACCATTAGCGAGGAATTTTCTTCTTCTCATTAATTATTACTTATATACATTCACATAATGACAAAATGTAATAACAGTGTTTTTTTTAAGGTTTTCATTCACTCACTCATTCTCTTTCACACTCTCATGCATTCCATACAATCATACACAATTACGTTCTATACATGTGATCTGAAGATGATCTTATTAAAGTTGAATCTTACCTCAGTAATGTCAGGAATAAATCTTTGGCATTGCTCCACAGTCATATGCTGGAATTTCAAACCGACGATCTTAAATCCCTCCAATGCAAGTTTCTTAAGTATTTTTGTCAGATGTTTGTGTAAAGCTCTGGGTTTGATCATCAAGAAAGTGCTGAATGGACGTGGTCCAGACAACATTAACTCAAACATGGATTCTTCAACTGGGTATGTACTTGTCTCAGTAATTGCTTTCGAGCTATAAAAGATAAACAGACAAATATTGTTGATGGGGAAATAATTAACACAAGGAGCAATAACTGCTGTAATTATAAGAGGAAAAATTATAACAATATTTAAAATTTTACCAGGATCTATAGCCGTATCTACAAGTTTGATAAATGAAACCTTATGTAACAGCCCGCGTCTTATAGTACCATCATGAAAGGTCACAAGTTGGGATGTGTAGAAATATAACCATGAGTATGCATCCGGATGAGTGACCATGTATGATTTTAGATACAAATGTAAAACACTGATACAAATTCAATTCTAGCATGGTCAATAGTCAGCAGTTTACAGCCCAGCAAGATAAGGTGGTTGACCTACATTCCTTCCTCAGAACTTTACGTTATTTGGCTCAGTAAATGACATCGCAATCAATTCTACATTGTTAAAATCAAGCACATAGAGTTAAGCTGTGGATTGCGTTATTATACATATGTTACTATAAATAGCAACTGATTTGAGCTGTTCACCTATAATTATATATTTTGCCGGGCCAACATAACGTAACTGGTCCTCACTCGAGGGCCGATACTGATAACAGCCCACAGAATAGAATATTGTGACGTAAAATGGCACGCAACTGACCTCGCTATAATTAGGTTTCAAGTTTAAGAATGAATTACATGTTTCTAAAGCAAAAACAGACACAGAAATAGGAATAAAACATATTATGCATGGTTTGGGAAATTAGTGCCTTGAATAGGAAATAAAATATGTAATATAAAAGACAATTCAGGATGTAACGGCCGGGGTCTTGATAATTGGCCCTTGGTTCGCATAATCACCCTCGGGCTAAAGCCACTCGGGTCATTATGCTTCCTGCCGGCTGATTATCTAGCCTCTAAATAATAGGGAGTATAATGACAAACCTCGCAGTACTATGTACATCATGATGTTTGGTTGGGTATACAGGCATGTATGGTAACATAGGTCTAGCTAACGGATCAGAGAAGAGTTCTCGTTCGGTGAAGAACAGCCTGACGTATGTGTAAGCTTCCTCCGCTGTTCTGGCGTGGATCATCTCTAAGTTAAATGCGGGGTCTGAATCTGTAAACGAACGTGGCTGGACCACACTCTCCAGTTTGGAGAACGCATTTACACCTCTCAAAGCCAACGCCAAGCAGGGTTCTAAATGTGAAATGGAAAACAATACAATATAGCATATCTACTTAATGGTGCATCAAACAAGCATTATAATACTATAAGTGAAATTCAAAATACCAGGAGAGTAACTTACTTAAAATTTAATTCATGGACATATCATTCAAATGTTGTAACTATTTAACATATATTTCCAGGCATGAAAGAATTATGCTTTTCAGAGACGAAATAAGATATAAAGTCATTGCACAATTTCGACTGTCATTGATGCCACTTTAATGTACTGTTTTTATGCAGGACCCATCCTAATAAGTTAAAACAGTCAAGATATCATCAAATTGTATTTAACATAGGGGTCTAATCTCTCAAACAATCTCAATTTCAGCTAAAATATAGAATTGATTGTTGAGATTGTTCCAATGCCATTCTTGGTTCAAATAGGCATAAACAAAATGAAAAACATTGCTCAGTTATTCAGAGCGAAATTTCTAAAGCACCAAGTTGAGATTTGTCGTAAATTATGCAGACTAAGATTTGAGCAAAATTTAAATATGAGTTGAGATTTGAGCAAAATCTTAATCTGAGCTGAGATTTCTATTTGAGATGCTTCCTGAGATGCTGCTTGGTCTCATGAGTATTTAATTGAAAACGATAAAATAAACACTGTATCGTCGTACCATTGGCTAATGTATGTAGACTATTCTTCCAGAGTCTATCACCCACTTCACACGGTGTAATCTCCTTAGCTTGTGACACAGATAGTCCAGGTGTCCATTTCATACCTAGTAACTCTAATCCTTGAGTGAATGGAAGAGATGGTTGATGTCTGCTGTACGGTAACATACCCAACAGTTTACCTGAAATATTAAATGTATTGTGATAAACATCATCATAAGTAGAGAAGATCACCTATTCATATGCAAAATGTCCACCAGCAGTACATTGGATGAACGAACAATAAAAACCTGTCATGCACCAATAGCTAGCTGGTAGGTACATTTGCATATGAATTTTTCTGTATATAAACATGACCTCTCCTATAGGGGCCATCTACTGATCATGATAAACTTGTAAACATAATTAATTTGAGGATCTTTGGCTAACCAGGGTTCCCACAAATAGTCTGACACAAAATTCCCTGACCTTGAAAAATACATTTTTCTTTGACTTTCCCAGACTGTCCATACCCTGAAACCAGTCTACTGTCTAAGGTTATGGTTGCATCGGTATTTGATCTACTGACCTCAAAATCAACACTGGCCCCAATTCCACGAAAAAACTTAAGTTATTGCTCAGCTGAGACTGCTATTTTAAAAACATATTTTGTAGGGTAAATGACGTTCATGTATACTTTTATATATTGTTACATCACAGTTAGATGCAAATCTAATAGAGCAATACAAAAAAAGTCTGATTTTTACAGAAAATAGTGCTTTTAAGTTATAAAAATAAAAAATAAAAAACTTAAGTCTGTTATAACAAGCTCAAGTACACAGTTTTTGATTGTTCATTACAGTTGGATTTCAATGAGCATTTCATACAAAAATCACCTACAAAATCATTATTTAGCAATAAATACACAGTTTCTGGTAGCAATCTACTTCACAAGACTATAATTGTAGTCATATAATAAATTTAAAATAGCAGTCTCAGCTGAGTAATAACTTAAGTTTTTTCGTGGAATTGGGGCCTGGTCATCTATTTGACATAACCAATAAACATACTGAGTTTGATGATCCTAACTTAAAGCATTCTTTTGTTATTACCTGGAAACCATTTGCTCTGCCAATCTACTAACTGACTTGTACAAAGCAGCATGCATCACTTCTTGAAAGAAAACCGAACAGACAAATGGTTAAAATAATTATACTGGTCTATGACTTTTTTTTTAATTTTCAGCTACGTCATGTAGCCAATTTATTATCCCTGTCATAGGAGGAAGAGGGTCGGACAACTATCCCTTCTCCCACCTCTCAAATACAGCATGAATGCAAGAAATAACTTAACCATATTACGAGATTATTATGTTGATTGTTTCATATTTCACAATCCAAGGGGAGCAACTACAGCATTATACTGTTGACAAGGTAGAGTTCCTTCCCTTGGGTCAATGAATTTAGGAT
Source organism: Spisula solida (assembly GCA_947247005.1). Lineage (NCBI taxonomy): Eukaryota > Metazoa > Mollusca > Bivalvia > Venerida > Mactridae > Spisula > Spisula solida. Next base: position 7,332,373 of record OX365947.1, read on the forward strand.
TTGAAACTATTTGTCTGAATCTCCTAAAGAGAACAGTTTTTCTTGACACTCTATACATAGTTACTGCTTGTCAGAATTGATTAGTACAACTAAAGATTGCTAATTTCACAGACTGATTTGTACTAAATATTTTGTATCGATAATTACAACTGAACAAGTGCTTATTTCACAGACTGATTTATACTAAATATTTTGTATAGATAATTACAACTGAACAAGTGCTTATTTCACAGACTGATTTATACTAAATATTTTGTATAGATAATTACAACTGAACAAGTGCTTATTTCACAGACTGATTTGTACTAAATATTTTTACCCAAGCTTTAACAGATTATAACATCAACTTACCAACAAATAGTCCGGAAGATTTAAGTATTTGATTGCCCAGCAGTAATAGGACGGTGATCTGCTCTAGTTCTGGGTTGGTATAAAGTTGTGGTATCACATAGTTCGGGTTGATTTGTACTTCTGGGTCAAAGCACTGAAAGGAATTATAGTATCCAAGTATTATCAACCTTTTAAAGCGATAACCAGTCAAAATTACATAAAAAAATCATGTCTTTTTATCACATAATCTGATGCCTAGCAGAAAATTTTGTTCGGCACATACAGTGTGCAATAAATATTTGAATTGGCCCAATGGGACGTTAGCCAATCCAAGCCCTGATTGGCCCATGACATCAGGATAATACCAATGCTCACTGTAACGCTAAATTTTGGTTGAAACCTATGCAGCATGCATCATCATTTTGAACGATAATGAGCGTTCTCTAAGGTTATGTGATAAATAGAATCTTACATTTGTGCTCATTACATACGAGTTTTATTAAACTCACCAAAACAATATGGCACCCAGCCTTCTGTCATATTATTTTGTCTCTTGGTTTAATAAAACTGGTATGTAATGAGTGCTATGTAAGATCCTCTGCGTACCAAGAAAGTTTCTAAAAAATCATGTGCTAAATAAGCATTATCAAGCTTAGCAACATTTTTGTCATCTACAGCTACTGTTAGTTCACAGGTCTTATGCCCTCCACCACCCGCATGGGCTATGGCCACTGAATTCATCAAACTTACGACCCAAGTTTTTTCTGTTTAAAAATTTGGTTAATAAAGTTTTGTTTAGCACCAAAAAAATGTTCTTCAAATGTCAACATGAGAAGGGACATAAAACATGTACAAGTATACATAGGAAGTATAAGTACCTTGCTGAAATCTCCACCCAGTGTTGAGAGGAGGTTATCAGAAAATCTTGCAGCATGGAACATATGTATAGACTGTAAAGGATATCCCTCACGTTTTTGTAATGTACCTGAAGAAAAATAGTTCAAAAACATATTTGTTTTGTTTGCAAATGTATTCAACCAAAGGATAGTCAAAATATGTTTCAACAAGGGAATTAGAGATATTGGTAAAACGAGTATGCCCCCTATTAAAGCCACCTACTGAACATTTTTCACCGAGTTAAAGGTCACACCACTTGACCTGAAGACCTCAACTCCAACATATCCATCAAGTTTGAGGACTATAGGCTCAAGTTTTCTATATGAACAAACACACAATGATGGCAGTATTTTTGGGCGAAAATATAAATTACTTTACCCGTACCAATTTGTGGAAATTTCCATTGTAGATATTTGCAAACAGCTTTTGAATATTTTATTTCGATTCTAACATTATTTAAATGCACACTTATATCTTTTTTAAAGCCAGTGTTGTTTCGCAAAAATGTGTTGCTTACCTTACTTGTTTACCTGTATGACATCATAAAAACCTTGTGACGTCACTTTCATTGTTATATAAATCGTTTTACAACGCTAATTTGGTTCTTTGTCTATATAGGCATTTTTGTCTATACACTCAACCACTTTTCTAATTGGTCACTTTTCAAACCCAAAATACAATTAACTGTGATCATAATTTTTGACGGTATGTTGCACACAAACATGTTATGCAATAACACTCAAATCATTAAAAATCCAAATCACAAGCCAAAGTATGCGTGGTCATTCATGCGATAAATTTTGCATTTTCGCCATTAAATAATATGATTACAGTTAAAGGTATTTTGGGTTTGAAAAGTGATCAATTAGAAAAGGGGTTGAGTGTATGTTAGAATGTTAAGATATAGTATATGTACACATACCCATAATTCCCTGCATGGTGAGTTGTACCATACAGTCCTCCACCAGACTGGCCGCACTATGACTAGCATTCTCCTTCAATAACTGTAGTACTGTCGACGGAAATATTGATTCACGCCACTGACCATGTCCCTTAGGATCAACATGATCGGCCAAGCTGGCATCGTACGAGTCAACTGTGGATCCTGGACAGAACGCCTTCAGACTGTCACCTGTTATACCTGAAGTGAAATACAAAACTCATAGCAACATTGAATTACAGTAGACCAATCATTCGAAGTTCATAGAATAAACCATATTTTGCATCAGACTGAACTATTTTTGGGAGTAACAAAGGTGCCTTTCTTTGGTTCTTGTATTGATCATGTTAATGTTTGTTCCAATAATCAAAATATGTAACTCTGAGGAAATTAAGTTCAAACAGAAACAATATCTCATGTCCACAACTACACATGCAATTAAACATTTCTGTAAAGTTTCATCAGCTTATTAAAATTCTTCTGGAGATAAGTTACAGACACACACAAAAATATTAATGAATTGCTTGCCACTCAACTTCCAGCTAAATTTGCCATTCTAACAATAAGATTAACCCCATTTATAATTACTTAGATAGATAAGAATGTTTACCTAGTGCAGCGGCCCTTTTACTGGAAAGTCTCGTCCTCCTGATCCCAGTTAACTGAAAGCCTCGTCTCTGACACGACGCTAAAATAATTCCAAAACATTTTGGAGGCACCAATGGTGACATCACTAACATAATTTCACTTTTTGTTGTAGCGGTTAATGTAGCTAATGGTCTATGAACTTCTTCAATAGAGCCTCGTTTAGTATCACTAGTATCCTTAGTATCTGAGAAAGTCACTTTCTTCCCACGTCGACCCTTCGGACTTCCACTTCTAAGTGATTCCTTCTTTGTATAAGGTGTACCCACGTCTATAACATTACCTGGTGGAACCCGTCCACCGAACCAGCGTGCCAGCTCAGTCTGGACACGAGCAGCATTTCTAGGACAGAATAAAAGGCACTCGTCTCTGGAGTCTCCACCATACAGAGCACATAGGGAGTTAGGATCCGTACGTCGTGCTAACACCGGATCCGACGGACCGACAGCATCCAGCCAGAGAGATCTAGCAATAGAACCACGTATACACAGACACAACACAGCACCAACATTGTTCAATAAATCCATTTCAGATAACATACTGGCATTATCTGTTTGAGGGATGTTCATTTGTTCCGGTGATGGGTACACTAGTCTAACACCCGCTAAATCCAAACCTAGCTGTAACACACGATTCAATATTCCCATCATAGCAGACGGCTCTTGATAGATTTTCTTGTAGATCAGTGACAATGTATTCTGTGTATCGTATGACATGCTTTCATCATGTAAGTCTTGGTCAAGTCTTCCTTCCTCACTGTCCACAGTTTGCCAGAAAAATCCTACCGACGAGTTGAAGACTTTTTCTGCTGCCTTGGGATCAGGGTTAACATGTATAAATGTTGATAATGGTTTGGTTGTGATGTTTGGCAGAGGAGGCTTGTAGATGTAGCCTGAAATTAGATAACAGTAACAACAATCAATAAAAACTCTGTTTCAGCTGCCCAGTGATTTTTTTGCCCAGAGCTACAGATAAGCTGCGTATTGGGGTAATTACCCAATTATTTTTCTTAAAACCCAATAGATGTTGAGAGGAGGGAGTAAGAAAAAGCAAAGACAGTCTGAAATAGCCTAATAGAAAATGATGTAATAGTGAACAAGAGGGCCCAAAGGGCCCTAGGTCGCTCACCTGTCGAATTTAACCTAGATTTTGTTAAGATGATCATTGTGACCAAGTTTTATACAGATTAGGCAAATATTGTGACCTCTAGTGACTACAAAAGGTTTTTATATGATTTGACCTAATGACCTAGTTTTTGACCCCAGATTAACCAATATCGGACTTGACCTAGATTTTGTTGAGATGATCATTGTGACCAAGTTTCGTAAAGATCAGGCCAAAACTGTGACCTCTAGTGACTACACAAGGTTTTTCTATGATTTGACCTTGTGACCTAGTTTTTGACCCCAGATGACCCAATATCGAACTTGATTTAGATTTTTTTGAGATGATCATTGTGACCGAGTTTCATAAAGATTAGACCAACATTGTGACCTCTAGTGACTACACAAGGTTTATCTATGATTTGATCTTGTGACCTAGTTTTTGACCCCGGATGACCCAATATCGAACTTGACCTAGATTTTGATGAGATGATCATTGTGACCAAGTTTCATAAAGACTAGGTCAAAATTGTGACCTCTAGTGACTACACAAGGTTTTTCTATGATTTGACCTTGTCACCTAGTTTTTGACCCCTGATGACCCAATATCGAACTTGACCTAGATTCTGTTGAGATGATCATTGTGACCAAGTTTCATAAATATTAGACCAAAATTGTGACCTCTAGTGACTACACAAGGTTTATCTATGATTTGACCTAGTGACCTAGTTTTTGACCCCGGATGACCCAATATCGAACTTGACCTAGATTTTGTTAGGATGATCATTGTGATAAAGTTTCATAAAGATTAAGTCAAAATTGTGACCTCTAGTGACTACACAAGGTTTTTCTATGATTTGACCTAGTGACCTAGTTTTTGACCCCAGATGACCCAATATCGAACTTGGCCTAGATTTTGTTGAGATAATCATTGTGACCAAGTTTCATAAAGATTAGGCTAAAATTGTGACCTCTAGTGTCTACACAAGCCAATTGTTGACGGACGGACGACGGACGGACGGACGGACAGACGGACGACGGACGAAGAGTGATCACAAAAGCTCACTCTGTCACTTTGTGACAGGTGAGCTAAAAACAGTACAAAAAAGATCATTTACCCTATGAATTTATTAAATACCCATTTAAAATTTGTCAAAACCCAAACAAAATTGAAACTCGGGGGTAAAATACCCAAACCTTATCTGTTGCCTCTTTGGGAAAGGGTCCGTTCAGATAGGGAATTTTGCGTCGTGACAACTTAAAATTGGGAAATTTCATGAAGCAGAAAGGCCAAATAAAACAGAAAAAGTGATTACATGAGACTGGTTTCTTTGAACTTTTATGCTTAACCTCTTGTCAAAAAAATGTTCATAACTTAATCAACCTTCTACATCCGATTTTTAATTTTTTTTAAATGTTCATTGAGAATTTCCCCATTTCAATTTGATTCGAATAATAGCCTTTTTGCTATTGGAAAGGGTCCATTTACAGGACCCTAATAAAGATGGAAAAAAATCACTGGTGCCATTAGCACACATCATAACATCAAACTCTTTTTTCAGATGTTGTTCTATTGTTAAAGTTCAGCTTATGAAATTTTGAATTACTATAACTGAGTCACTATTTTTTCATCAAATAACTTTCATTCTTCAAAAGTTCATTCTTTCTATTGCAGCAAATGAGATTTTTGGATTATTCCACAATTGCAATAACTCTTGTCTGTGGTTGAATTTGAACTAGAAATACAATCCCAACTTACCCGCAAAATATTACCATGAACTATACCATGAAATCGTAACCATGACAGGATAATATGAACTAAGGCATGGCCTTTAACGGAGATTTTTTCTTTCTTAATAAATTAATGTAGATTGTATGTATCTATGTATGTACAGTTTACATAAAGAATCATGTATACATCTTAATTAATAAATTAATGTAGATTGTATGTATCTATGTATGTACAGTTTACATAAAGAAACATGTATGCATTTTAACTACAGTCATGTACTTAAGGGTAAACAGGAATCAAAGAGCTGAAAGACCTGAGGTTGTTCAAATGTATGTAATTCTGATCACCCCGGCTTTATGCATTGCAATATTTAGTAGACAAACTGAGATGGCCGTACTTTCACGATTAGAATTAATGCATGCAGGGAAAGAACAAATCAAATTATGCCACATTATTATTATTGCATTGGCAATAAACATTTTATATGTTTACATCAAATAAAATATTGAAGTTGAATTGAAGTTGAATAGTTTTCTGCAGCCAGAAAATTTACTGGTATTGCTTAGGATGTGTTTTTTTGCAGTTAGGATGCTGAGAAAAAAGATAACATTAAGTCGGACAGGGATGGCTACACTCTACTTAACCAGTCGAGCACGGAAATCATAAAAATATACAAGGCACAATGCCCAACACCCTGCCGAGCGAGAAAAATGATCCGCCCAAATCCCAGCTGTCAAAAATCTGAATGAAACAGTTTCAGCAATCAAAAGGCTGAATGCCCACTCAGAACGACCTAGTTTCAAATGTAAAACGGTGGAAAGATACAATAATAAATAAACACCGAAAGCCCCGGCCTGATGACTTAGTTTCAACAAGCAACAAGCCTTAGTCGAGTGTCGACAAGAATGACCTAGCTCCAATAAGCTTAACAGCCCAAGCTGAATGACCCAATTTAAACAACCCAATTTAACCAATTAGTATGCCAAAATGAGCAACAACGCTACATGACCATTCCGGTGTATGTTTAAATTTATAAGTCAGAATAATAAGCCAAATAATCAGAAATGTGTAATATCGAATACTACGACAGGGGCGTAGCCAGACTTGAATTGACTCATAAGCCTTGAAGTTGGTGGTTATGGTTGGGGGTCCTCACGATTCGTGAAAATTTGAGACTTATATTTATATTTAATGTTACGCACGTGCGTACATCAGTAACATAACCGACTATATATAACAGTTTATAAAGAATAGTACATGGTATCATCTACGGGAACGTTAATAATGAAACAAGGTTAAAAAAGTATGTAGCCGGACCAGGGCTCAAACCTGGAACCATTTGCTATATATTAAGAAGGTTCAATGCTCTACTGAGTGAGCTAAGTGGATTCCTACAAAGTTCTCTTCCTTATCAGTAATTAAATCCTATACTAGCTCCAGGCATCCTACAGACAGACACTTTTAGCATATTTTTCAGGGAAATTCTTAACTCTCATTTAAATGAAGCTTGTAACAAATAAATTTTTCCAAACATTTTAAAATCAAAGTTAAACCCCTTTCACAATTGTCATACGACGAGTCTTAGATGTAAATTTGAGGAATATCCTATGTCCGTCGTACAACAAACTTAAAAAATTTTGTCGCGTTTGACACCATCGGACCACAAAATGCATTTTTATAATTAAATTGATCATGCATACATGTATTTCAGTTTAATACTAGCATTTAGCAAGTTCTTATTTGCAAATATTTATTATTATTTGAAAATAAAGAGTTTGGTTGGACGTTTTGATTAATTATACCCAGCTGCTGAAACTTATTTTTTAAACCAGCTAATAGTTTGACAATGCTTGTATCGTACGACGGACGTGCTACAACTGTTCATCTTAAGGCTTTCGCGCGTCAATTGTTATGACCTGCGACCATCGCATGACCATCATACGTCTGTCTGTCGTGTGGCGGACGCACGATAGTTCCCAAAAATGCATCGTTGAGCTGTCGCACCCTTTCCAGGCGCAAATTGGTACATTTCCATGTAGACCCACAAGCCTCGTGCAACGAAAACATTCCTACGACAATTGTGAAAGGGGTTTTAGTCCTGGCTCCTATATATTTCGAAATTACGCATGTTTATCCGGTAATGTCACTAAGGTGAATATGAATTGGAATAAGTAGATCATAACTTTGCCGATGCAGTCTTCAAATTTCACTTTTCATGGCAGACATTTTGGTGGAACAGTTGTCGAGTGATAAGCGCTCTCAACTTAGTACCGATCCAGAGGTCCCTGGTTTGAATCTCTGCCGGGGCACGGGAAATTCCTACCAAACTAAATCGGCACTGATGACGAAGCCGGACTCGCCAACCTCCACTTCTGAAAACCACGCACAAAACAATTGTGGTTTTAACAATGTTATTGTGAAGGCATACACACATCATGTTGGTTAGACTATAGGCAAGATGCTAACAGAGCGAACACTTTACCAACTGAGCTATCCAGGCATTAGTCAAACGTATTGGACGCGTACAGTATACACTGTAGCGGCTCAGTTGAAAAATTGAAAACTGGTCAAGCTGGCCAAATACATTTCTCCCCTATCAGTAATTTAATCCTGTACACAGTACTACAATTATCTCATAAACATTGCTATCCAAAGCACAATACACATGATACAGACGGAACATTGTCAAAGAGTCATTTTACATTTTGTTTTGGTACAAACTAATGAAACTTGGACGAATAATTTCGGTCGTAAGTACGAATAGGAACGGGTACGACAGGAATTTGTAGAAAGTTGTACTTACCAAACCTTTAATAACAACATACGTCATCGGATGTTGGTTTTATTGTATAGGTATGCTAATTGCGAGTATTAAAGACGATTTTCCTTGCTTAACAAGTACTTACATCGTGTAATCGATGGTCGGCATCTCAGACAAATGCAATCACGTAGAATGTTGAGTTACTTCCCCTGTTACCTGGCTATCGCTCCGGACACGGGATTATTTATTTATTTTGTATAGCGTAATTTGAAATCTGCAGATGTTCAGAAAACCTAAAAAATATAGAAGTTCAGCTACGAATTGTCAGTTTTCAACTAATTTGAGATTACAATAATGGTTGAATCCTCGTACCAATCATAACTACTCTCGTACGTCACTGCGGATCTTCGATGAGACCGGAAGACTGTCTTGAGTCCCGTCTTACTATAGCGTTCAATAGAAGCGTATGGGAACCAACCCAAAAACCGGAAATCCATACCTTTTCAGCTATTAGTGGGGCGAAACTTCGGCCGATGACGGAAAGACCCGAGTAGTTACGATTGCCGGGAAGACAATTGGTACGACCTCTACGACATTTATAGGCTGCTGATTTAGGAAAAAAGCCAAACTCAGACGTCTCGGAGATTTTTTTTCAAAACCTTTGGTTTTGAAAAAAATCTATTAAATCTTACCGTTTAAAAAAGTTGGTTTCTTAATTCAGGTGACTACAAACACAAATGTGACTACCGTAAATAATTGGCCATAAGTCGCATGCAGCCATAAGTTGCAGGGTGACTTTTGACTAAAAAATCAAGGTTTTTGTCAAAACCCTTTCATAAGTCGCCAGTAGACTTTTCAATTTTTTGAATCCAAATCCACAAACATTTTTGTTATAATGTACAAGTTATGCCCGAATCAGTTGACTATTTAGCCTCCATGATAATGGGAACGACGGTAAATTGGTATAATCAACAAAGGTGGAATAAAAGAGTGATTCACCACAACAGATGTTTGTAAAACACATATGCCCCCATGGCAGACCAATAGTCAGAAATGGTGATGGTCACAGTGACCTTTGACCTACTGACCAAAAAATCAATAGGGGTCATCTACTGTTGCTGACCAACCTCCATGTAAAGTTTCAAGAGCATATGTCAAAGCGTTCTTGAGTTATTGAACGGAAACCATTTTATACGACCGACATAACGACCGACTGACATGTGCAAAGATGGGGGCATAATTATTTTTTTTAAATTATCTTCAGATCATATTTGCATTCATCAAACAGATTTTATTTAAATAGAATTTGTAAAACAGATCTAGAACTAGTCAAACCATTTCGACGCAATCTATACAGGGATGCCCGTATAAGCTGTAGTGGCTGGACCGTCAGAATTTAAAGCAGCCGCTTGCAGACAGCTTATCTGTCTAATCTAGAACTTGTTGTAAACGAAATGAGAAGTGTCCAACTTACGGAAATTGGCCGCATGCAACCAGATAAATCCGTCAATAAATCCCATTTTTATGTAGATCTATAATCACTCAACAGTATTTTTATAAATTATGAATCATTGAAAAGATTATTCAAACTCATTGAGATTACATTTTTAAAGTGTGTTTCAAAATACAGCGAGTCCTCAAATTAGCCACACAAGTTTTACAAATGACGTTATTTGGCTGTGTTAACCCATGTACTCGTTCACTTGGTGAAAAATTCGCATATTATTAGGCATAATTTTGTCACTGGAATCTAATTAAATAGTGGTCGTAATAATGCTCAATTTCTTAATGAGGACTTTATAAGTAACGGCCATATATAACCATATTAAGGCAAGTTATTTTCCGCTTGATGTCTGTCTAAAATAATGTAGAATCTATTTGTCTTCAGTAATTTAATTTACAAGGTGGTTTGATTACTGTTGAAATTGACGAGGTTTAACATCATGTAATATATCTGTCAAACTGTCAAGTAACAATCATCTATAACAGTCCTTCAATGTGTTAGTGTAGAAATCTACCTAAAATATTATATTAACTCCGCCTTGTTGCCATTAGAAACCCACATTCCTCTGTTGTAGAAAAACTTCAACCAATTAAAACAAAGATAGGCGTGTCAACAAGTTTCCTAATATAGAACATTCACATCTGGACCACCTGCAGGTGTTGATCGAGTCGGCACTGGTCTTTGATCTGCAGCTTACTCAGACAATTTGTCTGGGTTCTGGGCGGGTCATTTTGTCTTGAAACTGGGTCAGTTTATTGCAACATGTGTACATAGGGACGCGGCTCATTTTATTCAAAATTAACAGACTCTTTAAACTAAGACTATGCATGCATAAAATGCCACATCCCTGTGTTAGTTTGTATATTTTCACTCGATGACATGTGATAAAGTGAGACATTTACAATCAACACATTTGTTGACATATTAATTCGTTCTTTGTAGAAGTGTTTTGTTGTATGGATTGGCTTACAGGTTGAAACTCAATTTAAAAACATCCATTAGGACTTTGATATGATTCATAAATATGTTTTAGCAGATCTAATTCAAGTAATTATATTTCTCAGAGTATATAACTACGCCTCTGTTCACACTTCATTGATATTTTCGCCAGACGCAATCTAGGCTACTGTGGATCTGTAACTTGATGGAAAATGTCTTCAATGGGTCAAAATTGGGTTATGAATCCGGCTTCTCTCGTTCATAAGTCGTGGGGTGACTTTTTAGGTTTTTTTTGGGATCGTTTTAGGGCGACTTATGGGTGATTATTTACGGTATATACTTTAGATCATTTTCAAAAATTTGAATTTTCATTGATATCATTGTTAAACTAGACCACAAAATCTAATCCCCACGATTAATCGACCTCCAAATACAGAACATGGGTTTACCCTTAAATGTTTTGCAATCCACTTATTTACGACCCCTAAAAAATGCATTTTTATCGAATCCACAAAATTTAATACCTACGAAAATATTCATTTTCCAGTAATCGACAAATGTACACAACACTGTAACTTACTAGCGTCTTGGTCCCCGGCTTCCTCCCCACCAGGTCCTAGTTCCATGGACACCATATTCTGTAACCATGGGCACACACTATGCAGTGTGTTTGTGGAGAATAACTTCTGTAGATGTTGCTGGAATGCTGTGGAATTCTTCACATCAGATTTCTACAATGTATCAAAAGTAAAACAATTTATTTTAATTGAATACTATATTCAACAATGAGGTCAATAATTATTTAACTGATCAGAGTTAATCATAGATGCAAAGCTAGGGGGATTTTTGACAGAAAGAAAATGTAAGTCTCCCATATTCATCTACCTAAAATTCCAGACAATGTGTACAACTAGGCTAAGTATCAACTATTCATGTGTAGTTTAGAGAGAGGTCACATTTGAGAACATGCCAACCCAGCAGCACTACTTTCACAGGTTGAAATCTCTTGACTTATAAATAAGGATTCCGAGACTGTATGTATCAATTCCTCATAGAAGCTAGTAGGCAACAACCTTAACTGTTTGTTTGTCTGTTGGCATTTGACAGAGATAGCTGTAAGTGGGTCAGTTTTGTCCCTGCCAGATCAGCCAATGACTTCTAACTTTGAAGGAGCAATCGAACATACAAACCTTGTTTTTCCTAGACTTTGTAGGCATATATTTAGCATCAAATTGTTCTACGGGTGTTACGGCCACCATCAGGCAGAGTTGTCCATCAAGCAGTACTTGTTGTAAGCCTACCACATAGAATGGTAACATCCACGGTGATGGTATTTTGTTTCCTTCATTTTGTAGATAACTAAAGTTGTTGGGTACCAGAGTCAGTAGCCAGGTTAGCAGAGTTGTGTAACTGGCAGATAGTCCACTTCCTACACAGAAAGAGAATAACACTATACAAAATATCATATGCCAGCATGTATGGTATTGATATTGTCAACCAGAGGGCTGAATTTCACCCCAAGGTGACAGCCGGGGTGACATTATGTTTCGAGGGTTGACAATATCAATGTCATATATGCTGGCATATGATATTTATTTTACTATACTGAACAATATTATAAATCTATATTGCCATGTGCATATTATAATTTTAGGCCTGTTTCAGATCAGTCGCATGATTATTTGGTCTTGCGATTTATAACTACAGAAAATATAATAAAAGTCAGACCAAAAACAAAACCACAGACATCCAGAAAGATTGCAGACATCACATGGCTGTTATACGATGTTCATACAGCTGTCTCTTGTGGGACGCATGAATAAAAGAGAAATTTGCTTTATCGGCAAATTCCAAGCAAAATGCAGAAAAAGTCAACATGTTCTTGAATTTGGTTTGCAACATGTTGATCTTGCTGCATTATTATTTTGTTGGGCAGGCAAAGAACTGTCATTTGATGACCCCAAGTACCAACTTTCATCACATTGCTATTGCTTACATTAAAACTATGAGGGTTTGAATTTGTGTGACAAAGGTGAAAAAATCCGCAAAATGCCCCGCCTATGCGTATTGACTTTTGAGGGATACCTCAGCAACCATAGATTTTAGCATTATAATGCTGTAATCATGAATATTCAGAGAAACGTTGCTCAAGTTTGAGAAAAATCAAAATGATCATAACAAAATAATAAGGATTTTCTCGTTACTGGGTATATATTGGTCATCCCTCGTATATGTGAAAAAGTTAAAATTAGTAAATTTCTATTAATTTGTGTAATGGTTTACCTGTATCCACACTTTTATTGCCACTACCTCTATGTAATACAATCTCTCCATTAGCAGATAGATGTATAGTTAGTAGTACGCTATCTGTATCAGGGGACATAACTGGTGGTAGACTACGTGGTGCTGGCTCGTATGATGCATCCTGTAACATATATATAAATGTATAGTTAGTAGTATGCTATCTGTATCAGGGGACATAACTGGTGGTAGACTACGTGGTGCTGGCTCATACGATGCATCCTGGAATATATATATAGATGTATAGTTAGAAGTACACTATCTGTATCAGGGGACATAACTGGTGGTAGACTATTTGGTGCCGGCTCATACGATGCATCCTGTAACATATATATCACTCATTCTTTAAAAACCAATTCCAAATCTCCAGTTCTTGAAGAGACAAATATTTTGACAACATTCCAAACATCCTACATCCATATACTGTGTATGTTTGTTCTCATTTATAACTAGATATATACACTTAACAAATCTTATAAGTGTGCATGTGTTTTTGCCGTATAACTTTTTTATTTATGAATATGTCTGGATGAAATTTTGTGTACATGCTAATGAATAACACATGATTAGTTAATTCATGTTTATTCTTCAAAATTACATACAGCGATCACTTAACCATTAAACATCAAAACACGTAAATGCACGAGAAAGGAGAAGGTTCGCTAACTAGTAAAAATGGCCCAAAAATAATGAAAAATTAAAAATAGACGAAAAATGTTTTTTGATATCTATTTTTAATAACCAACCTTTATTCTTCATAAAAATGTATTGTTTCTTTAGAAAATCCGTTTTAAAGTCAGTAAAATTCCACTTGTAAGAACCCCTCTTTAGCTAAAAATGGCGAAATCTGCGTTTTTCGTGTAACACTTCTTTATTTGTTCATATCAGCGCACGTTTGTTCCACCTTCAAACTTGCTTAGCTTTCTGAGGAATTTCAAGTTGATTTATAACATCACTGTTATTTTTTGGAACACGCGTGCGCTCATATCTTAAATTTAAAGTATATAAGCCGTAACGTGACATTTTTGACCTAAAAAGCAACATGACGTCACGTCAGAAGCAGACGACGAAGTTTTGTGCAACGGCAACGTCATATTAGGCCGGAGCGCGATTATCGCAGTTTCTTTGTTTAACCCGCTCATTCTGCTCAACAACAGGACATGTAAGGCCACTACTATTTCATTTCTCGGTTACAATATTTTTTTGGAATTCTTTATGTCCATCGGTCAGACGAATTTGTTTTAAATGGAAAACGCCGTTGAACGCCTCTGTCGCATGAAAAGGTTGCAAAATAAATCTGGTATACTATTATTGTTTTATTATTTACATACACCATCATTTACCCACTTCAAAAATTCGTGACAGAAGCAGAGGTCCATTACGACCCATAGCAACGCATACATCCGATCCATAGCAACGTATACAGTAGCCGTTACGAGCGTAATGAACGTAACTGGTATAACGGGTGAATAACGCAACTATAAAACTCCGCGGCCTTACTGTTATTCCGATCAAACTGCATTGTAGCTTCTGATGTCGCCGACAATATGTACATCGCAGATTTGCCGACTGATTAGACGCTGCCGACTTACGTCGGCAATAAAAGGAAACAGATGGAAAACTCACATCAAAGACATTTAGCCGAACTTGATATCGAGCACGTGAGAATTTTGACTGATCTATAATTAGCTCGCTTTGACACATATTGAATTGTGTTCATTTAGTAGACTTCACGTAATAGACGTCGGTTGAATCGCTGTTAGTGGAATAAGTGATCATTAAACATTATTTAATTGAGAAAAATAAATCGTATGAATAATGGATACATCCTTGAAGGTAGGGGCCTAATTAAAAACGTCCCGTCTTCGCATCAAATGATTATTGGATTTATATGATTTGTGATTAAATCAAGAAGAGTCCCTGTAAAAACATACAGACAGGAATGTTTATAGTGTCTTTCTGATACAGTTGACAAGGTCTAGCGCATTGTCTACATTCGATATAGCGGACTATTTGATAGGGACTTTACGGGAAATCTTGGACAAAAAGTGTAAACCTTCAATTCGAACGAAAATAGATCATCTGCATTATCAAAAATCACGATAATCAATGCAAGAGATCAAACTAGCGCTGATATCATAGCCTTGAAAAGTCAGTTGACTATATAAATTAATGTCAGGGATCGTACTGAGGCCTTATGCCCGATCCTGAAAACGAGTCGCAAGTCGTGCCATTAGTAGACACCGCTACACCAAATTGCAGCTGAAATTCTGCATATGATAATAAAATTTCAAATGACCATAACTTTTATCAAATTACGTTCATATTGTCTGCAGAAAATATCAATCTTTATAATGCAGCAAATCCGGATTTCCGGAATCGTAGAATCCCCGTTATGCTATGTTTACTACCAACTGGAGGTTTCATAGACCCAGAGTGTTAGTTATCCTCTAACATTTAATATTTTAAATTGATGATATATGGCGCTAATATTTTCAATATTTTTACGATGAAAATTGTTACATTCTACTCAGTGACCGTCTAGCATTTTTGAAAATACATTTTTAACTATTTAATTAATTATGTATACAGCATATTAATAAAATATTGCAAAACTACACGTATGCTTGATTTAATCTTTTAAGCAAATATGAACGTGGGAAGTGCACGAGTATGCATGTATGCATTTTACATTCTATATTTTTTATCATGACTAAATCGATGATTTTTAAATACTCTTCAACATACATCCGCCAATACTTTGTATGTTTTCGTTACTTTCAGTTTAATAAATTATTTGAGGATTAAGGTGAAATAGACCCTTTTCGGGAAAAATCGTGTGTAACTGGTATCTTGATGAGATTTTGCACAAATATAGTATCAAGTGTTGGCTTTCGTTTTTGGTGGTTTTAGGAAAAAAATCATGTTCCGTTCAATTTGTAGTTTCTCCAAAATTTAGTGAATTTCGCGTTGAATTTGTTCCCGTCGGAACTAAAATATTTAGCGTGATTATCTGTTTAAAACCCATACATATCGGTGTACCCTTGTTTATCTACAGAAAGGCTTTATCAGACAAACATGTCTAAACTTTGGTATAACTGTAATCAGACGGTTTTTATATTCGACTTTGGAGCCGATTTTATGTTGATCAGGAAAACGGTACTTGAAAACGTTGGACTTTATCTCCCCGAGCCCGGCTTGGGCTCTCTAAATTATGACGTATGACACCTGCATGTACATTCACCGTGACCCCAAAACTCACCCTTTGTTTTATATCAGCCAACATCCGGGCCGATAGTATAATTCACGTTGAAGAGTTTGAGTCAATAAATTTGAACAGTTTCAATAAAGAGCAATTCAACTATAGTCCAGAGAATTTGACACGACTCTCGACCTTATTAACATTATCTAACAGCTGATATATCGTCTATATTTATAATCCCGGTTGTATGTTTTCATAAGCGGAAAGTATCACGAAGACACACATCTTAAGGACCGATATTGTACGATTTGCTCGCGGAAATATATATATTCAACGCAAGAACCTCGTAATATATTTATGCATAAAGGTCAGGATCATGTCAAATTCTCTGTGCTATACTAACTTGCAGAACGTACGATCCGATTTACAAAGAATTTAATGATGATCAATCTAGAAAATAGTAAGTGATAAATTATACGCGCAGAGAGCTATTCAGAATTATACAAACAATTTGACCGTTGTAATTATAAATAAAAGCGCAAAGTTACTATTACGTGGCATATATATAAGGTGTCTATTCGGAGAATCGAGTCGAGTTTTCCGAAAATGAGTTCACCTAGTCAGCTGAATATTTCACGTTACCTGATTGGTACTTTAATTTTGATACGTTTTATGATGGCAATTAGACAAGTGTTTTGACGGTAATTAAATCATTTTACAGATTTTAAACATGTTTGATCTTTTGACGATTCGTCCCGTCGGCAAAAATAAAAAATGTCACATTGCAATATTCGTTTGCACTTTTAGAAGACAAAAGTAGTGTCATTAACACGTTAATTTGAAGTAAATAGTCAAATGCTTTACGTAGTTCGTCTAGCTTCAAGGATAAAATAGAGCAGATGAAGCATTATTTTCACGAGCGTAATTGGAACCACGGGTTCAAAATAAATCAGTTGCTCACGATGTGAAATAACACCTGACTGTAAAATACAAATATTCTATTTAGTTCATGCATAATTTAGGGTTTTCCTAAATATTTTTTTTAATAAAACATGGAGTGAAATTCGAATTCTGATTTTTTGAAAACAAACTGAACAGAAGTGCATGTAAAATAATAACTTGTGTATATGACGGCCAAAACACCTGTAGTTGCCTATAACAAGCATTGATGTCACGTGTAGGCCTACTATAAAGCTCTCTAGGGCAACTGATCTTCTTGTATGATGTTTTTCCAGGCCGTTCAATTTGAAAACCAATTTGCATTCGCGAGTCAAGTGATGCTTGGTGAGCGGTTTAGTTTCATTTTTCTCGGTCAGTTGACTTGTGTGTTTGGGTATTTCTGTGCCGTGTAATTATGGTCTGTGTAAGTTCTGTGTTCGACTGTTTCAGTTCAGTGCTAGATCTACCTTCCCCTTAGAATATAACCTAACTTTTTAGCCAGTGAAAACGCTGATCTTTGCTGGTTAAATGCTACATTTAATTATGACATCGTGAGTTGATCACATACTCTATCGGTCAATCAAATGCCGACTGTAACATTCTGAGTTATTTTAATCATTAAAAGTTTGCTCTTACTAGATGGGTTGGCGGGAATTTCAATTGGCCAATCAAAATTACTAAAAAAGACTTTGCTTCGCTCGGTACGCTCACACCGTCCTTTTTAATCATTGACATTTGGTTTCAACTCGCCGTAAATTAATGATTTTACATAGTCACTAATAGACCAGGGTATTGTAAATTTCATTAATTTACGAAGAGTTGAAACCAAATACTAATCTTTTAATCATTAAAAACAAATAACTCACTATGTTCTATTACATAAAAAATACTTCATGAATTCCAACTGTCATGTAATTACATGAACACGTTATGTTTCGCTAATGAATTTGAATTGCAACATGATCGTATTTATGTACAATTAGATACAGGTACCCATATACGTTCCTTTTACTTTTGTTATCGAACTCAGATTTTACTAATTTTGCTCGTTCGTCAATTATTTTTAGAGGTTCAGTTTCTATAACAACCACATCTTTAAATAGCAATATCATACGAGTGTGTGTATGTCAATTATTACACTTCGCAAAAGGCTATAAGCCTCAACTTTGGATCTTCGTGAGTTATGCAACTATTCAGAAAATATATGAAATTTTAAGTATTTTGATTGCCATAGCAACCACAAAGTGTGTCCAATTATACATATCAAGTAATTGTCGTAATCCGACCAAATGTCCTCTATCCACATACCAAATTTCATAGTTCTGCCTTACATAATACTCTAGTTATGCCACGGTCTTGTAAAACCGGCTTTTCCCCACTGTTTTGTGTTTCCATAGCAACGCTTTCTTTAAGTAAAATAAAAATATATGGTGCATGCATATTCCCCTTATTACAACCTATGCATACACTAAGTTCAGTAATCAAGACTTGCAAGTTGTTCGAATAGTGGCATGATTCCAGTTTTCTGTTGTTATTTTGTTCGTTTTTTACATGTTTCGTTGCCATAGCGACGTTTTCTTAGGCCTGACTGGTGAATGTATCAACATGCATTATTCCCATAATGTTCTTAAACAATATGCAACATTTTATGAGTGTCTATGTTTAGTACTGTTTCCTTATTTCCTCGTTCATGTCGCCAAAAAGATAAATAGAATGACGGATAAAATATTGTTGCCATGGCAACAGTAGATTATTTTTTTTGAATATAAGTATCATTTTCGATCATGATGCACTGTTCCTTGTTATTAGTCAAATTATTATCAAATTATGTTACTGGGCCATTTTTACTAGTTAGTGAACCTTGTCCTTTACGCGTAGATGCAAATAATTTTTATTTATGGTCAATTAGAATTTAAGATTTATGTAATGCTAACTGATGAGATATGGAGTTCTATCAGTGAAATAAAACCTATATCAGTCACTGGTTATCACCTACAATGTGACTGATATAAGCTCGGCCCCCTCACAGGAACTACTTTAATTTACCAAAATCTCAACACTAAAATGTCTGTAACTTTTTTTATTACTGAACGGAAACATGTCATGTGGGTGTTTTTATTCTTAGTTAGACCATTTGCTACAAGTTGGTGTATGATTTAATGCAAAATTCTCAAAAAAGTCGTTTTCACCTATTCACCATAATCCAAGATGGCGGATTTTGAAGTGAAAAATATGAATAAAATAACATATTCAAACGTAGCCTAACCACAGTGGTAATTTGGCACAAATAGAACCAGTTTTGACACCATAAAAGCATCAAATAAATAGAATATTTGTTTGTTTTGATTGAATATGGTTAATATCTCATCTTGTAGTGATAAAATTTTAATATTTTCACTCGCGCTACGCGCTCTTGAAAATATTGAATTTTATCACTACACGATGAGATATAAACCACATTCAATCAAAACAAACAAATATCCTCTATATATTGTTGCATTCAAAAAACACAAAATTATGTGATTTTTCACTCAACAAAAGGGTGATTTTTAACTTTTAAAAATACAGTTAAAATTTTATGGTCAAAGGGAGGTAACTCTAACAAAACTGCATTTCTTTATTTCTCTCTTGGTGATAAGTTCATACATTTGAACATGAACTTGATCAGCAAAGAGGATACATAGCTGCATTAACAACTTGATAAACACACAATGAACACACAGCAAAAAGATGTGACATTAGCTTAAGCTGATGTCATCATTTGTTTATTCTGTTTGTGAAAATTGTAATCAGATTGTAATAAAATTAATTGAATTGTAATTCCACATATCAAAGCTGCATATGTTGAAAATTTCAACAAAATCAAACACATTTTGACCAAGTAATGGGTAAATATATACATGCACACTTATAAGATTTGTTAAGTAGTAAATATACAGAAAACTTGTAACAAACAATATGGGACATATAACTCACGATGCTCAGTGGATGCAATAATGACACAGTGAGCTTATAATACATAAAATCAGTATTTTTGTATATATCAAGCAAACGTATCATTGTTCAACATATAGTAAACTCAGAGCATGAGAAAAGGAGACTATAGTGTGCCCAGGATAATGTGAAAGGCGGGAAAATTTGGTATATTCCACAAAGGTGGATTAATCAGATGTGCACGATTGTCAGTGTGATTGTGAGTGCATTACTGACCTTATCTGTTTACTTAAGTAATTTGTTAAACCAATTTTGCAACATTTGACCTAACCAATTAATGTTTGTAATATCACATTATCCTGGGTGCACTATACCATTGAATACAATGTAAGTAAATATACCATGTCAAATAGTGTAGGAGTAGTTTCAGCAGGCCCCTGGCGTCCACTGATAGATGCACTAGGCTGTAAGGCATCTAAACGTTTCTGTAATCTCAACTTGGCTTGTCTCTCACTCTCCTGTTTCTCTCGTAGTTTCCTGTCGAGAAATCAAATAAGAGATATCAATGACATGTTAATTATCTCCCTTGCGTGGACATCCGTTTCTTTTCTTGCTAGATTGGCTACCGTACAGCCTCAGCCAAATTAAATTTCTGCTTCTCTATCAAACATTTACATTACAATTTCCTATCAAACATTTACCTGACAATTTTCTATCAAACATTTACCTGACAATTTCCTTTCAAACATTTACCTAACAATTTTCTATCAAACATTTACCTGACAATTTTCTATCAAACATTTACCTGACAATTTCCTATCAAACATTTACCTGACAATTTTCTATCAAACATTTACCTGACAATTTTCTATCAAACATTTACCTGACAATTTCCTATCAAACATTTACCTGACAATTTCCATCTGTCTCTCCTTCTCTTTAGCCTCGTGTAATCTCTGTCTCTGTAATTCCCTATCTTCAGGACTGGCCGACACAGAGGAACTAGTTGTCATACTTTGACTTTCACGAGCAGGTCGATTGGACATGTCTATAACTCTTGGTTGTTGTCTGTGGTGGCTGTTGACATAAAATATAAGCATTTTTACTCACAAACCAGGTATTCACACCAGAACGAAACGCGGAAACTAGTTTTCAGCAAAAACAATATATCTCAACTTCACATGCTGATGGAAATGTCTAAATTGTCTTTGAAATAATTGACACAAATATTATATATACCACTACAATAACATTTCTACGTTAAAAGTTTGTTTGCCATCATGTGACTCAGAGACAGTCGTAAGCACATGTTAATTGGTTTTCCCTACCTGCTAGATTGGCCAATGTCCTTCAACATAAGGATCCAATGATAACATGCCCTTGTGTCAAAATAATGAATCTTAAAAGAAATTTATCATTAATTTTATCTGCCTCCAGGAATATTGTATTTGAAAGAGAATTTTGAATGTCATTATGTGACAACAGATAGAGTGATACTTACACAGGTGGTTTATCACTAGCAGAGAATGATCGTTTGGTTGGTTTACTACCCGATGATGATATTTGTTGTTTAATTTTCTGTCTCTGTTTCTGCCATTCATTCATATCTTCATCAGAGTCAGTCCCATCATCGTATGCACTGAACAATAAAATTAAACACATTGAAACTTTTATTAGAACAGGTTTTGGCAAAAAAAGTATGTCTCCCACAAAGAGCTGTAACTCTGGCAAAAACAATATGACCTAAAATTCCTGGCAATACATGCAACAAGGCTTGATACCAAGTATTCATGCAAAATTTCATTGAAATCTGACCAATGATTAAGGACAACAAACACAGACAAATTTTGTGACAGACAGACATCCGAACAGACGTCCAGCACAAAATCAATATCCCTCCCCACTTTATATGTGGGAGACATAAACAAACACAAATAGCTAAGACTGGAGTACATGGTTCTGTTTATCAAAGCACTTACAGAAACCTTTAACTTACGCTTTAATTTAAATTTGTTATATTGCTTTAACAACTACAAGTATGGGACTGGTATGGTTTTGTAAAAGTTCATTAACTGAACATTGTTGATATTGCAGATCCGTTTACCACAATTTGTATTTAAGTGTATTTAATAGTTAAAGAATTATAAAAAAATTAAATTTAGACATTAGTTTACGATTTCCTAGAATACTTTGATTTAACGGTACCCAGTAGCACAATAGATGTTCAAAACAAAAACAAGAAACATGGAGTTTTAAAACAAGGACCACAGCTCTACAGAAACAAACTGATGAACATTCATTCCAAATTTCTTGATGCAGCTCAAATACTTCAGGATATATATGAAACCTAAAAGATATTCACAACTGCTTGCCAGCTGAATTCACAAATCAAATAGTTTTACAACTTCTTTATCACTCAATTTGCAAGATAACACACATAAACAATTTGATCGTTATACCTTTTTTCTGGTTGAATGCCCAAAACTTTTTGAACACGTTCAATGTTGTGCTGTTGTTCTTGACGAACTTGCTCAAAATTTCTGAGATCAATAAACACTGTAGGGTCTTTGTCCCCTTTAGCTGCAGGAAGAGCTAAAAAATAAATATAATACAATGTATTAAACAACAATCAACTGACTTGCCTCTTAAAGAATTTCAAATAATAAGACTGCCTTTAATAATATGTCATTTAATCTTAAAGTATTTCAAACAAGATCCAAATGATATCCTTGATATGTAAAATGAAAGTCTCAGGTAGCCAAAAAGCTCTATACTTTGAACTTAGAGGTTTTGAAATATTTCGATCAAAAGTTTTGGAATTAACATAAGATTTAATAGACTTGGAAATTGTGGAATTGGTCACAAGTGCATGATGGGGTGTTTAATCCTAGAATAAAGCTTATAATTCTGATTGAGGTTTCACCTGACATGGAAATTTCACCAAATCTTTATTTTGACCCTAATAATCCTGACTAAAGGGCCAATTTTTCTTTTTCCTTTGAGATTTAGACTCTATTGAAACCTCTTAATGATAGCATGTACAATCAGATCCCGATACAACAACACAGACAGTAACATATATTGACATCAATGAGCCTCTGAGGACACTAAAATGTTTAACAACCCTCTTTGTATCAATTCAGTGTATGACATATTCGTTTCAACAAATTTTTGCTTAGACACAAACAGCTTAATTGTATTGGAACCTAACTGTATATTGTGCCCAGGATAATGTGATGTTTACAATCTAGAACCGGTTTGGTCAACTGCTGCAAAATTGGGTTTACAAATTACTAAAGTAAACGGATTTGGTCAGTTTTGTACTGTAAACATCACTGAAAAATGGTGCACATCTGATGTTGTATTATAAACATCACTGATAAATTGTGCACATCTGATTAATTAATTTGTGGAATATACTAAATTGTCCCGCCTTTCTCATTATCGTGGGCCCACTTTTATTAAATATAATAGAAGACAATTTGACCCTGGAGGTATTAAAGGTCACATACCAGAAGTATCGTCAGTTTGTTTCACTGGAGGTGGGATTTGTGGACGAGCTCTGGGAGTAATAACTCTAAGTGGTTCATTGTTATTATCTGTACTCATTCCACTTGATGTTGTCTGCTTCTTTTTCTTAGGTTCTGTAAACAAACAGACATGTTCATAAATAAAACATATGATTGGGGCTATTTTAAGAGAAGCAGTTTTGAAATACTCTTTATGTCTTGATGTATTATATGCCAAACATATGCCAACATTAATGATTTCGTGACGTAAACATTAACCATTTTATGAATGAACGTCGCATTAAATGCCGAAAATATGCCGACGTTCATGATGTCAATGTATACACATTAAACACATTTTCACGCGTAAAAGCACTTTTTCACTTTAGTAGGTATATGATAAAAGGAATATTACTGCAGTGTGTTGATCTGTTAAGCCGTATTACCTCTCTTTGAATGCGCCATACTGCATCTCGCTGGACCTAGCAGTCTCACGAGATACGGCATTACACAAGCAACTCGAGGTAATACGGCCCAACGGATCAACACACTGCAGTGATATTCCGTATATATTCGTGAACTTATGAATTATAATCTAAATTCTAACATAGCATGTGAGAATTGCCTTCTTTGCGTATATTGAGCTTACCATATTTTATTACTGCGATAAAATATAGCTGATTGGTGACGTCACATACTTTGACAAATGACGTAACGGTGACAGTAACGTTCCTAGGAAAGAAAGTAGTTTGAGGTCAACAAATCTTGTTGCGCTATAAATGGCAGAGCATTGGCGATGTTAGAATCGAAATAATAAATAGGAGCTGTGCTTTGTTGTGTTATAAAATATAGGCACTCGTTTGAATGCGTACATTTAATCACTCGTGCTACGCACTCGTGATTTAATTACTACGCATCCAAACACGTGCCTATAATTTATTACGTAACAAAACATAGCTAGGTATTCATTATTTCTTAAGTAACAAACTATATATTACCATCTTTAGGCCGACATTTTTCACTTATTTTCTCTTCTTCATATTTTTCTAGTCCATGACCTTTGTTTATGACCTTTGACTCTTCATCAACGTCATCATCTGACACGTCTCCAGGTTGTCGGTTATTTTTATCTTTTTTCCTCGCTCCAGTCGTTGGGTCTACGTCTGACAAATCTTCTCCGTATTGAGACATTGACATCTGAGCCAACTTCTGAATCAATGTCATTGCACTACCACCATCACCTGTACATGGAAAACACATTTATGTAATAAAATATATAAAGTTGACCTTAGCTCGGGTCAATAAGCAATTAAGCAACCACCTGTCTTAGTAAGCGATGTGAAAATATTGATGATTTTCACAGATCTACTAAGCTGGCTAATATTTCATCTAGCGTAACATAGAACTCTACTTAGGATTTGCTAATAAATATTTTTGCACACAAAATGTCGGAAATTCAGAATTTGTTAATATTTCCACACGCAAACTGTCTGAAATTCAGTTTGTGCTAATATTTCAACACGCAAAATGTCTGAAATTCAGAATGTGCTAATATTTCCACACCTAAAACATATGAAATTCAGAATGAGGTAATATTTCTGCTCGTAAATGTCTGAAATTCAGAATTTGCTAACCCACAGAAATATCTGCTAATACAGTTTATGTATTTACATCAAAGCTATATACCAAGTTTTTTATGAACCACATACTAGAAACAACATTTCGATACATGGGTAAAATTTCAAAATTTCCAAAATACTGAAAACTGCTTGTCAATGTACTGCTAGATGTTTTTCACATAAATTACACAGAGCGGGTATTTCTAAAAATACTGAAATCAGTATTTAGACTGAAAACTTTCACCCATGCATTTACCTTGAGCAGCGTTCTTGCCAACATTTGAAGTATTTGTGGAATCAGATTTGGTAGATTCCGACCATGCTCGACGTGGGGCTGGTGGAGCTGTTTGATTGTCAGAGTTAAAATTCTCCAACAGATTATCTGAAAAGATTAATGGAAATGAAACCAACACTCTTGACTGAAGTTCGAAAAATCTTCTAAAATTAAAATCAAATTTAAATTCCATTTTAACTACATGTATTGAACTATCTACTTTAAAATGGGAATGACAACAAATTCACACTTTCTTAGTCAACAAAATTCACATAAAAACTTTACACGAAACAGCCTAATACGGAAGCAGGTGACTGTTGGAATTTCCAGTTTTTGCTTTCAAAGTTTTCCTGCTTATATATCAAAAGATGCCTTTCAGAAGATCCAGATGTAATGTAGAAAACTGGTACAATATATTCAATTTGAATTTAGGCATCTTTTCGGATACAATTATTCACAATATATGTTGGTTCGGTTGCAGACCGAAAAATTTAATCTTAAATTAAAAAAATTCTTGAAATCATGTATGAAATGAATTGATGAACATTAGGGAATATTAAAACATGAAAATTCATTAAAATTTCCAAGTTTATGAAACTGGAAATTTCTGGTATGTATAACTTACCCAGATCGATATTATCCAGTACTTGCATGGAGAGTACGGGAGCTCTAGGAGATACCAAACTGGTAGCTAAGTCTTTCTCCTTGTTTCGTGAAGCTTCCCTATTCAACTGTTTCTTTATCAACTTATCATCTAAACTATTCAAACTTAACTGTTCACTAACAAATCTATTATCACTTCTGTCTTCATTGTTAGCTAATGCACCAAGATCAGAGTCAGGCAGATCAGTATCCATGGTATCCATAGTCTGTACGTCCGAATCAACTTTAGTTATATCAGTAAATGTCTCTGATTTGCCAGTCGGAATATCACTCCATGATGAGACCTCTTTCTCTTGTTTGTTCTTGTCTTTTTCAGCAGGGATTGGAATTTCTCCCCAAGATGATACTGGAGCAGGTATACTGGTACGTTGTAACTCATACGCCAGATCATTGTCATAAAACGTGAAAGAATTCATGGATGACTTCACTACTGAAACAAAAGAAATCCATATATTGTTTGAAGTTTCACTGGTCAACAGTATTTCAGTCTTGTAAGTTAAAACAACAAGTGATGTTCAGGAGTTTCACTAGCTTCTAATCTGAAGGGTCGTTTTGATATATTTGACTAAATTTTACTATTTCAAAGGCAAAATACCCATGATTATAAGAGAAAATGACCCTTCAAATCAAAATCTGGAAAGTCAAAAAGTTGCCTTTTTTAAATTTCAAGGGTCGAAACCCCTACTTCTGAGTCAAATGGAACCCCTCTTGTTATCCTGACATCAGGTGAACAAGTAGTTGCCTGGAACTAACTAAGCAGAGCATCAAGCATGCAAGAGAGACATTCTTGTATCATTTTTAAAAACCTTTGCGTCTATTGCGACCTGGATCAAACCAGTGGACTTTCGCACTAGACGCGGACACTCTACCACTAATTTATTGAGGCAGAAGTAATTTTTAAATGGAATCATCATACGTGCATATGGTACCTTTATTCTCATTGAAAGTAGAGAGTTCAGCTAGTGAGTCACTGCCTTGACTTGTATCCAGATCTTTATCTTACCTTTATTCTCATTGAATGTAGAGAGTTCAGCTAGTGAGTCACTGCCTTGACTTGTATCTAGATCTTTATCTTACCTTTATTCTCATTGAATGTAGAGAGTTCAGCTAGTGAGTCACCGCTTTGACCTGTATCTAGATCTTTATCCAGTCAATTCCGGCAAAATCTGCCAGTTAACGGGGTACCGATTAAACTTAGCTATAATCGGTCACCTGGTCATGTGACTAGTGATAATCCGTCACCTTACCAAGTGATCTGACGGACTTCTTATTTGAGAGTCACCGGTTGCAATTCCGTGCCCGAGGGTGCGGTTTTTCTATCCTAAATGAGCTGGTGGTTGATCGGTTGATTTCTTCGACTTACCTGCGTCTACACGACGTCTATCAAGATGTCCGACGTTGTTGTTTATCGTGACGTCATGGAACGAACGTAACGTTGCGCGCTAGTTAATGCAAGAGTAACAATATAGTCGTGAGTTTGATCCCCTTACTGAGCAGATTAAGCGACTGGATAAATAGAATAATAGGTTAGTGCCGTGAATGAAGTAAAAGTTTATCCGGCTCGGCTGCGGAAATTATCAGATTCGCCTACGGCTCACCCGATAAATTCCTCCGCCTTGCCAGATAAACTTTTTCATCAACTATTCTCTATTTATCATACCTTTATTCTCATTGAAAGTAGAGAGTTCAGCTAGTGAGTCACTGCCTTGACTTGTATCTAGATCTTTATCTTACCTTTATTCTCATTGAAAGTAGAGAGTTCAGCTAGTGAGCCACTGCCTTGACTTGTATTCAGATCTTTATCTTACCTTTATTCTCATTGAAAGTAGAGAGTTCAGCTAGTGAGTCACTGCCTTTACCTGTATCTAGATCTTTATCTTACCTTTATTCTCATTGAAAGTAGAGAGTTCAGCTAGTGAGTCACTGCCTTGACTTGTATCTAGATCTTTATCTTACCTTTATTCTCATTGAAAGTAGAGAGTTCAGCTAGTGAGTCACTGCCTTGACTTGTATCTAGATCTTTATCTTACCTTTATTCTCATTGAAAGTAGAGAGTTCAGCTAGTGAGCCACTGCCTTGACTTTTATTCAGATCTTTACCTTACCTTTATTCTCATTGAAAGTAGAGAGTTCAGCTAGTTAGTCACTGCCTTGACTTGTATCTAGATCTTTATCTTACCTTTATTCTCATTGAAAGTAGAGAGTTCAGCTAGTGAGTCACTGCCTTGACTTGTATCTAGATCTTTATCTTACCTTTATTCTCATTGAAAGTAGAGAGTTCAGCTAGTGAGTCACTGCCTTGACTTGTATTCAGATCTTTATCTTACCTTTATTCTCATTGAAAGTAGAGAGTTCAGCTAGTGAGTCACTGCCTTGACTTGTATCTAGATCTTTATCTTACCTTTATTCTCATTGAAAGTAGAGGGTTCAGCTAGTGAGTCACTGCCTTGACCTGTATCTAGATCTTTATCTTACCTTTATTCTCATTGAAAGTAGAGAGTTCAGCTAGTGAGCCACTGCCTTGACTTGTATTCAGATCTTTATCTTACCTTTATTCTCATTGAAAGTAGAGAGTTCAGCTAGTGAGTCACTGCCTTTACCTGTATCTAGATCTTTATCTTACCTTTATTCTCATTGAAAGTAGAGAGTTCGGCTAGTGAGCCACTGCCTTGACTTGTATCTAGATCTTTATCTTACCTTTATTCTCATTGAAAGTAGAGAGTTCAGCTAGTGAGTCACTGCCTTGACTTGTATCTAGATCTTTATCTTACCTTTATTCTCATTGAAAGTAGAGAGTTCAGCTAGTGAGCCACTGCCTTGACTTGTATTCAGATCTTTATCTTACCTTTATTCTCATTGAAAGTAGAGAGTTCAGCTAGTGAGTCACTGCCTTGACTTGTATCTAGATCTTTATCTTACCTTTATTCTCATTGAAAGTAGAGAGTTCAGCTAGTGAGTCACTGCCTTGACTTGTATCTAGATCTTTATCTTACCTTTATTCTCATTGAAAGTAGAGAGTTCAGCTAGTGAGCCACTGCCTTGACTTGTATTCAGATCTTTATCTTACCTTTATTCTCATTGAAAGTAGAGAGTTCAGCTAGTGAGTCACTGCCTTGACTTGTATCTAGATCTTTATCTCACCTTTATTCTCATTGAAAGTAGAGAGTTCAGCTAGTGAGTCACTGCCTTGTACTGTATCTAGATCTTTATCTTACCTTTATTCTCATTGAAATAGAGTGTTCAGCTAGTGAGTCACTGCCTTGACTTGTATCTAGATCTTTATCTTACCTTTATTCTCATTGAAAGTAGAGAGTTCAGCTAGTGAGTCACTGCCTTGACTTGTATCCAGATCTTTATCTTACCTTTATTCTCATTGAAAGTAGAGAGTTCAGCTAGTGAGTCACTGCCTTGACCTGTATCTAGATCTTTATCTTACCTTTATTCTCATTGAAAGTAGAGAGTTCAGCTAGTGAGTCACTGCCTTGACTTGTATCTAGATCTTTATCTTCCTCTAGAGATTTCAGATGTTGATGGAACATAACTGGCTCCTCACTGTCAGAATCAACCTGTAACATACATGAATTACTTCTTAAAGTCAGTGTAACAGAAACACAGACCTGAAGGTGTTTGAAACAAAAGCCAATTATTTTATACACAGTTACATGTCTACATGAAGTACCAAATTTGAAATGCAAAACTTTATATGACATGCCTTATAAAAAAGAAAACTCAGTCATGAAAGTGGTATAGGTAATATTATTTTGTTGGTTTGTTCAGATTTAATACTACTTTTTAAAAAAATATGGTGGCCGATTCACCTAACCAGTTTTCACAGACTCTATTCTTATCAATACTGGCTTACCCTTACACCAGGAATCTGCAATCAAAATATTATGTGAGGGTATGGCCTGACACAACGGGGAATCTACATTTAATAAATTGCCAGGTTACAAATCCAGAGAACTAACCATATATATCATTCATTGAATAAGTTGTCGCCTAGCAAGATGATGATGACAATGCAGTTTGATAAAACACTTACATCAGATAAATCGAAATCTATGTCCGGTAACTTCTTCTCAACTTCGGAGAAGATGAGATCTAGTTTAGGTTTGAGTCTAGATGGTAACATGTCTGATCCAGGAGGAGTTAAACTATTTGTAGGGTCTCCCATATCAGGCAAGGAACTGTTGTTGTTGTTGCTGGAGGCCATTCTCTTTGCTGAAATATAAACATTACACAATAATGCATGTTTAATTAATTGTTACTCATAATACTGGTTTTTATGAATTCACCATTATCATCCAATCCTTATTCCGAAAAATTTTATTTTTAATTTAGGTATTTGCAATCTAGAACAAATAGTAGATCATTATATTACATTTGCAATATTTAAGTGTTGAGTGCAAGTATCGGTTGTAATTCTAGACCCAGAAATAACTTGTCCAATTCAGTACTAACTTGTCAGGGGACAGCTGCTGCTGGACTAGTGCTAATTTCGCAGACTGCTGAATATCTTATTCTAGACAGAAACATTATTCCAAAATGAAAATCATTTGGTCAAGATTATAACCGAACAACATGCAATTCATGATATCAATTTTTGATATATATTAAATGTACATGTACACATCTGTTTATAATAGTTTTATTGGATTTGATTTGAACAGGTTACAAAACAGGACATATATGTATATTAACTAGGACATACAAGATTATGATATACACTGGAATTATGCCAACTGTATTTTACAACACATCAGCACCGCTGTAATCTATATCATTTAGGTCAAGCTTACATAATTAACACTTCAATGGTACACAATTAACTGGAGTTCAATTTTATATAAATTTCACGTTATTTCTGTTGCCCTAATCCTTGTTCGAATATGAACATCTGGGACATTAACTGTATCAATCTTCCAAGTCCATGCATTCATCAGTTTTACAATATTAAGCTTGACACCATTAAAGCAATATGAAAATGGGCTCAGCAAGTATTTTTATGCGCATTTCTTAATTTTGCAATGTGTACTTAATAAATGCATTCATGAGTTTAATCTTTCTATCTGCCAATTATGTCAAACCCCTTGCGTGGATTGACGTATACGGTAATTAAACTAGGTTATTCAGATAGCTAGGATTTGGGCTTTCCATGTTTTAACAGCTGAAACTTGGGCTTTAACACACTCAGGAACAAACACAGGCCTAGACACTAACTATTTGGGCCACTGGTCCGACAGGGCAAAAGCGCCAAATTTGTAAATAGGACAGTTACAGGTCCTCAGGAGTTTTCACTGGTCTCGGACCAGCAGACCAGTGTGAGTGTCGAGCCTTGAAACAGTCCCTTAAAGGGAATTTACAAACTAAACTAGCTGCAATTTTTGAATGTCTGTCTATAATACACCACTTATTATACGAAGAAATAAAAATCAAGTTGAAATCAGATTTAAACTAACATCAATACTTTGTACTCAAGAAGGAACGTTTTACAATCCGTATAAACAGGCTGATATTATTTGTTGTGACGCCATGTTTGTTTTCCACCTCAATGAATTATTTCACATAAGCGTTGATTAGTTGAATTTAAATTATCATCACAGGCCAATGAAAACCCTCTTCACTTACTAAAAGTGTGAAGTAAGGGTGTAACGATAAACCGTTGGACGGTATACCGAATTTGTTTGGTCTCGGTACGGTTCACCGTATGACGATGGTCCGGAACGGTACGGCTACGATACGGCCTCTACCCATTCTCTAGTCAAAATGAGGTACTATTAAGTATCATTTGCTTGACATTATTTATATATCGAACGTGGGGACGTCGCTCATTGTTATTGATAAACTCCGACTGCGACATCACTGAATCAATAATGCATTTGTTACCGTCGAGTGTGAAACTCGCAGCGACATAGGGGCAGACATTTTTTTAATGCGGAATGACTAAAGTCCGTTCGGGATCGTACGTATCCGGACTGAAAATACGAAATACGACGGACAAAAAACGTTGACTCCTTGATAGCTCATACAACGAATACTTTATTTTTGTTTTAAAAATAATTTTAAAGGAAGCATAATAATGACTAAGTGAAACTAAAGGTGAAAGGTGATGGCTAAAATGGGGCTATTGTTGGCATTCATGAGAAGTCTTTTTACCTTCATTTTCATTTAAGACCTTAATTAGGAAAAAGAACTGACTGATACATGTAATATGGGGAACTGATTTTGTTTAGGAAAAACACATTTTCCTTGGAGAAAAGGTCTAATAAAGCCTCTGCTAGAGTATAAGGGGAAAATCCTGTGATGTTATAAAGTTTAAACAGAAAAGATGCTCATTATCCTGTCTTCATGTTAAACAATTTGTATCGCGATACGTATTGTATCGTATACTCCTTACCGTGATACGTATCGTATCGTAAGGTGAGCGTATCGTTACACCTAAATGTTATGCTGGAGATGAGTGTCAGACAGTCGGACTGAATTTTCAACAGAAGTCTGATTAAATGTTGATAAATCAAACATATGACAAACAATGAACAAATATATCCCATATCTATTATGGAAATTGGCATTTTTCTTTCAATCATAAAGTTTTGTTGAATTACTTCTGTCAAACAATACTGACAAATCGTGATTATTCACGTAAAACCTTGTCCAAACCAGACGCTGTCAGTGTCACAAAAGTCTTTTCATTCGTCATTTAAATAACGACTTCTGTCATTCATAAAATTGCTTTTCATACTAAACGGACAACATTCATGCACGCAAATAAACTAAAAGTTACACGGTAATAACATAAAAATCGCGAATAAATGGAAATACGAAATTCCATAGCGATTATGTACACAACTTTCCACTTCCGGTGGCTGTTGGAACATGTCGAACGCTAGCGCTAACAAATGCAGCACACATATTCATATCTACTTGATAAGCTACCCACAAACCTTTAGTTTTTGTCATTTTCTTCACACAAGCAGTTTGAGAAATGACATCCTGCAAATGAATGATTAAATAATAATTCTGTCGGTGAGAGGTCGGCTTCGGTATTTATTCTATACCGGATGTGACGTCATTCAGTATGGATAAAGTCCGCGCAACAAATACCCGGACCCCCGGTGCTTCGATTATAGAAGGTCGTCCGGAATTTGTCATAATATGTTGATCCGACCGAATGTCTTGCAGACGACATTGAATCAAGACATAATTATAGTCATAAATTGATGTCAAAGGCGGCAAAAACAATATATACCTATCATATTTATTTATTATATGGGGGAAACACCCACTACAAAGATCTAACATATTATGCACCTATCAATGCTTTCCCCCAGGGGGGGGGGGGGCGGCGGCGGGCTGACCCAGGGGAATTAGACATTTTTACTTTTTCAAAGTCTAAATTCCCATCCTAGAGCAAGGGCAATTTGTCAAAATCCCCTCACTGGGAGATACTTTACATACCCCCGGGATCAAAATTTCGGCCAAAGTCAAAATTTCCCGGGACTCGGCACCATTCTGTCTGTCAAATTCCCACCTATCGGGAACATCCTTCTGTCAAAAGTCCCGTATATGCCCGCCCCCCCCCCCTCTGGGGGAAAACATTCATAGGTGCATTATTTTAGTTATCTGTGGTATTACTGGTATGGATCATGGAACAGTTCATCGCATTTAAACGGATCAGTAAAACATTCCTTAGTTCTGTGTACGAGGGTCTCTATCACACAGACAAGATAGTTGTAGTATCCTGGTATCCTTGTAGACCTATCATACCACAAGAAGGGCAACGGATTGCTAAACAGTATAATCACTACGGATCACCGCATGGCCGTAGCTAGGAATTTTCAAGAGGGGTGCGAAATCGGGTCATGAAGAGGTGACGGGGGATGCTTGGATAAGGATGGGATGTAGCTGCCCATCTTGCTGACGGATGCTGTGGCTCAGTGCACAGTACATTTATTGTGCAAGCGAGATGCCCATTATACCAAACAAACGCCCCCCCCCCCCCATAGTTACGGCCATGTTCAGCCTCGCTCTGCAGAATTATACAGCCTAGACAGTGCCCTGGGATTGTATGCACTTAAAGTGTGCATATGCGCACATTAGAACTTTTAACCGTTGTGATATCGCCCACTGCCAGGGATGTATTTCACGCCCTAGGCAGTAAATACATAGTAGCAGGCCTAAGTACAACAATTGCAGTTCCGGAACAACACTAAAGGATTTTACTGAAAAGTTTGGTACGGCAAACAATTGGGCTAATCAACTATCGGTAATTCCTGGATGAAGGTCTCCCCTTATT
Source organism: Spisula solida (assembly GCA_947247005.1). Lineage (NCBI taxonomy): Eukaryota > Metazoa > Mollusca > Bivalvia > Venerida > Mactridae > Spisula > Spisula solida. The sequence continues at coordinate 7,366,960 of OX365947.1, forward strand.
CATGGAATTTTATCTCACATAAATTAGTGATTTACTTCCGTGCCTTATTGAAAGCAAATGACAACTTGCAAATCTGACACAGGTTAGGAGGACCGATTTATATCTTGATGATTCAGGCCTCCAGTTTGGAAGTCTAGCGATTCACCATACTGACAAAGTGTGCGTGTCTTAGTATTGTGAAACATACCTAGGGTCTGAGGCATCCCCACGCAAAGTCATAACATTTGTGATAATTTGGGGCTTCTTGTGATGCAGACCTACAAAATGAACAACGTTATTAATGTCGTGAACGGTTCCATAAGCGACTGACTGAGACAATTCCTTACCAGTGGCCACATGTTACTCTGATCCTGTCATAGTTGATTCCGGTGTGCCACAAGGAAAAATGTTGGACCCACTTCTATTTCTGTGTTATATCAACGACCGACCGAAATCAATAAAGTCCCAGGTCAGATGGTTTACAAATGATTGCCACCTGTAGGCTACTGCTCCATTTCATCTAACAGAGACCACATATTTCTTCAAGCAGACCTCTCCTCAGAGAAGTGACATAAAGAAGGGTAAGAGGTTCAAAGCCGTCTATGAATAGTCTAATTGTAACATCATAAGCGTCATCAGTAAAAGTTAATAAACACATCTCTACTCACTTGTATTGACATCATAATCCTTAAACAAGTCAGCTAGAACCACAGACAATCAGTAAGTAGTCTTTTTGGCGTACCTAACAACATGTTCATGAGATTTGGTTGGGACGTGTCGAAATGGTGTGAAAATTGTCGTGCTACTATAAATTTCTTATGTGGCTACGGTTTAGTGTACGTTATTTGCCCCGGGGTATGGAGTGTTACAATGGAAAGATAAAAACATAATCAGCTGATAATTTCTTTTTTGTTCTATCTCATTATATGGACAGCCAAGTGCAACGAAACTTTGACAATATAGTATTTAATTCTGACGTTAGCTTTCTTTAGAAATACATTACATACATTTTTAGATTTGAATTATCTGACATGCACATCTATAAATGCTTTCACAGAATGAAGTCTTCATACAGTCATTTAGCAGTCGTATATAAACTGTTTGTTTTGTTCACATTACAAACTTGCCAAGCGATTGGTGTTGTCTGTTTAGCAGGGCTTGCTCTTCGGTTGTTTCCCTACATCCCTTCTTCCCTCCTAGATAAGAAGGGGTGGCCCTAGAGCTCGTCTTTGTCTAAGCGACTTCGTCATGATGCTTTTATTTCTGTTTATCTCTTATTGGAGACGAACAAACTGCTTGACGCGTGTATATGGTCGCACGGTCATGATACGCTCTCTGCTCTATTCCCCTAAACATATTATTATTAATATTATTTAATCATTAATTAATGTGGTCTTTTAGATTTCTTAAATTTACTCAAATATTTAAACAGGTGGGGATTTAACTAAAATTCTAAGTTAATGATTGGTTTCTAAGAGTGGAGAGCGTATCATGATTCAGGCGTTCAACAAACAGTGTCATGTTTTACCATAAATATATACATATAAAGGAGAAGATAACTGAATGATTCATTTTAACGAAAGCATATATGCCCCGTCTGCACCAGTTTGGTGAATTACCTCCCTTTAATAAAAGTGCAATATGCACATTTTAAACTCTGAACACAGTTATTAAGAAAATCTATATATCAAATACAAGCTAGGGCGGGGGTGGGTGAATGTTAGTATACTAACATTTTAAAGGAGATACTTTTCGTTTATTTTCTGCTTTACGTAAAGTACCGGAAACAAACGAACACTGCTCGGAATCGACCGAATAACGGAGATCGGTATCTTACGCACTTTTCCGGAATTTGACATTTACTTTGCATTTGAACCATTAGCAAAAGTTCGATTTATCATTACGCTAACACAATATATTACCGCAACGTAAAATTGCTGCCAAACGCTAGCGTAAGTTGCCGCTTGGAAAACGCTCGTGAAAGTCGATGATACAAAACGTTAAATCATTAGAAGGATTTTTACAATATTACATATATCTGAACTACTGTCAAAACAGAATAATTCGCGATGGTTTAATTTACGCTATATTCGCGAGTTATTTTTTTTTTATTTTGCTTTTATTTATCCTCGCCACCGGATAATCCATATGGGCGAGGCCCCCAGAAGAGGCTAGTCACTTTAGTGTTTGGGGGATAGTGCATGATACAGAAGATGCTCCAGTTCCAGAAGCATCCCCGGTTCTTTTACGTGCCGATGTAAAGCATCATACACGGGACCTCGCTTAACGGCTTGTCCGAAAGACTGTTAGTAAGTTTAGTTATTTTAGGTGGGAAACACTGAAAAGCATTTCACTTTTTGACCGTCTGGAGTAGGGATCGAATCCACAACTTTCAGATCAGCAATCAGTAGCCCTTACCACTAGACCACTAATATATAACAGTAACGCTCAAATTTAAATTCTTTATACATGTAATTCTTTTACAGTTACAATGTGGGAAACATAGAGTTGCGATACTAATAATGATTCAGTTAATCAACTCCTACAAACCGTATCTGTCCTGAATTTACAGTCGTTAAAGAATTATCAAAGCAAATACGGAAATCGTAAACTTACGTTCAAATTTAAATTCATTAATGAAGTTATACATGATGATCATATGCCTACCTGCACATCTGCTGTTGGGAATATGTCAGCGCTCTCTAGGAGATCTGTTAAGAAGGCTAGACACAGCTAATAGTTTCGATATAAGTAGACGTTAATAGAGACATTATTGGTATTTATTCTGCCACTTTAAACATACTACGTTCGGTGTGGGAGTCATATCAAGAATGCTACGATTTTAGTATTTTATAATGTGTGGAAAGTGGAGGTCGTGGTCACTCGGGTTGTCTCGGTCACAGTGGTTGATGTTAAGTAAAATCATTGGCCTTTAATGTTATACATGTACTATATATTTTTGTAATTACAGAATATTATTCATGACAACAGAATCGAATTGTCCATATTTGTGGGTAGATCATATTTTCCATGTTGAATTATTTAAGTTTCATGCCTGCTAAGCTGCCAACCAATATACCACACTTTGTATCTATGTATGTAACAATGGTAAGGACATCAATCGTAAACAAATGGATTGGAATCTCAAAGCATTCCATCAGCAGGCTGTTGAGAATGCGCAATATCGAATTTGAGTAACGACATCGAACTGGGTCACATGTGTTCTGCTCCTAGCTCAAACGAAGTCCATAATTTTGGCCTATTAGTAATACATATACCCACTACTTCGCTGTTGAGGATTGGGCTTCAGCTGGTTTGGACTGGGTCATTCGGCTGGGGTCGTTCGGATTGTTGGGAATGGGTTGTTCGGCTGACGCGCTTGGCTTGATAGGGCTTGAGCGTTCGGCTATGGCGCTTGGCTCGTTGAGGCTTGGTCATTCGAATGGGACGTTCGGCTTTTTTTGGTTGCTGGGGCTTGGTCGTCTGGCTTTTTGGTGGTGTTTTTCTGTTTTCTGTGCTCGGCTGGTTGGGTTGAGTGCTGCCCTCCCTGTCCGACTTTCTGTTTTCTGTTTCCATATCCACAAACTATGGACTATATTGTGAATTATTGTGACTGCAATCTCATTTATGTGTGTCTTTGTACTTGCAGGTTGGTGAGTCGTTTGTTACCATGGCAACAACATCGACAATACAACCGAACATCACGGACCTGGATAGAGTTTCAGTTCTGCCGGCTAATGCTACCATAGAATACGACAATAGATCGATGGTATTTGGCGCCAAAATATCTACAACACCTGGTGATTATGAGTACATGTATGACTCCTTTACGCAATATACGGAATATTCTGTAGGCGAGTTTATAAACACATACTACAGGGACATAGCTCGGTCTGAATCAATGTGTAGGCCAAGTTATTTAAGGGGGTACGGGGGCATGCTCCCCCGGAAACTTTTCAATTTCTATATCGTCGCAGGTGCATTCTTAGCAGTTTTCAAACTAAAAAACAAGCAACTACGAATCTCAATTGCGATAGGGTAAATATAATTGATCAAAATATCTAAATCATTAACATGAATAAAAAATTCTTACAAATAGGACTCTACAGTATTGTCTTGGTTCTATTTAAGCATAAATTTCCTTATTGTAGGGGGTCCAGGGGCATCCTCCCCAAATTGTTTTTAATTATATACTGTAGTATGTGTTCTCCGGGCTGTTTTCAGACTAGATATCAATAACAGTCAAGGTCAGTTTGACAATCTGCAAAACGTCTTTCAAGAAGAGAATGTTACGATCAATCGAAGCCGACTGCACAGTCTATGTTAGACGTAGATGGGATTGTATGTCGTGCGGACTCACTCTACACTTTTAAAGCGGCATACTGCCGCCACTACACATGTATATACCCTTATATAAGTGGTAGAGCGAGAGGGAGTCTCCAAGGCGCATACCTATAGGTGTAGCATTATTTGGTTCGACTATATCATGATTCATCTCTTTGCATGCTTGCTGTTAGGGTAGTGCTTTGGTGCTAGACCACTGAATAAACATTCACAGAAGCAACATGGCCGTAACTAGGATTTTTCAAAAGGGGTGCGAAATCGGGCCTTGAAGAGGTGAAGATGTTTGGAGGAGGGGTGTACAGCTCAGTGCATAATACATTAATTGTGCAAAGCATTCTAGAAAAAGCACTGTTTATATGAGATGCAGACTATCTATACCACACAGACTCCTTTTTTTATAAACACTATACATAGACAGATATTGTGCGAGCGAAGCCATGTTTATCTCGATCATTCTGAGATGCATACAAACTCGTTCTTCAATTGACACTATTTCGAAGCGATATAGAAACAATATACTACTTATCTGATCTGCATGGAACACAACAGTGTTCTGTACTTGATGCTATTCAAAGATCAACTTATTGAGCGAGCGAAGGGAGCGAGAAAAAATGCATGAGTTGGTATCTTAGCTGCATGTTACACACACTCGTTCTCTACTTAATGCTAGTCACATTCTATGTGTGTGCTAGAGAAGCGAGCTAGAAACAATTACATTGTTTATCTGACTGAAGCATACCACACGAACCCTTTCTCTACTTTTTACTACTTATTGATCAAGTAATTGAGCGAGCGTAGCGAGGTAGAAGAAAATGTCATTGTTTATCTGACTGATGCACACCACACAAACCCTTACTCTATTTTATAAAAGATGTGTTGTTTATTTGAACAGCATGACAGCTATAAGAAAACGCATTCTTCACTAGACAAACTTGTTTTCCAATTGAAACTGTTCTGTGATAAAGACTTTGAGCGAGCGAAGCGAGCTAGAAAAAAATGCATTGTTTATCTGAACAGCATGCCGCAGACTAGTTCTAAGCTTGAATATATTAACTGAATCAGTAATTTTGCGAGTGCAGTGAGTTTGAAAAAATGCAAAGTATTAAATTTTACCCACAACATGGTTCGCACCCGACGCACCACCCCACCCTAGTTACGGCCATGCACCGAGCCACACAGCAGAACACACATATCTCATGCTTTGAAATCAGCATCGTTTTATAACAATTAATACTCGCCTGATCTAGTGCCCATGGATCTCTGTATGTTTTAGACGCTGAAAACTGCATTCTAGGATCTAGCTCAAATACATGCATGTGTCCTTAGAATTCAGTAATTATGTTATTAGTATATGCTATTGTTTGGATTGATATTTTTATACAGACGTATATATATCTAATACTAGTATTCAAACATAAAGACATTTTGTTACTCCGTTATAAAAATGTTAAGATTATAAGATTTAATCCTGTATTTAAAAGATGATCCTGGTTTTTCAATACCAGTTTTGTTCTCAAGTACAATAATTATTTTTTAACAGACAAAAAAATGATGTTATGAATATTTTGAACACGTTAACTAGAAATGGTTATGGTATTCTGAGCATTGTTAAATATGAGTAGTATTGTCAAAAGTTCTTAAAACTTCCAAAAAAATAAGAATTTATGTTTAGTATTAAATTTGATCCAGATCAACAAATCATTTGAGAAATCGGGACGTCATTGTTAAATGCGATGAAAGCAAACATTTAATCTTGAAAAATGATTCGTTTCTATGAAGATTACATAACTGTGTGACGAGCTGTGTAACTGAATTTCACAATAAGGCTGATTCCGAGAGATTCGCCTTTTTGCTCTCGCCGAAAGTGAGCGGTTAACTATTTGTATTATACCATGCTACCGTAGACGAAGGACAATATGAGTAATTCAGTTCAGAAATATTGTGACAAGAATCGAGAGTTCGAGGTAGTGAGAAATCAACTCCAAGTCACACGTAACAATATTCAGGTCATAAACAACATCGCCAACGATACAACAAAAAGAATAAACTGACATTTTTATTACTCAAGTGCCAGTGTGTTGAAGAACATTGTAAAGAGATGCAATGATTAAATAGCGAGTGCCAAATTATTATCACTTTTGTGAACTTTGTGAAGCCCTCGTGTATAAATACAATACATGTAGTTCTTGTAAATTATACCATCCAGTTATCAAGGTCGTTTTGCTGCCCTCAGCATAAGGGCGAGCATATATATTTGTTGTAGCTGAAACGAGTCTATTAGCTTTTAAAAGCTTAAACAAGGTTATTCAGAACTTTTGTAACTGAAACTAGGTATTTCAGCCTTTCGACAGCTGGGCTAGTGCTTTCGGTGGTCAATTTCATTTCCTCGCTTAGTTATGTGCTGGACAGTGTCATTATTTCTCAACATATGCAGACTCCCGGACTCAGTAGAGTTAGAGATTATAAAGAGACAACTCGTCACAGCAGACACAAAAAGCAGCTCACTTTCTGTGGATATAAGGAAAATCCTTGAGAAATAAGACATTCCAAGCCCAGAATGTCTTCTAGAAGCCCCACCAAGCAAAGATACCTGGAAACCTATTATTCGGGATGCAGTTCACAGGTACTGGTCTACAAGGTGGCAATTAAGAAGATGCCTTGAGCAAATAAACACTGAATCACTTTCAGCTACAACCCTCACCAACGAAAAACCCGCACAACGTCTGGAAAGCGGCTAAACCAACAACCTACGAAATCCAGTAGGCGGGGGTGAAGGCAAGACTGATCACAGGGACCTACATGCACATCCTACAGTCGAATACTGCTAGGTTCAACAAGTATGGTCAGTGCAACATGTAAATTATGTGATATAGAAGACGAAAGTATAGAACACTTTCTACTCAAATGCTCGTCACTTGCAGACGCCAAGGCAGATAGCATACAAAATATATTACAAATTGCAAATCTATATTCCCTACCAGCATTCTCGTTCACCATAGTATTCTTCAGCTGTGATATCACGGGAACTTGACTAACCACCGATGTATGAGGATGCCTACCAATAGCATACCAGAGAACAGTGAGTGGGTACTACAGCTTCTCCTAGACTGCACACATTGCTGGATAAGTTAACAGATCGCCTTAACTTTCGACCAAATAAAGACTTGAAAGGTGTTCACAGACAATTAATGTGTTACAGACTTTATTGCTCTAGATCCCTTCTCCTGACAAGTACGCAAATTTCTCACAAGAGATCATAAGTACACTTAAAGCTATACGTACTAGGTCCTCTATAAATTAAACTTCTTTGGTGTGCATAGACCTAGTTGACACATATGAAAAAATTGGTTGGTTGATTGGTTGGGTTTAACTTTAATTGTCTCAGTATGTTCATACTGTACACATAACGTAACTTATCATAACCAATCACCCTTCCCCACTAATCCTTTAATTGGATTATAAGAAGCCACAAGAAGGTGTCAGTCATGATTACATACAGTACCCCTTACAATTTACAAGTTTAGTTACAATAAATTATACAATGGGATACCGGCGGACACCGGTACCGGATACCGTCGTTTAGAAGTCGCCTAATATCAGAGGGGTCCCGAATGAAACGTAAACACAATTTACGCGGGAAAATACTGACGACACTTTTTGTAAACAAAGGTTCCTGGCTGATTTTCGTTAAAATACTGACCCCACAAATGATTTAATATAATTCATACCATTTGCGTGTGATGGAAAATTTCCAAAAGATCGAGAAAATTGGAGAAGGAACCTACGGAATTGTCTACAAAGCTCGAGACAAACTCAGTGGTCGTCTGGTCGCTCTAAAAAAGATCCGCCTCGATGCGTAAGTCACATTATATCAGTTATGTCACTCATAATTTCGCTTATGTATGAGTATTGGCTCCCAATGATTCCGTTTTGCAAAAAATCGTAAATTCCCATAATTGATGAAAGTTTCACATGTTTTCGCGATCCGGATTTTAACACATCCGAAATCGACACACTTTTCTGAAAGAAGTCTCCTTCATTTACTCAACACTTTGAAAGACATCTTATTCAGTAATTTCAATCATATTCTGACATGTAGGCCTAGTCCCAAGTATGAGGCTTGAATGACACTCGACTGTTTGACTCTGAGCAGGTGGTTGACTGCTGTCGTTCAATGATTCATCATTCATGAGATGAATGCATCTGTGGGTACTAATTCAGTAATTGTCAGTAGGCGCCCCGTTAGATCGGTTGGTTGGTAGAGCTATGGACTTATGTTTACTTGCAATTGACTTGAGACGATTATCAGTCGGGTCACAGGTGCAGCCTGCAGGGTCATTCGGTTTTTTGTCTGTCAGAATGGACAATTACCTCAAGGGAAGAGGCTGTTGTGTGATGCAAGGAGTCCAGTGGGCTATCCTTGCTTTCTCCGAGCTTTCTGAAATTTCTGTTTTGCATAATCAGGTTTGAACCAGGGACCCCGGATCGGTTGTCAAGAGCATTAAGTTGATTAACAGTAGAAAATAACACTCCACCACAGCACTGCCCATTAAGGATACATGGTTACCAACTTTCAAGGATTGTCAAACCCGCGAGCCCCGGACATTTCATGAAAAACCTGGACTGGCATAAGTCTGCATTTGTAAATTGTTTATCACGTTAAAAATTCAGAAAACAGCCGATGTCCAGCTGTTTCCAAATATACAAGGTACAAGGCATGTGTTAATGATCCGTATCAGTAATTGATACCAATCAAGCGCAGCAGGTCAGTTCAACATCAGGCAATGGCGTGGGAATTTATTAAGTTTGGCTATTTACTGATGTATCAAGCGAAGGAATAAGGTCATCAATTGGTCATGCCAGCATGTTTCTTTACGAGTGTGACATTAAGTGAAGCAATATTGCATGTCTAATCATTAATTTCAGGTAAAACAGATTGCAAATTTCGCGCAAATCGGCAGCCATTATTTTAAGGAATGGTTAAAGTCCGTATCCGGACCGAAAATATGTTCATGAGTCTAATAGGGTTTACCTCCCTTTGCACATCTGAAATCTCACGGATGAAAGTTAAAATATCACGGACAAAAATCGTAAATCTCCCTGATGGCTCATGAATCAAGTTGGAAAGCATGAGGATAATAATCCTGGGGGTTGTGGGTTGGAGTCCCACATCGCAACTTGTGCACACTTTTTCCATTAATTAAGTATGATATCTGCTTGGGATTTCCGAATGACAACACTATATGAGAACAATGAAGACTTGTGTTTGTGTTTCAGGGATTCTGAGGGAGTACCAAGCACTGCCATCAGGGAAATCTCACTGCTGAAAGAACTGGATCATGTAAACATAGTCAGGTACCTATCTTATTGTGTTTCCCACTTATTGATTATGTGCTGGGTATAGAACTGTCCGACTAGATGGATGTCACAAACTTTGTTGGTGTCTGTTCTCCTTTACCGCTGGTCTGCTTTCAATGAAACCTGAATGTTTGGTACCTAGTCTAGTTGTGCATATTGTCAGGAATTATTGGTCTGATGATTTTTGCTGGAGTTATGGCTCCTTGCAGGTGACATTGATTTTGTGTCAAAACCCCTCCCTATTTCCTCTGACATAAATATTTGGACTATCGACAAAGGGTGAAAACCCGAAGAAGAAGAAACAGAAATTGTATCAATAGATCAAATGCAAATTGATGCTATTCATGTTCGAGATTACATTGTCTTTTATCTTTGGGCAAAATTTATTTCCGTCAAAGATCTATCATTTACCTATATTGTATGTATGTTTATCATTTACCTATAGATATTGTATGTAAGTCTATCATTTACCTATATTGTATGTAAGTCTATCATTTACCTATATTGTATGTATGCTTGTTCCTTCATAGATTGCTCGATGTTGTACACAGTGAGAAGAAATTGTACCTTGTATTTGAATACTTGAATCAAGATTTGAAGAAATATATGGACAATGTTCCTCCTACAGGCATAGAAGATAGTCTGATTAGGGTATGTATAGTTGATGTTCTCGATAGGTAGTGTGTTATAATCTGATTAGGGTAAGGTCATAGCTTCTAACCAGTAGGAGACTTCTGTAATTCTAAGTGACTTGTTTCTTATTATTTTTAACATTGAACTTATTCAAACTGATATGTAACACAGTGATGTGTGTTTGTTTCCTGGTTGCTGCAGGTCATGCATGCTCTCCCATGAAAATTTGACAACAAATTTTCCTCTACCTGTGAAAAAGTTGCTGGTTTCTTATGGTGGGTATTGGTTAGGATATAGTTTAGGAAATCTTGATTGGTGAATCTGTTGTAACATATAACTGAACAAAATTGAGAAAAGACGTTAAACCTGAATGATGAACCATAGTGAAAATGAATTAAGCTAGTAGAAATAATACATTTATAGTCAGACAGGTTCAGATTTTGTCAGATTATGAGAATTATATAGGTATTTGGGCTATTGGTCTTGTACTTTTTAATGCCAAATCTGTAATGGTATAACTTATGATGAGGAAGTAAGAACTGACCAGTTTGACTAGCAAGAGGTAGGTGTTTGGAGAGGCTCCAGTTTGGGGGAGGGGTTCAAACTAAGCAGAGTAACAGATAAGGTTTTAGGCCATTGGGTATTTTACATCCAAGTTTCAATTTTATTTGGGTTTTGACAAATTTTAATTGGGTATTTAATAAAAGTAATTGAATAATTGGTCTTTTATGTACTATTATTCACTATTACATCATTTTCTTTTTGCTTTTTTTTACTCCCTCCCACAAAATCTATGGGTTTTTAAGAAAATTGATTGGGTAATTACCCCAATACGCAGCTTATCTGTAGCTCTGTGTAAGGAGTTGAATTAAAGCCATGTCTGTTACTTGTTTGTGTTTCAGAGTTACTTGTACCAGTTGTTGCTGGGTATAGCATATTGTCACGGTCATCGGGTGTTACATCGTGATATCAAACCACAAAATCTTCTCATAGATGTACATGGAAACATCAAACTTGCTGACTTTGGACTGGCTAGAGCGTTCGGTGTCCCTGTTCGTACATACACACATGAGGTAACTTGCAGAGATTTTTGTGACTTGTATGGGCTGATTTGTTGCATATTAAATGAATTATGTTAGTGTAGTCTGAACTAAATTAATAAACACATAATACGGTTCTGTGGCCACAGACATGAAAACAGGGAAAATGCAAAAACAATGCCTGCAGTAAAAACCAGGGAATTTCAAAATTGGGCAAAAATTGGGAATTGTCTTATGAACAGTGAATTTTACAAAAACTGGATGGAAAAATGTGTCTACTGGTAGCTGATAAGATATGTATAAATAATGAGTTTGCTGTTGAAAGTTTGGATATAGACTTGCAAACACCACAATCAAGCAGGGAAAATCCCCTTTCACTCGAGGAATTAACAGGGTATTTTTTTCTCCATTTTCTGTGGCCACCGTGATTTAAAATGATAAATATCATAGTGCTTCTGTTTTGATAGGCCAGTTGTAGAGGTCAGTAGATGTTCCAGGCTGTGTCATACCAAAGTTACGAAAATAGGTACTGGTACTTGTTTATCTTCCTTGCTTGACGCTTGCACAGCATTGTTATTCCAGGTAACTGCTGGTTCGCCTGGCCAGTGTAAGGATACTTTACTATGTTTTCTAGTGGGACTTAAAACAATATTTAACAGATAAAAAAATCATAGATAAATATATGTATACTTGTTGTGTTTTATCAGGTTGTTACGCTATGGTACAGGGCACCAGAAATATTGCTGGGAAGTAAATACTACTCTACACCAGTTGATGTTTGGAGTTTAGGCTGTATATTTGCTGAAATGGTATGTGATAGTTGAACCGTGTTGACATCAATTTTTTGTCCTCTGTCGATGAAAGTTGTATATGAACCCTAACTGGAAGGGTATAATTAGAACCCACGACCCCATGAAGTCTGGTTGCTTTGCACATGTCAGTCATTCTGTTGGTAAACCAAACAAGGTCAAATTGTTAACTGGAGAATGCTATAGAGCTTACAGTTACAGTCATGGCGAAAGCATTTTGGACTCAGTAGGACATTCGGTCTGACGGGCTCACAGGATCTGTCAGACCGAATGAGAATCCGTCGGACCGAAAAAAACCTCTTGTTTAGCCTTTTTTAAAAAAATTGAAATTGCCGTTCTTTTCTTGTGTTCTCATATTTTTTTGTTAACTGTGTCATCATTATTGGAAGAAGGACGCTTTTAGGCTTTACCAGGAGTGGCATTTTTATGGTATTTCATCTTCTCAAACACGCTCATTTTGAAAATTGACAACAATTGACGAACACTATCGAAAACTTCACGAAAATCGCTCACCTTTCAACGTTCAGGTGAAATGTTTGTATCGACACCGTTCTGTAAGGTGCGCGTGAGAAACAAATACTCGTGATAATCACTTACCAACACGAAAATAAACTAATTTTTCGGCGATTAATTTGACAACTTTGGCGGCGATATCGTCGGACTTTTTGGACTGACGAACTGCGGAGATTTGTCGGCCCGAAATGGACGCTCGTCGGCCATGTCCGATGGTCCGACGGCTTTCGCCATGACTGCAGTTATGACACTTGATATTGGGAACAGTGGAGTGGATTGCATTATGGTATGCCCAAATTGTCTGACCTGGGCTTTGTGATTGACAAACAAGTAGGAGTTTGCCTGTAACTTGCCCATGTAAAATTGAAATAGAAAGTTTATCAATTGAGGACCAGGTCAATTTGTTGGCCCTATACTTCTAGTTCAATAAGAATAATTCTTTTAGATATTGCCCAAATAAAAACAGAACTGGAAAAATATGTTAGTTTCGCCCTTAATTTTGCTTCTGTCTCTGATGTATACATGGTATATTTTTTCTTTCAGATAACAAGACGACCCTTGTTTCCGGGAGATTCCGAAATTGATCAATTGTTTAGGATATTTCGTACTCTCGGTAAGTAATATGGGACCATCATAGATTTATATATATGTCTGAGGTCAGTAGACCCTCTTTACATACATCTCCTTGTCTATTGTTTCAACGAACATTTGGAGAAAGTTTACAAATATAAGGCTGACCTTAATAAATTCTGTTTTTGAGTTACCTTCAAGTAAAGCGTACTAACGAAAATCCCAGCATCATAACTATTTTGCCTTTGGTGCAGGTAAAAAATATTCTTTGAAAAATAGTCCTTGAAAATTGACCCCCTTGAAATTTATGGATAGGGCTATTTCAAAACAAAGAAATTAATGCATTGCATCTTCAAACATGTTTTGACAACATAAGTTGAATATAGGCCGAGTGGTGTTTGAATATAAGCTGACTGGTGTTAAAATGTGTGATTGTTGTTTGATATTTACAGGTACACCTGATGAAACAACATGGCCGGGTGTTACAAGGTTACCCGACTTTAAATCATCATTTCCTAAATGGCCACAGCAATCATTGGAGAACGTCTTACAGAAACTTTGTCCTGATGGGCTAGACTTATTAACAGTAAGCTTTCTGTATTTATTTATAACACCTTTGAAAGAAGTGTGGGTATATTGCTTTGCACAAGTTGGTTTTCACAGGTTGTTCTGTCCGTCAATCGAGACACCAAACTATGTAATTGATAACTACTGAATCCTTTAACTTTCTTCAGACGAACTTCCATCAATAATGGCAAATATATTCATGTATGCATGCATTTTGTTTTGCATGTTCTGTATGTGCAAAAAAGTAGTCTCAGCTTTACTTATATAGTTAATTTGACCAAAAAAGCTGCCGAAAAATCAGTATTTAGGTAAGTTTCCATTCCTTATATTGGTAAGTTAAATTTTGTGTGAATAGGCTGCAAGTATATGCATTATTATCAAAATTGCAATATGTTAGACACTGATCTATAATAAATGTTGAGTAGTGTATTCAACTTTCTGTAACATGAAACTCATGCGAGACTGTTTACAGAATGTGTGAACTACACATGTACTGTCATCAGCTGTGTCAGACACCAATATCCTATTTGTGTCACCTTTCTAGAACTTATCATTATTAAAATCTTTGATTTATTTTTCAGAAAATGATGAAATACGAACCAAGTCAAAGAATATCTGCCAAGAGTGCTTTAACACACAATTACTTCTGTGGTTTCACAGACAGGAACAGACCTTCACCTCACATCAAATAAACTCGAGCTGTGTGTCTGGTGATTTTAATTTTGTGTTTCACGTTGTTGTTTTTACATACATGTACTTACGCAAACATATACATTTGTCTGTGTATGACTTTTGTCACCAAACTTTGACTGGCTTTCATTTGCAATATGAAGCTTTATATATACAAGCTGGATAAACATGGATTTTAATTTTTTGAAGCTTAAAGTAGTTAATTCATGAGTTTGCCTTGCAACAGTCTATATACAAACAGGCCTCAATGAATCCACTCGTCCGCTCGTCCTGCACAATATCTTCATTCTTTATTTATATAGCAGGACAAGTAAGATTTCAGGGTTTTCTTTTTTGTCTATATTGCAGGACGAGTGCTTTTAAAAATATTTGTTGAGGCCTGACAAATCAACACTGCAAACTAGGTATGTGCTGGGGGGGGGGTGCATCTGGAGGAGTGGACAAAGAAGTTCAGGATGTCATCCTTGTGTAGTTAAACTTTGTGCCTTACATTTATACATCCATAGTTTCAATCTGTGCTTTTAGTGTTATTTAGTGCTAAATGTGATTTATTTCAAATCCACTTCATTTAATTGATTTTTATCATGTTGTTATGTGATAACCTTATGTTCTTCATTTTCATCAATGTTCGCATTTCAATTATTTTGCCCTGCTTTCCTTAAGGGAAATACCCTGGAACTGAAGTGTCTGGAATAGCAATCAGACTGGTATCAATTTAATACCTAAGTCAAATAATGAAAACCATGTAAAAAAGTTACGAAATATCCAGTTTTTAAATTATTTCAAGAATAACT
This sequence comes from Spisula solida, assembly GCA_947247005.1. Taxonomy (NCBI): domain Eukaryota; kingdom Metazoa; phylum Mollusca; class Bivalvia; order Venerida; family Mactridae; genus Spisula; species Spisula solida. The sequence goes on from OX365947.1 coordinate 7,382,257, forward strand.
AAATATCGTTGTCGTCAATATAAGGCTGACAGCCTTTTATTCAAATCAATATACAAAATATAGAAGCGCGCGTTATTGAGTAAATTTTTAAGTCAAATTCTTCTTTGACTTTTCGGTAATAGTTGGTTTTACAAGTAATAAACACAATTTTGTTGTATGCAAACCAAGACACTCCAGTTTCTGGGCATGCCCCTTTAGTGTTCACCCAATGCCTGGAGATAGTGAACATAGTAGAAATAACGGAATTTGTATATAGTACAGCTGTTTTAAATGTCTGTTTACAATGATTGTATATGAATTAGTGCTAGTGGTATTTAAACTCGAGGGTCCTATAAACCACTTAAGAAAGAATGAACTTTTCTGCAGGAAAAAGTTATTACTTGAAAAAATTCATTCTATTTACTAAATTGTGGTCATTTGAAATTTCATAAGCTGAATTTTTACAATAGAACTATGTTCGAAATAGAGTTTTGTTGTAGACTGTAGGGATGTGTGCTAATGGCACATGAAACAGAATTGATGAAAATCTGCGCTGTAATGTACTAGTTTTCGAAACATTGAGGCAGTTTCAATAATATTATAGTCACATTGTGGAATGGCATGGCTATCAAGAATAGTTTAAAATTCAGGAGTGTCAATTTTCCGGATTTATCCGGAATTACGGATTTGTCTATCCTTGAATAACTATGCTTTCTGACCAAAATAAAAGTTATTTGATGAAAATATCTCAAGAATTGGCAAAGTTATTGTCAATTATATCTGCTCTGAAGGATTAAATTTTTTTATGAAAAACTGAGTTATATATGGTTGACGGCCTCCATTTTGTCAAAAATGGTCAGCCGCATATGATTTTCAGGATTTTTAATTTGGCTCTGTTGACACCCCTGAAAATTATAATAGATCTGTGCTTCTAGAATTATGATCTGTGCTTCCAGAATTATGATCTGTGTTTCCAGAATTACAGTCTATGTTTACAGAATTATGATCTACACTCAACCACTTTTCTAATTGGTCACTTTTCAAACCCGAAATACATTTAACTGTGGTCATATTATTTGCTGGCGAAAATGAAATTTATCGCATGAATGATCACGCATACTTTTGCTTTTGATTTTTAATGATTTTGAGTGTTAGGACAATTGCATAACACGCTTGTGTGCAACATAACGTCAAAAATTATTATCACAGTTAAACGTATTTACGGTTTGAAAAGTGACCAATTGGAAAAGTGGTTAAGTGTATGTTTACAGGGTTTACATTGATGTATAATTGTACATATTCATTACAGTATTAATGTTACGTATATTTTGTTCTATTCTTATTGAATTGTACATACATGTTCAATATTCAATCTTTTCTTCAATTCACATTTTTTTCAAATTACATACTGTAGTTTCACTTACAGAAAAAATGCAATTGTAAATTTATTAAGAAAATAGACCCATTCATTTTGTAAATCTAGAAAATTGATGCATTTGTCTAGAAAATTCATGCATTATTTTGTTAAATCTTGGAAATAGGTATTACATGCTAAACACTTAACATAATTATGTGTTTTGAGGATGTTTGCAGCGATACTCAACTTCTGTTACTAGTACATGTTTTTTGCGTCACCCTATATACTTTGTTAGTTATGTTATCCTTAATTTTTTCTTTCAACTTTATTTACATTTAGCCGTTAAACAATTGCGTATGTGTAGTACTACATGTGTAAGCCTAAATGCTATAAACTGTGCTTAGTGTGCTGTCTTAAAATTGTTGTTTCATTTCTATTTACTATTTCTGTGTATTAAAGGGGGAATTCTATCTTAACATCTTTGGTATGTGCTACATTCTTTAACATGTTTATTGAACACAGGAAACCTTTCATATTTCCCTTTGGAAAATTCAACTGAGTAACTCATTTCCAGTTTAGGTGAATGCTAGAACAGGAAGTTTGTCATATATAAGGATTATTTCGCTAGCTTAGAATTAGAAGGTCGTAAGTACTTACGACCTTATAAGACTCGTGCATTTTTGAAATCTGCATCTCAAGACGCTTCTTTTGAGCCTATTTTCATGAAAATCGGAGGTGGTCATGTTGACCAAACTGAAGTTTAAAAAGCTTGTTCTTCCATAAGTAAAGAGTATTTTTCAGACAGTTTTTTTCTTGTTTTCTCAAAAAACTGATTTTGTACTTACAACCTTCTAATTCTAAGCCAGCAACTTGTGGAATGGTTTATGTTCTGTAATTTTTCGTTACTCAGATTTTGGTGAGCAAAAAGTCTACAGGAGGGAAAAAATAAAACTCGCAAGATTTAGCTACCACTGTTTGTAGTGAACTAGTCAATGATGGTCCAATAAAACACTTTCACTGCCAATTTCGACTTTAGTGTATGGCATGATTTTTTTTCTGGAAAAAATGAGTTTCATTTGTTTAGTTTCAGTTCAAAATAATTTTCATTTTTTTTATAAAAAAGTCAAATTTTAACTTTCATTTATTTTATAAATAAAACTTATTCAAATGAAATTAGTTTTATTTATTAGACCCGGATAATAAAAGTTACAGTTTAATAAAATAAATTGGCCAAGAAATTAAGACCTTGCAGCCATTTATATAACTACACTAGTTATAACCCTATTTCTACTCAGGATGTCTGGCACTGGGCTTATCAGTTTATGAGGGGCCTGGTAGTGAAAGTGTTAAAGCAATCCATAACTGTGTTAATTTTCAAGAAAACGACAAAAAATCGGTTGGGAGGGTCTGAGTAACGAAAAATCAAAGTACTGTGGCCTTACTATGGAAGGCGTAATGTTGTCATTGTTGTTGATGTGTAGATGTTATCACTGTTTGTGTTGCTAGTAATTTAATGTAGTATTGATAAGTGTAGATAATGTATTTGTGATACCAAATGTTCTCTAACAATAATGTTTTCTGGATATGCTTCATATACTTGCTTCTTTAACAAGCAGTGTTAAGGACAACTTGTCTATGCATTATACTAAGCTTGTTTTTAACTATATATAATTAGCGTTAGCTGATTGGGTTCTCTAGCTGTGTTCATTATCTGTGTTCAAGCAATATATATAGCCAGATGTGTTCAAACATACACTTTTAACAGTAAGTTTAGTCAATTGTGTTCATTAACTTGTGCTCAAACATACAAATATAGCAAAATAAATTTTACCCACTGTGTTCAAACATATTGATGTGGCTTTAAATTAAGCCAAGTATGTTCATTAACATTGTTTAAACATGCAAGTATAGCAATATATTTAGCCAATTGTGTTCAAAAATGTACTGCATATAGTGTTTGTAGTCCCCTACCGGTTTTTGACCAGAGGGGACTATAGGTTTGCCGTCCGTCCGTCATGTTGTCCGTCAGTCCGTCCATCAAAAAATCTGGATCCTGACATAACTCAAACAGTTTCAAAGCTAGGTTTATGAAACTTGGTATGTGGATAGGGGGCAATAAGGGGATAATGCACGTCCAAAAGTATTTTGATTCCGACCAAAATTGTGGTTGCTATGGCAACAGAAACATTGAAAATGGCTTAAAACCGGTAAGGGACTTCTGTATTGCTTGCAATTCCTAATGACTTGTTCCAATAATGTTGTGTGTTTATCAGAGCATGAGTATTTGATGTTGCACGTAATTAAATTGTCTCTTGAGACTATTTTACCCTATGTTCATACAACTTTGCAAGAAGATTTATATTATAAGCCAATGAGGATGTGCAACTGGAAGCCATTTCTCTGAACTTTGTGCAAAATTTTTACAGTTGAGTCGTTGAAACAAATTAATGTGAGTTGCTCACCTGTCATAAAGATAGGAAACAATGTATACAAAAATTGTATAAAATCGATGTAAGTTGTTTTTGATCAAAACAAGTTTCAGCAGAGTTATGACCCTTGTTTGAATACGAGGTTTTTTTGGAGTTTCAATGTAACTTGTCCTGATAAGTTTTATTCAAGCTGTGTAAAGTGCAGTATTCTTACCTGTCAAAAAATTAAAATAAACGTGATTTCGCAGTAGATAAACAATATATATTATAGTAGCAATCCTTGCCTTTCTGAGAAAAGCTCTTCTATACCGTGCACCTACCATATTAATAGATTCAATCTGGAGTTCAATCCATCTGGTTTTTCAACACTAATCCTGCGGTACAAATAATTTTTACTGTTTTTACCATGCTGTCGTACAATTAATATTCATACTTGGAGAATTGAAATGGGCAATGCTTAATTAAATGATTAAAAATCGCAAAAGCATTAGCAGCGGAAAACGGTAAACATTATTTGTACTTTATGTAGATTTGAGGGAAAACTCAAACATCTTTTACATATTTTTTGGCAGGTCAAACAATCGGCACAATATTTAAGTCGTGTATTTTATTGCTTGTTATACAATATTATCAGTGGTACTGAGTTATATTGATTATTGTTAATAATTTGAAAGTAAATTCTTAGTCATACATGCTGTGTTCTGTGTCTTTTTCTACCCTCTCGGCTCCTGCAGGTGGGCAGGGTGGCCACAGCATCAGGGAAAACAGGGAAAATGCTTAAAACAAATTCCCTGCATGGAAAAATCAGGGAATTTTAAAATTTAGCAAAAAAATCTAGAGAATTATCAAGTAATTTTACAAAACTTGGAAGACAAAATGTGTGGCTTCTCTACATAAGGGAGATGTTGGGGGGGCCATATTTTTAGCTGTATCTGAGTTACAAACACAGCAAACAATCGTGGAAAATAACCTTTCAGTGAGAGAAAAATCAGGGAATTTTATTCTTCATTTTCTTAGGCTACCCTTGGTGGGGGTGGTTTTAGTTCCATGTGTTATATTTTTATCTCGATATATCTGCACTTGGAGCTAAAATAATTTACCTGTAGGGCACTATATAAACTATTACGTGTTTGTGCTTCTTAGAACACAAACCAAGCTACAGTAGAACATACTTATTTAACAAAACGTCTACATGTGTAATTCATTGTTACATTATCTGGGTAGCAATACCACGTGACCTTTGGCTACAGTTACAAGTAGAAATTTATAAACATTGCTATACAGGCTATACTTGTGTTGCAGTGTTTACAAATTTCACTTGGAACTGTAGCCAAAAACCATTTTGTGAATAAATGGAGTTTTCATAAATAGCAATGTGCCATTTGCAATATTGTAAGTAAATAAAGATTGGTTCAAATTTTGATAGTCTTATATGCTTACAAGCCCAACTTCATTCTACGTTGGTGAAGTTTATTGTCGGAATCATTTTCTCAAAAACTCAACGGTATCACTTGAAACTCAACAAAGTAATTCAGCATCACAAGGGGAGTCCATACTGACAAGGCTGATAACCCTGTGACCTATATTTATGGAGGATTGATCTGCCCTTGTTTCGATTAGTACATGAAAATAGTGGAAAATGTACCCATAAACTGAATTTTCTCATATACTATCAAAGCTTTCAACTTGAAAGTCAATACACTTGTGGCATGTGATGACTTACATCTACTGACAAGAGGAAACAAATCTATCCAGCATTTTATAAGAGTTATTCCCCTTTTCTGACTTTGAATTTTTACAAAAAATGTCAATTCCCCAAAGACTATCAAAGTTATCCACTTGAAACTCAACATAGTTATTCACCATTACAAAGGGAGTCCATACCGACAAGGCTGGTAACCCTGTGACCTACATTTATGAGTTATCTGCCCTTGTTGCTATTAGACTTTTCACTCACAGATTAGCAAGGGTATACTCAAGTACAAGAAAGTCGATCGCCTAGCACTCGTATGCGGTTCTCTTCTTTAAAAATGTAAAGGGATGTAATTGATATATAAATTGTTGACTGTCATTATAAGTTGCCTCCCTTAGTCTAAAAACTTGTTTATCCGCCCATATCAATTTGTAAGAAACTCATTTTAGAATCTAATAAGTCATTTAAGACGACACTTTTTTAAGAATGTAAATGGAGGTAATTGATATATAAATTGTTGACTGTCAATACTAGTTGCCCCCCTTAGTCTAATTGAGAAAAAAAACTCGTTACCATTTAGATAATGGAATATAAGTCATTTATTATTTAAACACTCATAACATCCTCTGATCTAAGTGTGAAGTTGTTAAAAACAAATTAAAATAAGGCATTAGATGTAAACATTTCACTCACAATTCAGACTGGTAAACTTTTTAAAAAAATAGGGTCATTGTACGAGTTTTCTTAACACTGCACATTTCACAGCAACCTGGGCTACATTAGGGTGTCAATATCTAGATAAAGTCACATTAATTTATTTGCTTTAATAGATCGAACGTCTATTATTGACACTCGAGTGAGTGATTTTCCAGTTTAGAAGTATTTGTCCACCAAATTAGTGGAAAAAAAATCCCACAGCATTCATGTAGTTCGCAACTGTTAAAAGGAAGCAAAATGCATGTAGTCATAAATTATAACCAGTTAATGAAAGTATTTGGAAAGAGTATACATGTACTTTGTACTCGCCAGTTGCATTTTGAGGATGCTAATAGAGCAGTTAAAGTATTTTATAATTACCCTATAGAAGAGCGAATCGAATCATAGCAATAAACATTCGTTTCTTTTGACGTTGAGGCACGCATGTTAATTAACATGGTGGTTGAGGATAGAACACACTTGGGCAAAATGTGTGTTTATAATGTAAATGACTCGTTATACGACTTGAAAGACACTGAAGCTGACAGAAGTTACTGTAAGAAACAAACTGCATACACCGGGGCATCCCTCACAATACCCGTGGAATCACAATAAAACAACCCAAAACATAGTAGGGAATTAAGTTTATACTTAATTATTTCAAAAAACTGTAGCACACAGACAATCCAGAGCCATACAGAAACAGCGGCAGCACCTAGCCATCCACACAAGAGTCGGATATAGAACGAACAATCCATATCCCCATTAAAGGATATTTCAAGCCAGCCTATATACTCGCCCGCAATGAATGCCACACTGTGGACTTGGATTCGAGTGTGAAACAAGTTCTACACTTAACGTTAATCACACTCGATGCCTCATTCCTGATGGTATCCCCCGCCACGAGACACTTTATTAGAAAAGAGAAGCCAGTGTTTCCATTTTCATACTGAGCATCAAGCAATGGACACGCTGATACTATTCTATGTTGTCATTTGCATGACTGAGCGAACCTAAGGCCATCGGCACTGGAAGAGGATACTCTACCACTACGTTATCAAGGCGGCAAATTATTGATGTTTTACTCGTAATTTAAAGTAAAAATGTGCATATGATTGAAGACAACACTGATGTGTATACGTACCTTCTGTGAACGAGTATATAAAGCAGGTATGTAGGTAAATACATAAAATTAATTGAACATAATCAAATATCATTCTCCCGTATTCTTTGACATAATCTATCAATACCATCGGCTCATTATCGCTCAATCAAATTAACGTAACATTGGTGCTCTGTTAAATTATAGACCTAATTGATAGCTCGTTCAAAATCGTAAAAAATGAGGGCGACTAATCAGAGCCTAATAACCTACAGTCAACTCTCGTTATCTCGAATTTCACGGGACCGTGGATATTACTTCGACATAACGAAAATTCGAGATAGAATTTTCGGCATCGAAGTTGCAAGTTTTCCAGTTTCTGTCATTTTACGCCGCCATATTGTTACGGTCGTAAGAACGACATATTCGTGAGAATTGCTCGTTGTGATATTTATGTACATGTATTCCTCCTCGAGAAAATGCATTTTATTTTAATTATTATTTTTACAAACAATTGTTCGAGATGACATGTTTATTGATGTTAGTATGTAACACGAAGTATTATGACATGTTTGCGCAAATTGTGGCAAACAAATATTTGTTCAACAATGGAAGGCGCGAAAATTACAGGTAAATCGAAGATTTCAGACTGGCGAAGTGTGAAAAACATTCGATGCTAGTCGAATACGATCAGACTTCGACCCGACTTCGAGATGAACAATAGATTTAAAGTGCAAATTGGTTAATCGGGACCAAAAAATAATTCGACATAACGAAAAATTCAAGCCGAATTCGAGCCGAAACTTCGAGATGGGTCTCGAGATTTCATATAGACAAAGAAGGAGAAAAATCGGGACTTGAAAAAAACTTCGACATAACGGAAAATTCGATATAAGCGAGTTCGAGATAACGAGAGTTGACTGTAATTACTGTGGCGTACAAAAACCACCGTAACAGGTAGAGATGGACATGCATAATCGTCAAGGATTTATTTATATTGAGTACGCTTTTACCAAAACTCATGATTCAGTTTATTGCTCACGAAATTACCATTTCCAAACATTCATTATACATGTATACTAGTAGTTAAAAATTAACGTCCGCGAAATACAATTTTACCAAATTTTTGTTTTCTAGGCTGCAATTAAACGGCAACAACCATTGGCAATAATGTTACGAACATTTCCTGAAAATATGCGCAACTAAGCTTGGTGCAAAGCATTCATGTGAAGTTTAATTGAAATACGACCGGTGGTAAACGAAAAACAAATAAAACGCAGACAAACTGTGACATTCATCCATCCATTCGCACGGACAGACAGCCAGCACAACGTCAATATGTCTCATCCACTATTTGTTGGGGACAAATTTACGGCATTAAGAGTGTTTGATATTGTCACTTAAACTTTCCTTTTGATGGCGAGCACTCATTAGTGATAGTTCTTGACTATCATTTATGATTTTTGTTAAAACTTTACACCCATTTAGGTGAAACAATTTATAATGTAACCCCTCGCACAAGAGGGAATCAGAAAAGTGAAAAGTTCCATCTTTTCTTTTTAATGAGAAATGCTGGTTTCCCTGTTTTGTCTTGAAAGTGAAAGAGACACCAGCTGGTCTCCAGCTTTCTAGAGGAGGCTGCTACTGTTTGTTTTCGAGATATCAACGTACACTAGTATGTTGATTTATATTCGACTTAAACTATTTAAGTCTAAATTAAAAAGCAGTTGGATTTGGTTCAAAACTAGTTTTTGTTTTAATTTCCCTCGATGAATGCACATACATGCATCAGATGTAAGACCAACTATACATGTAATATGTTTTCATGCGATCCGATATTTATGTTAACACCCTTTATACACGCATTTCTATGGTAACTTGATCTACAACTACCTAATATGTTCATGTATTGACATGGCCACCTGATACATATTGCAATACATTTTCCCAAGATGCATAATCGACGCATTCATGTGAGCTATATAAAGTTTTACTGTCTCACGAATGCGTTTTTAGCTCACCTGTCACAAAGTGACAGAGTGAGCTTTTGTGATCACTCTTCGTCCGTCCGTCGTCCATCCACTATTTGTGTAGACACTGTAGGTCACAGTTTTGGCCTAATCTTTATGAAACTTGGTCACAATGATCATCTCAACAAAATCTAGGTCAAGTTTAATATTGGGTCATCTTGTGTAAAACACTATACCACTAGGTCAAATCATAGAAAAACCTTGTGTAGTCAGTAGATGTCATAATTTCAACCTAGTCTTTATGAAACTTGGTCACAATGATCATCTCAACAAAATCTAGGTCAAGTTCGATATTGGGTCAACTGGGGTCAAAAACTAGGTCACAAGGTCAAATCAAAGAAAAACCTTGTGTAGTCACTAGAGGTCACAATTTTGACTTAATCCTTTTGAAACTTGGTCTCAATGATCATCTCAACAAAATCTAGGTCTAGTTCGATATTGGGTCATCCGAGGTCAAAAGCAAGGTCACAAGGTCAAATCGTAGAAAAACCTTGTGAAGACACGAGGTCACAATTTTGGCCTAATCTTTCTAAAACATGGCCACAATGATCATCTCAACAGAATCTAGGTCTATTTCGATATTGAATCATCCGTGGTCAAAAACTAGGTCACAAGGTCAAATCATAGAAAACCTATGTAGAGGTCATAATTTTGACCTAATATTTATGAAACTTGGTCACAATGATCAACTCAACAAAATCTAGGTCTAGTATGATATTGGGTCAAGAACTAGGCCACTAGGTCAAATAACAGGGTTTGCATGCACTACTACGACAAGTAAGCGACCTAGGACCCTTTGGGCCCTCTTGTTATGGTCGTGCTCTTTCCAAACCTACGCCTTGCAGATCTATATGGTACATACATAGCTTGTATGTTTAGTATCAATTTATGAACGTTACAATAATTGGTGAATTAATAAGATATTTTATGAACGCTACAATAATTGGTGAATTTATATAAGATATTTTATGAACGCTACAATCATTGGTGAATTTATAAGATATTTTATGAACGTTACAATCATTGGTGAATTTATAAGATATTTTATGAACGTTACAATCATTGGTGAATTTATAAGATATTTTATGAACGCTACGATAATTGGTGAATTTGTAAGACATTTTATTATTACGATAATTTCAGTAAATACATTAAACAAACTTATCAATGCTATCATCATAAGTAAAATGCTTAAGGGAAAAGGGCGTTTTTATCGGTGAAAGCGGAGACTTTCAAACAGAGTACACTGGATGTTAGACACACTGCAGTCAGTAGGCTTTTATTCAAACAACCTCTATGATTAATAAGTATATATGCCCATTCTACGAGAGGTGTCCCACCGTTAAACATTTTTTTAAAATTTTGCTCGAAATAGGCCGGTTGCTCGAATAATGGCTGCTCGTATTATCGAGATTTTACTGTATTTAAACAGTCTTTAACATCCGATATTTTTATGCTGACAAGATATAGTCGAAATGTCTCTTATCAATTAGTTAATCAAATAGTATTACCAACATTAAGAAGAAAATGAATGTTCAATACCACTCACATATAAAGAAACAACTAATGAATAATATGGGAAATAATTTCTGGAAAATGATGCGTAGTGTTGAAATGGGAGACAAAGTTCGCGACTTTTGTAGACAACCCTCGTAATGTGTCAAGCTACATTTACACAAAGTGTTTTACTATATATACACTTTAGTTAGCATCAAATTGTTAATGTAATAGACCATATGCACATTTCTCATGAAAATGCCTCTTTGAACAGGGCTTCTACTGTATAGTAGTTTTTGAACTAAAACGCATGAGAATACTTTATCACTAAGTCTATTCTGTAGACCTATTCCTATGCGAATAATTTTCAGTTCTTAAACTGAAATTACATGCAGAAGACCACAAGTACGGTTCCAGGAAACCTATGTGGTCGGCTGAGTGTTTTACCTTTTGCAGATGACAAAACATACATTTAATCTTAAATTTAACGGTTAAATTTGTGTGCTACGTGTAAAGGAGAGTTCATTGAAGGTTTTTTGTGAGTTTCATTGTAAATGGTTCAGTCAAAAAAAATGTTGGAGAGTAAATTGAATTTCTTTTCGAACACCCCTCGTACATACAACTACTAGTATTTAATAAAACAGACCAAGGGTACTTTTCACGAAACTGTGGCACAAACTGTAAAGGTTACAGCTAGCGCACCATTGGTTTTGAAGAGTCTGTGAATAAAGAGTTAAAACCAAGCAAGAGTAATAATAATAATATCTTTATTTAGAGAAGGTAACATGTACAGACATATGCAATAGACAAATTCACATACATCTTAATTAAAACAAGGCCTTCTATAAAACAAACAACTACAAAACATGTTATTTTGACAATCACTCAAAGTACACACATACTATTAGTAAACAATTTAAATATTCAATTTCGTTATTTCCAACATTGATAATTGAAGTCATACATATATGGCATTATTATTTTTGTTTGTGTTGTGGGTTGGATTTTGACCAGGGACGATATCCTTATCCTACATTGACTGTCTCATGATGGATTATTTTTCTCCCACGTTATTTGAGAAAATGGGACTTTATAACATTATTTAGCTTTCATGGCGTCATCATAACGTGCTGTTTGCCACGTACGTTTTCATTTTAAAACAATCATTAATGATAACGTAAATATCGCGTACCGTCACTACGCTGTTATTATGTTATGCTCAAGAATATGCTTTTTTAAATGGTAACGAGCCTATTGGCGTTCGTCTTCATTAGCTTTATATCGCCTTTATCACATAAATCCCGGAACTAAGGTCGGAATAAAATCACGCGGTGGTTGCTCATGTAAGATAGATGTTACTATTGTAAGAAAGAAGTTTCTTACATGAGCTGAAAACCTATCTTACGCCAGTTAAAGTGGGAGAAATGTGCATCTTCCTCCAGTTGCACTAAGTCTCCATTGTAGGGAGATAATAAATTAGTATTAAGTGAAAGTCATACTATTTTCACACGGGACATGGGTGGTATCAACATTATTATACATGGTAGTTGTTTGATCATGTCTGTTCACATACAAACAACTCAACATACATTATCAACGCAAAGACTGCGCATTTACTGTTTTCAATTTTCTTTCTCTGTATTTTTTGAGCCATCAAACGAATAGTAATTGACAATTTTATTGAACTTTGTGCAGCTCTTCAAAATATACAATAATTGAAGACGTTTTTATGATAATGGTCCAGTGACATCTTATAGCAATAAATAAAATAATGAAGATAGCAAACTAAGCATTTAATATAAAAGTTTATCTTTGAAAACCCGCATTTGTTTTACATGTATTTTCGGTACAGTAACATTAATGTAGATTCGGTTATAACTGACCAAGTTCAGTTCTTCAGGGTGAAGATTTTTAAATGCAGCATTTAGCACGAATGGGAAAACAATTTTTATGTGTATTTGTGCTTTTATTGTCATCTTGCAACATTAATCAGTAGATGAGAAATAAGCTATAATGATTTATGATCCCTGAACAGTAGACTGAAGTTGAAATCAAGATATACATGTATAGTTAATGGACTATAAAATATATGAAACTTATGTTGACCTCGCTACCCTTAACAAGGGCCTATCGATTCATATACTGCACTTCCTGTTTGTATCAGTAGGGGTTAATTCACAGGTAACTGTATCATTGAAAAAGAATAAAACACATTTTTATACATCTTATATACAGTAAAAACCGGACTCCCCGAATACCGGAATCCTCATAAAATCGGACGATTTTTAGGTCCCATATTTTCTTCTTTTTAAGTCAATTCAAACATATCAATTTCTGCAAAAAATATTCATCAATGATGCATTTACTAGTACCTGTGGGTTTACTATGGATAGGAGTCCAACTAAATATGAGCCTAAAAGTCGCTCCGTAGAAGTAAGTGTTGTTATCCATATCAACGGAATATGCCTACTGGCGTGATGTTGTGTGATGTAGCCGCATTGATAATTGCTATTTGCGTAACCTTTTTGTGGAAGTTGTTGCGATAGCCAAGTGGTCTAGTGGGTCCATACTTCACTTTGCTCTGCAATGGCTGCGAGCAGTATCGGTTCGAATCCCATTATATGTGCAAATAATAAAATTATTATACTGATACTCAAACATCTTCATGGACGAAGCAACTTTATAACAATTATGCTGTGCTACCTTTAGAACTCCTCGGCAATTTACGGAACTTGAATGAATTAGTACCACGTGTAAGATAGGACCTGCTACAGTCGAGAAATATCAGGTATTTCCGTCTTTCTCCGATGCTTAAAGGTCGAGGTGATCGGAATGGGACCTGCTACAGTCGAGAAATATCGGGTATTTCCGTCTTTCTCCGATGCTTAAAGGTCGAGGTGATCGGAATGGGACCTGCTACAGTCGAGAAATATCGGGTATTTCCGTCTTTCTCCGATGCTTAAAGGTCGAGGTGATCGGAATGGTACCTGCTACAATGGAGAAATATCGGGTATTTCCGTCTTTCTCCGATGTTTAAAGACCGAGGTGACCGGAATGGGACCTGCTCCAATCGAGAAACATCGGGTATTTCCGACTTTTTCCGATTCTCAAAAGCCTGCTAAAAGGCCTGCTAGTCAGTAAATACTTTACCCCACAAACCAAACTTGTAACATACAGTGTTTATGACCAACCAGCAGCATTCTGATCATCCCGGCCTTTATGCATTGCAGTAGACTGCAATTTATTTACCGGAGACAAACGGAAATGGCCGAAATTTCACGATTGCGACCAGTGGTAGATTGTTCGCATAAAGAACTCTGTCTGTGTTGTTGCTCTTTTCGCCACTCCTATTTCCATATTCTTACAATACTTCACAGCAGTCTGTCCAGTCTCATTTGTGTCTCCTCACACTCGTTTATCACCATCTATAGCTTTAACCCTTGACGAGGTCAAATACTTACAAATTGTGTTCTACCACGTAAAAAACGATGTTAAATACCATAAATAATGACCATTTATTTAAGTACATGAACCTTTGTAGCCTGATATGTCTATTGTGTTATTGCGGCATGATGTTAGTGTTCAACAAAGCAAGAACATTTCTATTGTATTTAAGACATGTCAAACATGTTGTATTATTTGTGATATTGTCAATAAATACGATACCGTCCACCCAATGATCGCTTTGGGCGACAGAAATTTCTCAAATATTTTGACAAAAAGTATACAAACGAGCGGAAATTTGTCAAGTCACAAAAACAAGTGTCACATCCATTTTACTGCCAGAAAACCATGACACATCGCACCAATTTATTCTGGTAACAACAGGATTAAATAAACGGAGATCATGGTATTCACCGGACAAACGCACATAGCGTCTAGTTTTCTTAGAAATCATTTTTCAAAAGCTGTAAAACACGAATGTCAGATTTATGAGTAGCAGAACAGAACAGAACAGAACAGAACAGAACAGAACAGAACAGAACAGAACAGAACAGAACAGAGCGCAGTTCAACACAGAGGTGCGCAGAGAAAAACACTCAGGAAATAACCACATACGAACATACGTACAACTTGAATATGAACTTCATTAATTTTATACATCTTGCCTAAACAGACGAATATAATATGTATTTTTAATTCTTTGAAAGTGTCAGGGTGTCATTTTAGGTGTTCCATTCCACCAATAAAGGAAAACAGAAGTACCATTTTTATGCAACATTTTTGAAGAGGGGGTATATTGCTTTGCCCATGTCGGTAGGTCTGTCTGTCGGTAGATCGGTTGGCAGGTCAAATGGTTTCCGCCCAATCCGTCTAGAACGCTTTGACCTATGCTCTTGAAACTTGACATGGAGTTTGGTCATCAAAATTGATTTTGAGGTCATTAGGTCAAACGTCAAGGTCACTGTGACCTTTACTATCTGACTATTGGGCTGTCATTGGGCATGAATACGTATTTTCTTATTATTTTATCTTTAGTGACCGCGGGACAGGGTGCGTAACTTATCGCCCTTATTTTGGGTTTTCGAGACAACACTTATTGCCATGCACTTATCCACATGTGGGGCATTTATAATTATTGCACATTGTCCCATATCTGGGCGAAACATCCGTAGCCACAAACGACCCAGCGTAAACGCCCTTGACCTGGTACGTCGCCTAGTTAATGCTTAAGAATACCATGCATGCAGATAAAATAATGAAAAAAATCCAATATATTCATGAATCAATATCGAATTATTACTTTGCTTCATTTAACATCGATAAATCGACAGTGTAAATATAGGTAGATATATAGGAAATTAATTGGAATACAAAATGTAGTTTGCGTAAAATTACCCGAACATTTTCATCTTATTCGGAACACCTGGTTTCACTTTTATAACATCATTACAACCAAATAAAATTTACAACCAAATATGTATTTATTCTCTCTAGTATTATGATATTTTGATAGATGTGACCCTTGACCTCATGCATACAGTGTTGCCAGTTTGAAATATTAACGTAAGTAAGATTTGTGTTTCCGTTTTGAAGATGACTCAATTTGCAGCGAAGATTTATTCGAAAATGAATTTTATCTGTTTATCTTTTAAGTAAAGTTTTTAGGTTATTTTACGCATAAAGAAACTACAACCGTATGCAAAATGTTGTTTTCGTTGTCCCTCCCTACTACGATGATTTAAGGGCATGAAGGGAATGTATTCCTTAGTGATAAGGGTATGCAATATTTATGCAGTTCGATTTGGTTTCTAAAAAAAACTAATTTGACAGAAGTTGACAAACTTAAGGAGGTCCTATATTTACGCTCATAGTTCAAGCATCGACACATTGGATTTAATTGAACAAATGTAATACTGAATATACAAATGTGGTCATTTTTGTGTTTTGAGAAAATGGAATGTAAATAAATTCTTACCCCTTCCGCTACAGAATGTAAATAAATAAAAGTTAAACAACAATCTTCCTTAAATAAAAACACATCCTGTTGTAATCGATCGATCATAAAAATTATACTTGTAACCAGAACGAAAGTGAAAGAATATGCAGGGACCGCCACTCTCGATATCAACCGACATTCATGTAAAATTATCATTCTTGACGTGCGTGTAATTCTCACGCTACTATATCTTGAACTATGACACAAAACCTTTGTACTTTAAAGTAACTCATCTTAGTTTGTTAAAGATTCTTGAACAGATGACAAAATACCGGTATACTTGTATAAAAAAATAGTATTCTAATTTTAATTTGATTGTTCGAAAAACTGTGTCCGTCGATCTAATCATAATTTACAGTCTGTCGTAGCTTCTGCGCATAGGCACGTGGTTTCAAATAATCTGAGTCAAAATAATCCGAGTGCAGCCCGCATAGAGCAAAGTACACTCAAATAATTTTTGCTCAGAGCATTTGAAACCACGTGCCTATGCTTCTGTGAAGTCACTAAAACGTCTACTGCAACACCGGACCTGTCTGAAATACCATACATTGTATGATCAGAACATAGCATTTCTCCCAAATTATACCTACTTCAACGAATGTTATTTTGAACATACCGTCATAAAAACATACAAAGAATTATTTTGACATTTTTTTTTATTGAGACAATTAGAATGTTCTCGTACATAACGTGGCATTTTAAAGCGCCATTAAGCCCTAATCGGCTATTTTTAAAAAGCAATAACTTGGTAACATATCTGCAGAATAATTCATTTTTAGCATTTTAGTCAAGTTCCAAAGGTAGAAAACATCATAAGTTGAAAAAAAAACGAAAAAACAGCCTCCAGTCGGTTTGTAAACAAAATAACGAATTGTAAACAATAAATGCGTGATTTATAGTCAAGGGAAGCAACTCTCGTAAAATTAGTAATTTGTCTTCGGCATATATTTTGCTTAAATGTGATTTTAGCATACTATTTTGACAGATATAGTTAACATTCTATCGTTAACATTATATTGGTAATTTGTGAAAAACATCCCAATTCCTTGTATTTATTGGATGGTCTTAAAAAAGTTTTGGGAGAGCTAATTGGGCTTTAAAGTTTTAAACGAGCGGTTGGAACAGGCTGTAGTTATCCGGGTGGACGATAACGAATGTGAGGAGTATGCACACTTGCACGATTTACCTAATATATTTTATCAACATAATATAGAAGCTTTTCCATTAAGTTTACATAATGGTGGGTCTGTCTAGATAAGACACGCCGCGGCGTAAAACTTATATTTTACACTTCAATACTTTAAACAAAAATTACGATTTTTTTCTCTCAATTAATTACGGACAGCACTGACAAAGATACTTGCTGAACAAGTAATTATAGAACATAGTAAATCACGAATCAGTGAAGCAATTGGCTCGCTTATTAAAGCTAGCCATTTTAATTTCATGCGAAACTTAAGTTACAAAACGCACATCAAAGTTAGAATTGTTAAATAAATTCTAAAATCAAATATATGGTTTTGAAAGATTAAACCGAGTAATAACTGAGTTCTATTAGAACTAGTATGCCTTCATGTATTATCAAAAGCATGCGAACATCAAAATAGTTGTGTAATTTTCCTCGAAGGCGGAGGTCATTGGCCAATGGGAAAACGGCCATGTAACAGAACTTTTTTTTTCATGTTTTGTTCTTTTCGTCTCTCAAGTTCTCATTCGTGTTACGATTGCATGTTCACAAATAACGTAGACTTGTGCTCGGGAGTTCGCATTGGTAATGCATGCAGTACGAAAATAACAATTATTATTGTAACTTTGGTATTTCTGGTTACCTTTTTATGAGCTTAAAGTTTAAGCCTGATTTCTGTATGTTTGGAGCATAGTCGTCTCTCTTGGTTACCGATAACTCAAAATTCAGCAGTAAAGTATTAATACAGCAAAAATAAAAAAATCTCTCCATAGAAAAAACTGTTATATTTGTCCTTAAAGTAGGTGAACGCTTAAACCGCATTATCCAGGCAACCCAAACACATGTTGGACTGCATTTCTATACGATAGCCTCGTGCCTCCGTAGCTAAATGGTTAGCGCGCTTACAGTCTAATCTGGCGACCCGGGTTCAAATACGGATAGAGGCACTCGTATGCCTGCCATATTTTAGCAGAAAGCTGACTGGTAAATAATGGCTATGCTCGGCATAGGTTTATATGCTGTGTATTTCTTTTTCCTGTATTTCCATGTTTTTGCCATTATTCGTGGTACCAAAGACCTGCAAGACGTGAACTGCAAGCTATCAAAGTGAGCTCTACACAACTCAGATAAATCATGGAATTCAAGAACTTGCTTTATTTCCGGCAATAGAAGAGCACGAGCAGCATGTTAATTAACCCCACAAATCATTCCCGGAGAACTGTGGCTTCACACCGCTATGAAATATGGCTCCATTGCTCAATGTTTGTGCAATTCTGATCGTATTTCAACTCATTTCTAACATCCTTTGGAAGTTATTAAATATAAGCGCTTTAAGATATGACCCGTGTCAATTTACCATGCTAATACATGAATAGTTTGCGGTTATTTCAATGTTCGGATAATTGGATACCTCTAGTCGACACGACATCTTGTCGTCAGTGTACATTGTATGTTAACCACAAGATGTCAACGATGGGTTGTTGATAAGAAACATTATACATGTAGTCGATTTGTTAACTGCTCCCATCGGGATCGTCAGTATTGACTCATACATGTAGATGTTTCTAGGGGCGTAGCTTGGAGCAAATCACATTATTGTAGGGGGTGGCGTCGATTGGTGTGCTCCTGCTCCCCTGAAAACAGGTGCATTTTTAGCAGTTTTCAGACTAAAATTGAGCACAACTATGACTCACACTAGTTGACTATAGCTAGTGATAATTGATCATAGACTCACACACCGCAAACTGCATGCATGTCATTCATATCACACAAACAGAGCGCTGCCGTGTTCACACACGTAGAGAGCTTTGTATTTTAGGGGGTCCGGATGAATTCTCCTCCGGATTTTTTTTTGAAAATACAAGAATGTATATACATGTATATGGTCGTAGGTGCTCTCTGCGTACTGTCGCCGCCTACACGGCCTATACTGAGGAAGCTACACTACTGGAGTCTTAACCAGCGCATGAGCTGTGTGATCACATGTTGTTAACAGCGACATGAGCTGTATGGTCACAGTTTGTTAACAGCGGCATGAGCTGTGTGGGCACATGTTGTTAACCGCGGCATGACCTGTGTGGGCACATGTTGTTAACAGCGGCATGACCTGTGTGGGCACATGTTGTTAACAGCGGCATGACCTGTATGGTCACATGTTGTTAACAGCGGCATGACCTGTGTGGGCTCATGTTGTTAGCAGCGGTATGAGCTGTGTGGTTACATGTTGTTAACAGCGGCATGCGCTGTGTGGGCACAGTTGTTAACAGCGACATGAGCTGTGTGGGCACATCTTGTTAACAGCGGCATGATATGTGTGGGCACATGTTGTTAGCACAACATCTTATATTTAATATAGAAATTAACAGTTAGATGTTAAAGCGGTAAAATTCATTATCAAGCATTAACACATTCTACATAACAAACACATTTTGTGGCATAGAACGCGCTATCCTATATAATAATATCATTTGTGCAACCAGTTTTGAGATTTAAAGAATATAAGAACAATAAGTATACACTCGGGGAGAATTGAAACCTGTCCTTTAAGACAAAAGTTGCTAAATGCTAATAGTCGTGGTAGCTAATTAGCTATTACAAGTTGTACTGGTCGTTTATAAATTATGAAAATGAACATATTTGCGTGTTTCAAGAATATACATGTATTGTACTTAGCTTTGTTATTGTAAGCTTGTAAATATAAGTTCTTCAATCTTGTGAATTAGAAGTGCCCTTGTTTCGGCATGTTTCAGTGCCTCTACAGTTAATCAAGAGGAGGCTACTTTGTAAGATTAAGACCAAGAATAAAGAAGATTCCAAACTTGTGCTTCGGCGCAGCGGGGGATGGGACGTATTTTGACGGGATGCTGTAAACATCTTATTGGCCCAACTAATAATTTAGGCACGACCCTTTTACTAAGAAAACTTACAAATACGACATTTTGTTCTAAAATGAGTTTTTGGCGTAACCGAACAAACTTAGCAATGAAATGGAAAGTTGTTGAGTTTTATTCGGAGTTCCTACAGTGTTTTTATGGTTTAATAAATATTTATACCATAACATGCAATACGTATTTCTAAATTGGAGTTTTGCCACACTGAAACACAGAATTACTTGGGAATATAAGAAATTGCTCCAAATTGCTTGGAATTACACCAAATTGCTTGGAATTACACCAAATTGCGCGGAATTACACCAAAATTTGCAGAATTACACCAAATCCCTTGCAAGTACACCAAATTGCACGGAATTACACCAAAATTTGCGGAATTACACCAAATCCCTTGGAAGTACACCAAATTACACTGAATTACACCAAAATGCTTGGAATTACACCAAATTGCGCGGAATTACACCACAATTTGCAGAATTACACCAAATTGCACTGAATTACACCAAAATATGCGGAATTACACCAAATCCCTTGGAAGTACACCAAATTGCACTGAATTACACCAAAATATGCGGAATTACACCAAATCCCTTGGAAGTACACCAAATTGCACTGAATTACACCAAAATATGCGGAATTACACCGAAATACGGAAACGACGTGTACGATCATCTTGTTTTCAAAACAAAACATGACAACAATGATATGCGAAAAATTGAAAACTGGGACGAATATATTATAGAGAATACACGTCGTGTCAGACATGTTAACGAAGTGAGCCTAAACCACATGTACTTAGTGGGTGATCGTATTTTATGTTGGTCCAGACATTTTTATAATTTATTGCTATTAATTAGAGGAATAATAGCAAACACGGTTATGTACACGCACATGCAGAGGCAAATGTATTGTTTTACCGCTTCCTGTTGGTTGCTTTTAACGAACTATGTATAAGCGCCAAAAATTTAATGTTATTTTTTTGCGTGAAAATAGCTTGTTCATGCAGTTTACCAACTTCCGCCTACGCACCGTTTGTTTTATAAATTTTTATGGTGAGCAAATTTGACATTTACACATTTATTTAGCCAGCTCGCTGACTATTTACCAATTAGGGCTATTTTTATAATGAGTCTTTTGTAAATAAATGGTTTTGATTGGCTTAAAGTGGAAGTACTATCGTGCATACGTCATAATGTACACCGCAGTGCATTAGCAATTGAAGAATGCGGATAACTTTGAATGATTACAATGAAGCTGGACCAGCTATATATTATAAATTATATATTCTTATCAACGTTTTTAAGTAAACGCGTTTTCTAATATTTCAGTTAGTATTATACGAGCGTAGTTTTGCCTAGATATGGTCATTCTGATATTTCCATATTAACACAACCCTGATGTGCTATCTTGATTGTCTTGTCTTATCTTGCGGCATTAAAATAAATGCCCATTTTCAATTCTCAGTATGTGTTGTTATCATTCTGCCCATACACAGTTCGACTGTTACTGTGCTGCTTACTACATCAGGACATTACATAAATATACGGAGTATCACTTTTGAATTACGCCAATCATTGCCCTTTTGTAACTGATGTCACTTAATTATAACCTTAACCGTCATACCAAAGACGAAAAAATGGTACCAGAAATTCCCTTGCTAGACGCTCAGCATAAAAGGGAAACTGGCTTCTCTTCTCGCATACCCTCGTGGCGATGGATAACATCAGGAATGAGGTGTCGAGAGTGATTAATATAAGTTGGAAAAAGTGTTTCACAATCGACCTTAAATAAATTAGTATAAACTAATTTATATGTTGCACAATATTATACATACTGATTGTCTGTGCTAACAGTACTTAGTCTAAATAAGCTGAAGCGATGTCATCAGTTGGGTAATTCGTTGTATAGAAGTATAAGGTCGAGCCAAAATATTTTTAAAAAATGGAAAGTGCAAAATGCCATTTTGAGAAAACAAGAAATGAACAGATACTGTCTGAAAAAATATTTTTTCTTAAGGAACACGATTTTTCTACTCCAGTTTGGTCGATATGACCATATCCGATTTCAATGAAAGCAGGTTCATAAGATGGGCCTTGTGATGCAGAATTCTGAATATACATCCTTCTTAACACATAGCGCTTAGGACTTTATCCGTCGAAGTCAGAGAATTGTCACATGTACTCCGATATGGTGGTATGGTGAGTACGGAGGATGCTATAATTGTTAGCCTTGTTCATCCCACAACAACTGGTTAGAAATTGTTTGGCCAAAAAGCATTTGATTTCATCGAGTTTAACAACTTATATGATTTGTTTTTAATAAGAAGGTAGAAATCTACTCGGGAAAAATCATATAAGTTGTTGATATCGATGAAACCGTGATTATAAGAAGGTATATGGGAAAAGTTGTTAAAAATGATGGAACTGTGATTTTACTAGAAGCTACTCGGAAAGAAATGTTCAAATAAGTTGTTAAAATCGATGAAACCATGTGCCTGTGGTTTGGGCATAAAGTGAAGTGTTAATTGATTTTAGTGTCACTCCAAATATACATTAATTTTACCCACTAAATGTTCCGGGCCGCAAAGGTAACTAAGTATACATTCACAATATCGGTTTTCATTTTGATTATAGTAAAGGTACTAGCTAAAAGCCTTTGTGCATGTCCATCGAAGGCGTGTTCCCGCTGACAAGTAATAGTGTCATCAAGTTGAAAAAATATTGTACAATATATTCATCAAATAACTGACCCTGAATATGACATGCCATCAATTATAAATGAAACATACACGTTTTTGGTGTTTTATCTCTAAAAAATTCATCCTTCACAGTATTGAGGTATAAATAATGTGAAAGCCTATACCTTTGGTCTACTTACAAAGTTATATCTAGCGAAAGATCAGATAAGCTACACCTTGGATACGTTCGAAATACCCATATTGTATAATTTATTATGCAACTTGAGATTAAAAGCACTACACTTTATTTGGGCGGGGATAAACTAGGTTTGCGCAAACTTTGTGAGGTTTTGATAATATTACACCTCGTCAAGCCGCAAAGATCTAGAGACGCAAGTATGTCAGTCCTTGAAATTATGCACTATTTTTTTGAACGTATTAATTGGGTGTCCAATATGAGACTGTTAACACCTGCGTTGCAGAAATAAAACGCGATATTGTGGATATAAACCATATATGCAAAATTGAGTAAGGTCAACTGCTGAAAAAATGCTCTAAACTTATTAAGATCTACAATCATTATGAGAAAGTAATAAGAAAATGATTAAATTATTAGATAACAGCTGCATAGAACGTGATGAAAGCAGCTATATATCTAATGCGCCAAGGTGATTGTCATATTAACAAACATGAACTGTTGTCAACTTTGTTTTACAAATTACTAAAGTAAACTTATCACTGGCTTAGAATGAGAAGGTCCAAAGTACAAAATCTATATTTTGAGAAAACAAGAAAAAAAACTCTCTGAAAACTACTCTTTATGCTACGATCTATAGGGGTGCACTGGAACGATATCCATACGATGCTCGTACTAGTTAAGACAATCCTTACGATGCTCTTATGAGTCTTCGGTGTCCGTACGGGCTCTGTACGGACGCCGTGCGAGTTTGCCAAAATCAACTCATACGGAGCTCGTAGGGCAAATATGACCTTAGCATTACTTACTGAAAAAACAAACTTTTTCAACTTGTCTACCCCATATTCTACTGATGGTGCCATTGGTGCCATTTGGGGTAAAATCATTTATTCTCTTTAAATCACGTTATAATTTGTTTTTAAGAGTTATTTTGCATGCTAAACACGAATTCGATAATCATTTTTCGATACTTATACCCTTTAGTCAGATTTGGGTGGGGTGACTATTTTAGGGTCAAATTGCGATTTGGGCTAAGTTTGAAGAGCTGCTTCATTTGAATGTTTCACGTTACGGACCTGAAATTTGCAGGGCTAATTTAAGATGTTGCATTTTTTCGGAAACTATTAGCACAAGGTTGTTTTTGCATCACAGTGGTATTAGACAGGGCTTAAAACAGGGGTTAATTCTACTTAGCCAATGTGAAAATGAGCAATAATCGAACTCTTGCGGTATGTTATATGACACAACTAGCAGATATTACGTGTTTTATGATACATGCATAACGTACAACCCGTTCTGACATCAAAAATCAAGAAAAAATGTTATTCTTTCAATGAGCGCAAAATATCCCCCTTTTAGGGGTGCCCACCCAACGCGAGTTTTCATACAACGGGTTTAGATATCGAAAAACGAATACAAGATTTGTGTTTAAAATGAAAAATAACCATAATTACCAACACAGGAGGGAGCTTGTAGGGAAAACATATTTCTACCCCATATTCTACTGATGTATACCCTTGGTGCCATTTGGGGTAAAATCATTCATTCTCTTTAAATCACGTTATAATTTGTTTTTATGGGTTATTTTGGATGCTTAACACGAATTCGATAAGCATTTTTCGATACTTATACCCTTTAGTCAGATTTGGGCGGGGTGACTATTTTAGGGTCAAATTGCGATTTTGGCTAAGTTTGAAGAGCTGCTTCATTTGAATGTATCACGTTACGGACCTGAAATTTGCAGGGCTAATTTAGGATGTTGCATTTTTTCGGAAACTATTAGCACAAGGTTGTTTTTGCATCACAGTGGTATTAGACAGGGCTTAAAACAGGGGTTAATTCTACTTAGCCAATGTGAAAATGAGCAATAATCGAACTCTTGCGGTATGTTATATGACACAACTAGCAGATATTACGTGTTTTATGATACATGCATAACGTACAACCCGTTCTGACATCAAAAATGAAGAAAAAATGTTATTCTTTCAATGAGCGCAAAATATCCCCCTTTTAGGGGTGCCCACCCCACGCGAGTTTTCATACAACGGGTTTAGATATCGAAAAACGAATACAAGATTTGTGTTTAAAATGAAAAATAACCATAATTACCAACACAGGAGGGAGCTTGTAGGGAAAACATATTTCTACCCCATATTCTACTGATGTATACCCTTGGTGCCATTTGGGGTAAAATCATTCATTCTCTTTAAATCACGTTATAATTTGTTTTTAAGGTTTATTTTGAATGCTAAACACGAATTCGATAAGCATTTTTCGATACTTATACCCTTTAGTCAGATTTGGTTGGGGTGACTATTTTAGGGTCAAATTGCGATTTTGGCTAAGTTTGAAGAGCTGCTTCATTTGAATGTATCATGTTACGGACCTGAAATTTGCAGGGCTAATTTAGGATGTTGCAGTCTTTCAGAAACTATTAGCACAAGGTTGTTTTTGCATCACAGTGGTATTAGACAGGGCTTAAAACAGGGGTTAATTCTACTTAGCCAATGTGAAAATGAGCAATAATCGAACTCTTGCGGTATGTTATATGACACAACTTGCAGAAATTACGTGTTTTATGATACATGCATAACGTACAACCCGTTCTGACATCAAAAATCAAGAAAAAATGTTATTCTTTCAATGAGCGCAAAATATCCCCCTTTTAGGGGTGCCCACCCCACGCGAGTTTTCATACAACGGGTTTAGATATCGAAAAACGAATACAAGATTTGTGTTTAAAATGAAAAATAACCATAATTACCAACACAGGAGGGAGCTTGTAGGGAAAACATATTTCTACCCCATATTCTACTGATGTATACCCTTGGTGCCATTTGGGGTAAAATCATTCATTCTCTTTAAATCACGTTATAATTTGTTTTTAAGGTTTATTTTGAATGCTAAACACGAATTCGATAAGCATTTTTCGATACTTATACCCTTTAGTCAGATTTGGTTGGGGTGACTATTTTAGGGTCAAATTGCGATTTTGGCTAAGTTTGAAGAGCTGCTTCATTTGAATGTATCATGTTACGGACCTGAAATTTGCAGGGCTAATTTAGGATGTTGCAGTCTTTCAGAAACTATTAGCACAAGGTTGTTTTTGCATCACAGTGGTATTAGACAGGGCTTAAAACAGGGGTTAATTCTACTTAGCCAATGTGAAAATGAGCAATAATCGAACTCTTGCGGTATGTTATATGACACAACTTGCAGAAATTACGTGTTTTATGATACAGGCATAACGTACAACCCGTTCTGACATCAAAAATCAAGAAAAAATGTTATTCTTTCAATGAGCGCAAAATATCCCCCTTTTAGGGGTGCCCACCCCACGCGAGTTTTCATACAACGGGTTTAGATATCGAAAAACGAATACAAGATTTGTGTTTAAAATGAAAAATAACCATAATTACCAACACAGGAGGGAGCTTGTAGGGAAAACATATTTCTACCCCATATTCTACTGATGTATACCCTTGGTGCCATTTGGGGTAAAATAATTCATTCTCTTTAAATCACGTTATAATTTGTTTTTAAGGGTTATTTTGGATGCTTAACACGAATTCGATAAGCATTTTTCGATACTTATACCCTTTAGTCAGATTTGGGTGGGGTGACTATTTTAGGGTCAAATTGCGATTTTGGCTAAGTTTGAAGAGCTGCTTCATTTGAATGTATCACGTTACGGACCTGAAATTTGCAGGGCTAATTTAAGATGTTGCATTTTTTCGGAAACTATTAGCACAAGGTTGTTTTTGCATCACAGTGGTATTAGACAGGGCTTAAAACAGGGGTTAATTCTACTTAGCCAATGTGAAAATGAGCAATAATCGAACTCTTGCGGTATGTTATACAACTTGCAGAAATTACGTGTTTTATGATACATGCATAACGTACAACCCGTTCTGACATCAAAAATCAAGAAAAAAATGTTATTCTTTCAATGAGCGCAAAATATCCCCCTTTTAGGGGTGCCCACCCAACGCGAGTTTTCATACAACGGGTTTAGATATCGAAAAAAGGAATACAAGATTTGTGTTGGGGTAAAATCATTCATTCTCTTTAAATCACGTTATAATTTGTTTTTATGGGTTATTTTGGATGCTCAACACGAATTCGATAAGCATTTTTCGATACTTATACCCTTTAGTCAGATTTGGGTGGGGTGACTATTTTAGGGTCAAATTGCGGTTTTGGCTAAGTTTGAAGAGCTGCTTCATTTGAATGTATCACGTTACGGACCTGAAATTTGCAGGGCTAATTTAGGATGTTGCATTTTTTCGGAAACTATTAGCACAAGGTTGTTTTTGCATCACAGTGGTATTAGACAGGGCTTAAAACAGGGGTTAATTCTACTTAGCCAATGTGAAAATGAGCAATAATCGAACTCTTGCGGTATGTTATATGACACAATAGCAGATATTACGTGTTTTATGATACATGCATAACGTACAACCCGTTCTGACATCAAAAATCAAGAAAAAATGTTATTCTTTCAATGAGCGCAAAATATCCCCCTTTTAGGGGTGCCCACCCCACGCGAGTTTTCATACAACGGGTTTAGATATCGAAAAACGAATACAAGATTTGTGTTTAAAATGAAAAATAACCATAATTACCAACACAGGAGGGAGCTTGTAGGGAAAACATATTTCTACCCCATATTCTACTGATGTATACCCTTGGTGCCATTTGGGGTAAAATCATTCATTCTCTTTAAATCACGTTATAATTTGTTTTTAAGGGTTATTTTGAATGCTAAACACGAATTCGATAAGCATTTTTCGATACTTATACCCTTTAGTCAGATTTGGGTGGGGTGACTATATTAGGGTCAAATTGCGATTTTGGCTAAGTTTGAAGAGCTGCTTCATTTGAATGTATCATGTTACGGACCTGAAATTTGCAGGGCTAATTTAGGATGTTGCAGTCTTTCAGAAACTATTAGCACAAGGTTGTTTTTGCATCACAGTGGTATTAGACAGGGCTTAAAACAGGGGTTAATTCTACTTAGCCAATGTGAAAATGAGCAATAATCGAACTCTTGCGGTATGTTATATGACACAACTTGCAGAAATTACGTTTTTTATGATACATGCATAACGTACAACCCGTTCTTACATCAAAAATCAAGAAAAAATGTTATTCTTTCAATGAGCGCAAAATATCCCCCTTTTAGGGGTGCCCACCCCACGCGAGTTTTCATACAACGGGTTTAGATATCGAAAAACGAATACAAGATTTGTGTTTAAAATGAAAAATAACCATAATTACCAACACAGGAGGGAGCTTGTAGGGAAAACATATTTCTACCCCATATTCTACTGATGTATACCCTTGGTGCCATTTGGGGTTAAATCATTCATTCTCTTTAAATCACGTTATAATTTGTTTTTAAGGGTTATTTTGAATGCTAAACACGAATTCGATAAGCATTTTTCGATACTTATACCCTTTAGTCAGATTTGGGCGGGGTGACTATTTTAGGGTCAAATTGCGATTTTGGCTAAGTTTGAAGAGCTGCTTCATTTGAATGTATCATGTTACGGACCTGAAATTTGCAGGGCTAATTTAGGATGTTGCAGTCTTTCGGAAACTATTAGCACAAGGTTGTTTTTGCATCACAGTGATATTAGACAGGGCTTAAAACAGGGGTTAATTCTACTTAGCCAATGTGAAAATGAGCAATAATCGAACTCTTGCGGTATGTTATATGACACAACTTGCAGAAATTACGTGTTTTATGATACAGGCATAACGTACAACCCGTTCTGACATCAAAAATCAAGAAAAAATGTTATTCTTTCAATGAGCGCAAAATATCCCCCTTTTAGGGGTGCCCACCCCACGCGAGTTTTCATACAACGGGTTTAGATATCGAAAAACGAATACAAGATTTGTGTTTAAAATGAAAAATAACCATAATTACCAACACAGGAGGGAGCTTGTAGGGAAAACATATTTCTACCCCATATTCTACTGATGTATACCCTTGGTGCCATTTGGGGTAAAATAATTCATTCTCTTTAAATCACGTTATAATTTGTTTTTAAGGGTTATTTTGGATGCTTAACACGAATTCGATAAGCATTTTTCGATACTTATACCCTTTAGTCAGATTTGGGTGGGGTGACTATTTTAGGGTCAAATTGCGATTTTGGCTAAGTTTGAAGAGCTGCTTCATTTGAATGTATCACGTTACGGACCTGAAATTTGCAGGGCTAATTTAAGATGTTGCATTTTTTCGGAAACTATTAGCACAAGGTTGTTTTTGCATCACAGTGGTATTAGACAGGGCTTAAAACAGGGGTTAATTCTACTTAGCCAATGTGAAAATGAGCAATAATCGAACTCTTGCGGTATGTTATACAACTTGCAGAAATTACGTGTTTTATGATACATGCATAACGTACAACCCGTTCTGACATCAAAAATCAAGAAAAAAATGTTATTCTTTCAATGAGCGCAAAATATCCCCCTTTTAGGGGTGCCCACCCAACGCGAGTTTTCATACAACGGGTTTAGATATCGAAAAAAGGAATACAAGATTTGTGTTGGGGTAAAATCATTCATTCTCTTTAAATCACGTTATAATTTGTTTTTATGGGTTATTTTGGATGCTCAACACGAATTCGATAAGCATTTTTCGATACTTATACCCTTTAGTCAGATTTGGGTGGGGTGACTATTTTAGGGTCAAATTGCGGTTTTGGCTAAGTTTGAAGAGCTGCTTCATTTGAATGTATCACGTTACGGACCTGAAATTTGCAGGGCTAATTTAGGATGTTGCATTTTTTCGGAAACTATTAGCACAAGGTTGTTTTTGCATCACAGTGGTATTAGACAGGGCTTAAAACAGGGGTTAATTCTACTTAGCCAATGTGAAAATGAGCAATAATCGAACTCTTGCGGTATGTTATATGACACAATAGCAGATATTACGTGTTTTATGATACATGCATAACGTACAACCCGTTCTGACATCAAAAATCAAGAAAAAATGTTATTCTTTCAATGAGCGCAAAATATCCCCCTTTTAGGGGTGCCCACCCCACGCGAGTTTTCATACAACGGGTTTAGATATCGAAAAACGAATACAAGATTTGTGTTTAAAATGAAAAATAACCATAATTACCAACACAGGAGGGAGCTTGTAGGGAAAACATATTTCTACCCCATATTCTACTGATGTATACCCTTGGTGCCATTTGGGGTAAAATCATTCATTCTCTTTAAATCACGTTATAATTTGTTTTTAAGGGTTATTTTGAATGCTAAACACGAATTCGATAAGCATTTTTCGATACTTATACCCTTTAGTCAGATTTGGGTGGGGTGACTATATTAGGGTCAAATTGCGATTTTGGCTAAGTTTGAAGAGCTGCTTCATTTGAATGTATCATGTTACGGACCTGAAATTTGCAGGGCTAATTTAGGATGTTGCAGTCTTTCAGAAACTATTAGCACAAGGTTGTTTTTGCATCACAGTGGTATTAGACAGGGCTTAAAACAGGGGTTAATTCTACTTAGCCAATGTGAAAATGAGCAATAATCGAACTCTTGCGGTATGTTATATGACACAACTTGCAGAAATTACGTTTTTTATGATACATGCATAACGTACAACCCGTTCTTACATCAAAAATCAAGAAAAAATGTTATTCTTTCAATGAGCGCAAAATATCCCCCTTTTAGGGGTGCCCACCCCACGCGAGTTTTCATACAACGGGTTTAGATATCGAAAAACGAATACAAGATTTGTGTTTAAAATGAAAAATAACCATAATTACCAACACAGGAGGGAGCTTGTAGGGAAAACATATTTCTACCCCATATTCTACTGATGTATACCCTTGGTGCCATTTGGGGTTAAATCATTCATTCTCTTTAAATCACGTTATAATTTGTTTTTAAGGGTTATTTTGAATGCTAAACACGAATTCGATAAGCATTTTTCGATACTTATACCCTTTAGTCAGATTTGGGCGGGGTGACTATTTTAGGGTCAAATTGCGATTTTGGCTAAGTTTGAAGAGCTGCTTCATTTGAATGTATCATGTTACGGACCTGAAATTTGCAGGGCTAATTTAGGATGTTGCAGTCTTTCGGAAACTATTAGCACAAGGTTGTTTTTGCATCACAGTGATATTAGACAGGGCTTAAAACAGGGGTTAATTCTACTTAGCCAATGTGAAAATGAGCAATAATCGAACTCTTGCGGTATGTTATATGACACAACTTGCAGAAATTACGTGTTTTATGATACAGGCATAACGTACAACCCGTTCTGACATCAAAAATCAAGAAAAAATGTTATTCTTTCAATGAGCGCAAAATATCCCCCTTTTAGGGGTGCCCACCCCACGCGAGTTTTCATACAACGGGTTTAGATATCGAAAAACGAATACAAGATTTGTGTTTAAAATGAAAAATAACCATAATTACCAACACAGGAGGGAGCTTGTAGGGAAAACATATTTCTACCCCATATTCTACTGATGTATACCCTTGGTGCCATTTGGGGTAAAATAATTCATTCTCTTTAAATCACGTTATAATTTGTTTTTAAGGGTTATTTTGGATGCTTAACACGAATTCGATAAGCATTTTTCGATACTTATACCCTTTAGTCAGATTTGGGTGGGGTGACTATTTTAGGGTCAAATTGCGATTTTGGCTAAGTTTGAAGAGCTGCTTCATTTGAATGTATCACGTTACGGACCTGAAATTTGCAGGGCTAATTTAAGATGTTGCATTTTGTCGGAAACTATTAGCACAAGGTTGTTTTTGCATCACAGTGGTATTAGACAGGGCTTAAAACAGGGGTTAATTCTACTTAGCCAATGTGAAAATGAGCAATAATCGAACTCTTGCGGTATGTTATACAACTTGCAGAAATTACGTGTTTTATGATACATGCATAACGTACAACCCGTTCTGACATCAAAAATCAAGAAAAAAATGTTATTCTTTCAATGAGCGCAAAATATCCCCCTTTTAGGGGTGCCCACCCAACGCGAGTTTTCATACAACGGGTTTAGATATCGAAAAAAGGAATACAAGATTTGTGTTGGGGTAAAATCATTCATTCTCTTTAAATCACGTTATAATTTGTTTTTATGGGTTATTTTGGATGCTCAACACGAATTCGATAAGCATTTTTCGATACTTATACCCTTTAGTCAGATTTGGGTGGGGTGACTATTTTAGGGTCAAATTGCGGTTTTGGCTAAGTTTGAAGAGCTGCTTCATTTGAATGTATCACGTTACGGACCTGAAATTTGCAGGGCTAATTTAGGATGTTGCATTTTTTCGGAAACTATTAGCACAAGGTTGTTTTTGCATCACAGTGGTATTAGACAGGGCTTAAAACAGGGGTTAATTCTACTTAGCCAATGTGAAAATGAGCAATAATCGAACTCTTGCGGTATGTTATATGACACAATAGCAGATATTACGTGTTTTATGATACATGCATAACGTACAACCCGTTCTGACATCAAAAATCAAGAAAAAATGTTATTCTTTCAATGAGCGCAAAATATCCCCCTTTTAGGGGTGCCCACCCCACGCGAGTTTTCATACAACGGGTTTAGATATCGAAAAACGAATACAAGATTTGTGTTTAAAATGAAAAATAACCATAATTACCAACACAGGAGGGAGCTTGTAGGGAAAACATATTTCTACCCCATATTCTACTGATGTATACCCTTGGTGCCATTTGGGGTAAAATCATTCATTCTCTTTAAATCACGTTATAATTTGTTTTTAAGGGTTATTTTGAATGCTAAACACGAATTCGATAAGCATTTTTCGATACTTATACCCTTTAGTCAGATTTGGGTGGGGTGACTATATTAGGGTCAAATTGCGATTTTGGCTAAGTTTGAAGAGCTGCTTCATTTGAATGTATCATGTTATGGACCTGAAATTTGCAGGGCTAATTTAGGATGTTGCAGTCTTTCGGAAACTATTAGCACAAGGTTGTTTTTGCATCACAGTGATATTAGACAGGGCTTAAAACAGGGGTTAATTCTACTTAGCCAATGTGAAAATGAGCAATAATCGAACTCTTGCGGTATGTTATACAACTTGCAGAAATTACGTGTTTTATGATACATGCATAACGTACAACCCGTTCTGACATAAAAAATCAAGAAAAAATGTTATTCTTTCAATGAGCGCAAAATATCCCCCTTTTAGGGGTGCGCACCCAACGCGAGTTTTCATACAACGGGTTTAGATATCGAAAAAAGGAATACAAGATTTGTGTTGGGGTAAAATCATTCATTCTCTTTAAATCACGTTATAATTTGTTTTTATGGGTTATTTTGGATGCTCAACACGAATTCGATAAGCATTTTTCGATACTTATACCCTTTAGTCAGATTTGGGTGGGGTGACTATTTTAGGGTCAAATTGCGATTTTGGCTAAGTTTGAAGAGCTGCTTCATTTGAATGTATCACGTTACGGACCTGAAATTTGCAGGGCTAATTTAAGATGTTGCATTTTTTCGGAAACTATTAGCACAAGGTTGTTTTTGCATCACAGTGGTATTAGACAGGGCTTAAAACAGGGGTTAATTCTACTTAGCCAATGTGAAAATGAGCAATAATCGACCTCTTGCGGTATATTATATGACACAACTAGCAGATATTACGTGTTTTATGATACATGCATAACGTACAACCCGTTCTGACATCAAAAATCAAGAAAAAATGTTATTCTTTCAATGAGCGCAAAATATCCCCCTTTTAGGGGTGCCCACCCCACGCGAGTTTTCATACAACGGGTTTAGATATCGAAAAACGAATACAAGATTTGTGTTTAAAATTAAAAATAACCATAATTACCAACACAGGAGGGAGCTTGTAGGGAAAACATATTTCTACCCCATATTCTACTGATGTATACCCTTGGTGCCATTTGGGGTAAAATCATTCATTCTCTTTAAATCACGTTATAATTTGTTTTTAAGGTTTATTTTGAATGCTAAACACGAATTCGATAAGCATTTTTCGATACTTATACCCTTTAGTCAGATTTGGGTGGGGTGACTATTTTAGGGTCAAATTGCGATTTTGGATAAGTTTGAAGAGCTGCTTCATTTGAATGTATCACGTTACGGACCTGAAATTTACAGGGCTAATTTAGGATGTTGCAGTCTTTCAGAAACTATTAGCACAAGGTTGGTTTTGCATCACAGTGGTATTAGACAGGGCTTAAAACAGGGGTTAATTCTACTTAGCCAATGTGAAAATGAGCAATAATTGAACTCTTGCGGTATGTTATATGACCAAACTAGCAGAAATTACGTATTTTATGATACATGCATAATGTTCAACCCGTTCTGACATCAAAAATCAAGAAAACGTGTTATTGTTTCAATGAGCGCAAAATATCCCCCTCTTAGGGGTGCCTACCAACGCGAGTTTTCATACAACGGGTTTAGATATCGAAAAACGGATACAAGATTTGTGTTTAAAATGGAAAATAACCCTATAAACCAACACAGGAGGGAGCTTGTAGGGAAAAAATATTTCTACCCCATATTCTACTGATGTATATATATACCCTTGGTGCCATTTGGGGTAAAATCATTTATTCTCTTTAAATCACGTTATAATTTGTTTTAAGGGTTATTTTGCATGCTTAACACGAATTCGATTAGCATTTTTCGATATCTAAACCCGTTTAGTCAGATTTGGATTGGGTGACTTTTTTAGGGTCAAATTGCGATTTTGGCTTAGTTCGAAGAGCTGCTTCATTTGAATGTATCACGTTACGGACCTGAAATTTGCAGGGCTAATTTAGGATGTTGCATTTTTTCGGAAACTATTAGCACAAGGTTGTTTTTGCATCACAGTGGTATTAGACAGGGCTTAAAACAGGGGTTAATTCTACTTAGCCAATGTGAAAATGAGCAATAATCGAACTCTTGCGGTATGTTATATGACACAACTAGCAGATATTACGTGTTTTATGTTTCATGCATAACGTACAACCCGTTCTGACATCAAAAATCAAGAAAAAATGTTATTCTTTCAATGAGCGCAAAATATCCCCCTTTTAGGGGTGCCCACCCACGCGAGTTTTCTACAACCGGTTCAGATATCGAAAAACGGATACAAGATTTGAAGTTTTTCTGATAAAAAGGCTCACAAGAATCGCCTCGTGATGCAGATTTCAATTATGCATGAGTCTTCTAATTCTAATCCAGCGAAATATGGTCAGTTTTATGCTAAAACTTCAATAATAAATTGTTCATATCTGATTAATCCATCTTTCGGGGATATACCAAATTTCCCCGCCTTTCTCATTATGTGGGCGCACTATACAGAAGGCACCAGCTCTTCCACCTGATAAAGCCATACCTTTGTATGATCTGTTTGTTGGTCACGTTAACAGACTGACAAATACCCCAAATCAAGGCACGATCTGGACCCCATATTAAATAAAACAACACTTAAAAGTCTTGTCGAGTTCTGGTCACAGCTTTGCTCATTATATTGTCATAAGACTCATAACTGCTACACGGAACACAGACTGAGTGGTTTATATACATGCATGTCAAAAAACAGTACGCACCCCTAGCTCGAATAGTGTACATGTGGAACTTCAAATCGCTCGAACTATTTGGAATAATGGCTTCGTGAATCAACATTGGCGTTTTTCAAGAGGAGTTCCATTTAACAAAATAAGTTAAATTATCTCCCTTTTTAGGGATACGGCCGCTTCTATATGGCTTTGAATTGTTTCACGTACATTGCGGCATTTAACTTTTTTATTAAATAGATCTACTGGCAGTCTGACGAACCAAAAATCAGATGAACGAAACAAAATGTTTCAAGGGCATAACTTTCAAATAAGATGTATGTACAATTAAAGATAATTTTCAACGTAAATTTCATAATTTTATAGTTATACCTTATTATCTGATGAGGCCAGGGCGTAGTTTGAAATTACCGTCGGCGTATAAATTGAGTTTGGGGCATAGATAAGTTATGCACGAATAAGTAAAACGAAATCGTTGTAATCATCGGAGGAGAAAAATATGAACATTAAATTAATATCCACCGAAGCAAAGCGACACATAACCAGGTCAACATACTCCACAAACGAGTTTAACACTTTACCTTGACTTCAAAATCAACTTCATATAAAAACTTAATAACTGAATATGTGAACACAATTTAAGACAGTTTTGTTTTGAACACTTTCACCGCTACTTATATGTTCTTATTGGAATTGCGTTGTGCACCGTTGTTTTTATTAATTTTATAGTATTATGTATGAAAGCAGTACAGATATGAGGTCAAAATAAATAAAAGCACACTCAAGATTTAAACAAGCCTTAAAATAAACATTACCTATTTTTAATAAATATTATTATTTAACACAGTGCACTTATTTATGCAATATAAAATAATGGTAGTTTGTACTGGAAAGCTGAAAATGATACCAACAGCTCCTTGTTGTAAGGACAATCAAACCACAGAGCATGTGCTCCAACACTGTAAACGACAAAATTATGAGAGACGGCAACATGGTCCACTGAGACATCACTACATCAGAAGACTTCAGGCGGACAGCGAAGTTCATCCTTGACATTGGACTGACTGTGTAATATCAAACGAGAAGAAGAAGTTATGGAACGTACATGTATATGCAGACTTATTCACCACAGTTAAAACAGAGACAGATGACCTCAAAATTAAACAATGTGCATTTTGTATTTTGCTTCGTTCACCTTAACCGGACTCACTAGATTATGGACATACCTAGATGACTGTATCCACTTAACAACTTATTTGTCAAACTGTATCATTTCGTAAAAAAGTTATTAATAGTTCATCGCCTAAAACCTAATTCACCATCAGTCTTAAAGGTGCTGCCTCACAGATTGGGCTCAATTTTTTGTATATCTTGATTTTCCAACCTAACCATGTATTGATATAATAGAAGGCCACTGACGGTTGCTTTATGAAAGATTTGGTGCAAATAAGCAATTTTAACCACTCTCGATATCGCCCACTGAGTTTTTTTTCTTGAAAAAAAGCGCCAAGTTTCCTTCCACTATGCTTTATGAATTTGGTAATTCACACGTGATCAAACTGTAACATCAACAAACTACAGCGTAAACATCAGTGAGGTATTTGGTTCGTTTTGCAATTCGTTTGCATCGAATGCGAACAAAGTTCAGGCAATTTAAGTAATAGTAGTGTTAATTCTATAGGGTATTAATACCCTATAGAATTTTTGATGTAAAAATACTAAATAACTACAAAATGCCGAAGTTTCTCAAGTTGTTTTAGATGTCAGTGTGGTTGTTTATAGGATATACAGGCAATTCTACCAAAATAACGGGAAAATTTGACAATTTTATTTTATTTTTGGAATACATCAATATGTGAGGCAGTCCCTTTAAGCGTAGTGTCGCCCTAGAGCCCAATTTATTTGACGCTCTGTTAAACACAAGTCGCCACCGAATTGAATACACATGTCTTATATGTATAAACAAAATCACTATATTTA
The DNA here is from genome assembly GCA_947247005.1 of Spisula solida. Classification (NCBI taxonomy): domain Eukaryota; kingdom Metazoa; phylum Mollusca; class Bivalvia; order Venerida; family Mactridae; genus Spisula; species Spisula solida. Next base: position 7,419,975 of record OX365947.1, read on the forward strand.
TTTGTCTGTATCGATGATTTTACGGTTTGAGATTTTTATGGTGATTTTTTTTGTGACGCGACACTCATTAAGCGATCCGATCAATGTTCGGTCGTTACATACCAAAAACATATCGATAGGTAGTTTTTTATGTTTGATGACAAATTTCAAAATATTTAAACATAATTTACTCACGTAATAATCTCAGACCATAAAGATTATTCTTGATGATGCATTACTTATAAAAAAAAGTTAATTATGAAATTAAATGCACAAATAATGTCACGTGATCGATTTGTGAAATGATAAACAAATCAATAGGCAGTTAATTGTTGATTAGTATTCAATAATGAACATTAAATCACGACATTCGAATATTTGTAATAACTGATTGTTGATTTCAACCAAATCTGTTCGTCATTGTTATTGGAGAGGTTAATTTGAGTACTTGATAAAATTGTTATTGTTTCTTTGATTCGCCCACATAAATATGAATACATGTACATTTTGTACTTTATATATTATTCCGATCTATTTGTTTACCTAAAGTGCACTTTTTGTTCTGATATAAATCGAAACTGACCAATGAAGTCGACTTGTGTTACCTAAGTCTAAATTAGTAATGTTGTTTGATGAAAAATAATAACGATACTTTCGCCTCGTTAAAAATCTGCTACAGTGCGAGTGCCCGATGTCACATCCTATTGTGCTGTCGTCGAGAATGTTTGCTGGTTGTCGTGCAAATGAAGTAACTAAATAAACAAGTAATTAAGAATTGCAAGCAATATAGAAGTCCCCTACCGGTTTGAAGCCATTTTCAATGTTTCTGTTGCCATAGCAACCACAATTTTTTAACGGACGGACTGACTGACTGACGGACGGACGGACGGAGGGCAAACCTGTACTCCCCTCCGGTCAAAAACCGGTAGGGGACTAAAAACTACTTGTAAGAAAGTCACAGAAATTCCGTAAGTCCCCTTCTTTTGCAAAAATCCGCAGTTTGTCAATGACGGTGTCTCTGTTACTCACCTCACTACTTATTGACATCTACCTCTGTCGCTTGATTCCAAGGACAATATGCACATACTAGTACATGAACTATATTGATTTTGTATTTCAAAGTGTTTTCATTATCACAGTTTTTTTGTATTCCTGTTTATGTGTCCAGAAAGATAGTTCTACACTTTTTGTCTAAGGCTTGATTGGTGTGATTTTGGAATTTAGCTCTCTGAACTGGCCTCTACTTCTCTACTGTATCTCGATTCTATCTTATGTCGGTTGGCTAAAGTATTTCAGACGATCTATAAAGCTAAAGAAAACTGATGCCTAGAAGTGCAATGACATCTGACGTTAGACAACTCTGCTCCAGAATTGTCCTACAAACCTTCCACCATACAAAGCAACTCATGCAACTACAATCATAAGATACATGTATATCTTAATTGAAATACTGTGCAATACACAGATAATATAAGACGGACAATTAATACTTTCGTTTGCAATTTTGACATGTGATGTCCTTAATTGCCGAGAAAATGTGCAATAACGGCTCAACGTTTGGTGGTTTCATGTTTTGTAGGCATTAAAGTAAATGTCAAACATTATTGACCACAAATTGTTCGTAATTGATCGTCGTGCAAACTTTAGGCATGTCTACATCAATATAAATAATATGTGTACCAATAAACAAAACATTGAAAAGATTATCAACTTTTGACAAATTGCATTCAACGTATAAATTAGATAAAAGGTCAAATCGTGATTCACCATCATGAGGATTTGTTTTGATATTTTTAGTCTGTATTATTTTGGTGATTAGAGAAAGATTTTGACATTACAAACAAATTGCGTTTTTATTTATCAACTAACCATAATCAGAATGACCAGAATTATACAATTGCTTGTCATTTTCTTTATACCAGGGATTCGCGGGGACGAATGCAATAAACACTGTTTAAGGTATCACCCTTTGAAAGACGAATACAAATCAACAGTATTCGGGAAGTGATCACCAGACTGCAACACTGCTTATGAAACATACACAGAACGATACGCTTTGCTAGGCGATCACAAAACTAAACTATTTATGAAACATGCATGTACACAGAGCAAACCTCTTTGGAAGGCGATCACAAAACTAAACTGTTTATGAAAGATGCTGAGAGCAACACTATTTGGGAGGCGTTCACAAAACTAAACTGTTTATGAAATATACACAGAGCAAAACTCTTTGGTAGGCGATCACAAAACTAAACTGTTTATGAACATACACAGAGCAAAACTCTTTGGTAGGCGATCACAAAACTAAACTGTTTATGAACACACACAGGGCAAAACTATTTGGTAGGCGATCACAAAACTAAACTGTTTATGAACATACACAGAGCAAAACTCTTTGGTAGGCGATCACAAAACTAAACTGTTTATGAACATACACAGAGCAAAACTCTTTGGTAGGCGATCACAAAACTAAACTGTTTATGAACATACACAGAGCAAAACTCTTTGGTAGGCGATCACAAAACTAAACTGTTTATGAACATACACAGAGCAAAACTCTTTGCTAGGCGATCACAAAACTAAACGGTTGATGAAACATACATACATACTCTTGTGGACCGTTCATGTTCTACGTGTTGATAAGTAAATAAAATGCTTTGGGGAAGGTTTCATTCTTACTTTAGGAACAAACGGAACTCTGTGTCTATGGGTTTCTTCGTGACGCAAGTTTACATGTAGTTTATTTCGGATATAATAGCAATGTGGTTAAAAAAATAACAAATGAATATATTTTATATTAAGATGGTTGGCTCAAACAGGAATCAAAAACCCCTACTTTATACGTACACGATGTGCCTTGTTGAGAAGACGACGTACATGCATTTACATAAATAAAACCTTTGTAAAGTACGTAAGTAAACGACCGCTGTCTTGCCATTTGTGGTTGACATGCAATCGAATGCATATTAAAATTTGATACCTACCATCTGCGGCAAGTATACGATGAGTATTTGATTAGCATTATTAAAATTTGTTTACGCATTCCAAAACTTTCCTATACACCATGTCTGGCTATGTTGTCTGTCCTGATTCAAGTACAATCTAACTATACTCGCAACCAATGGCAACATTATGATTTATTTGTTCAATGTCTTCAAATAAATCAGCCACAGTCTACAGGTGGTTTATGTATTGTTAATTTGTGTCTATATTTAAATGATAAATGTCGTAATATGCACGAATTTGCATGAGCAATTAATCAACTACTGAACATTAATCGATGAAATATGATAATTATTTACGAAACATAACGCATAACTTAATCAAACTGAACGGTCAATGCCTTCCATCATATCATTGGACAATGAAAACCAAGACACATTGCATATTGGTTCACAATTTCATCCAATCCAAGTTTGCACTCGACGGTGGTTTTGGGGTCTTTGTGCGAATGCGAACGGAAAAGGTTAATGCATGTACTACCGATCCAAAATTAATTTAGTTAACATGTTACCGTTTTACTTTTTAAAAGCCAGGTTGTTGTTGGTCAACCATTTGCTAAAGCATGTTTTTCATTGGCTAACCATTCCTAGATTTGTTTACAAATTTATTTGAACTACATGTATAAAGTGCACAAATTTTGCATACGCTTGTAAAAACTGGAATCATTGATGTAAAACTTGTGATTGAATCTGAATGCATAGTTCAGTGTTTGGTATGGTTGCCGGATAGGTCATGTTCGGACACCGTTTGCATTTTGATCTACAGTGTATTTCGATAATCAAATACAAAATACAAAAACGTCTTCACAATTACAAAAAGATTGCCTATTTTCCAACCCAAAACTACACAATAAGGCAAGTCTTTAAATATAAATTCTGAGAAAACGACTGGTAAATGACTTCTTACAAAGTAAACATATGTCTACTCTACAACCGCATACACTTTTAAAACGTTCTGGACCTGCAAAACATAATTCTGTTACAATCGCTAACGTCCATATAGAAACTATATGATGTATTGGTGATTGATAAAATCACTTATTTTCTTGCATTAAATTTCGTGGGGTTTTGGTTTAATGAAATTTTTGCGGGGTTGTAAATTCATGGATTACAAACTATGGAAAGGGAAGCTCTTGTTATATTTGGGAGGTCGATTGTTTTCGTGGTTAAGCTAAACCACTTCTTTTTCTTTCCATTCGTCTTCACACTGTCACTGCCGCACTTCTTGAGGTCCTCTGTCGTGCCATAACGTTTCTGAAATAGTGTCACTGGGATATTAACCACGAAATCAAAGAAAAATCAAAGCCAGCGAAAAACAATTATTTTACAATAACTAAGTACATGTACACTACGCAGTGAGTCTGTGTGAATTCATTGTCACTGAATTTCTCATATTTATGATAATGGATTTTTGTCAAATAAATAAAACATTGTGCACCTTTTAATAAGTAGGACTGATTGATTGAAGTTAAACTATATAAACGCATTGCTAATACGTCATTGTTTCTATAATCAGAATATTAATTATTCACCATAGGAGCATCCCTGAGTAATGTAACTATAAAATTTTATGGCATTACAGTCAAAGACCTAAATACACAGATTGGACACTTCGTTGAAAACGGAGAGAAAATGCAAAATAGCATGCAGCAGATTCTGATATTTTGCATGAACACTTGTTTGCCATCCTTTTTTAATGACCAATATCTCATTTTGAAGAGCTAAGCTTCTTCTGCTGCATGATGTAACTTTTTTTTATCTCTTATTGAATTCAAAAGAATATTGTTTGAATGAGGCAGACCGGGTATTTTCTGATAAAATTGGAAATTACATTAAATTAAAGTAGGTCTTGCTCTTTGAGCTATATTGTTTTATTCCTTGACTGATTTCAATAAATTAGGTATCATTTTAAAGCAGAATAATAAATCTATTGCATAAACTTATTAGTTTTTTCCTATGTATATTAAAACAGGAGATATAAGGTTTTAAGAACAAACGAGATTTCGCGAGATTTCAGAAAACTGCCGCGAGATATTGTGAGATTTGGTAGATTTTTCCAATCTTTGCATATTTAGGTCTTTGTTACAGTTTAGTTATCATATGTAATTTCCTCCCTCTACGGTAATATTTAGTAAACATTGTGTCTGACTCTTGCGTATTTTTTAAAAATAATAGTTCGTCTTAAGTCAATGGCATATTTAGCAGACTCCAAAAATAGACTTTCATAGCATGCCCAACCTTGTATATCGCAGAACCAAAAATAGTCTTGCATCACTAGCATGCGTGTAGCAACGTTAAATGTCGCATCGACGCTAAATGTCGCAACCGACGCTAAATGTCGCAATATCTCCTGACGCTAAATGTCGCATCTGTGACGTTAAATGTCGCAACAAACTGGCCTGACGTTAAATGTCGCAACATTAACGCTAAATGTCGCAATCCTTTATAAACACTCATTTTTAGTATAACTGTTCTAGTTTTAGTCCAGACGTATCCACAGTTATTAGGGGTTTACCCAGATCAGATGGTTTGCAAATGATTGCTACCTGTAGGCTACTGCTCCATTAAATCTTACAGACGCCACACCTTTCTGCAAGCAGGTATCTCCTCATTGAAGTGACATAAAGAATGGTAGGGGGTTCAAAACCTATATTGATGGTCTAATTGTAACATCATAATTAGCGCCATCAATAAACACACCTCTACTCACTTGTATTGACAACATATTCCTTAAACAAGTCAGCCAGAACCACAGACAATCAGTAAGTAGTCTTTTTGGCGTACCAAACAAGGGGAGATCACTGTTCATGAGATTTTGTTAGGACGTGTCGAAATGGTGTGAAAATTGTCGAGCTACTATAGATTTCTTATGTGGCTACGGTTTAGTGTACGTTATTTGCCCCGGGGGTATGAAATGTTACAATGGAAAAATAAAAATATAATCTGAGAATTTCTTTTTTGTTCTATCCCATTATATGGACAACCAAGTGCAACGAAACTTTGACAATATAGCATTTATTTCATGTGTTAGCTTTCTTTCGAAATACACTACATACATTTCTAGATTTGAATTATCTGACATGCACATTTATCAATGCTTTCACAGAATGAAGTCTTCATACAGTCATTTAGAAGTCGTATATAAACTGTTTGTTTTGTTCACAGTGCAAACTTGCCAAGCGATTGGCGTTGTCTGTTTTGCAGGGCTTGCTCTTCGGTTGTTTCCCTACATCCCTTCTTCCCTCCTTGATAAGAAGGGGTGGCCCTAGAGCTCGTCTTTGTCTAAGCGACTTCGTCATGATGCTTTTATTTCTGTTTATCTCTTATTGGAGACGAACAAACTGCTTGACGCGTGTATATGGTCGCACGGTCATGATACGCTCTCTGCTCTATTCCCCTAAACATATTATTATTAATATTATTTAATCATTAATTAATCTGGTCTTTTAGATTTCTTAAATTTACTCAAATATTTAAACAGGTGGGGATTTGACTAAAATTCTAAGTTAATGATTGGTTTCTAAGAGTGGAGTAAATCTGAGAGCGTATCATGATTAAAGCGTTCAACAAACAGTGTCATGTTTTACCATAAATATATACATATAAAGGAGAAGATAACTGAATGATTCATTTTAACGAAAGCATATATGCCCCAGTCTGCACCAGTTTGGTGAATTACCTCCCTTTAATAAAAGTGCAATATGCACATTTTAAACTCTGAACACAGTTATTAAGAAAATCTATATATCAAATACAAGCTAGGGCGGGGGTGGGTGAATGTTAGTATATACTAACATTTTAAAGGAGATACTCTTCGTTTATTTTCTGCTTTACGTAAAGTACCGGAAACAAACGAACACTACGCGGAATCGGCCGAATAACGGAGATCGGTATCATACGTACTTTTCCGGAATTTGATATTCACTCTGCTGTGCATTTGAACCGCACACGTAAACTATTGCAACATTTCTTCATACAAGTACTATATACTATGCTAAAAAGTCGTCATTAATTATTATGAAATAGGCCTGATAATTGAACTGAATTGCCGGTGTATATACACCAGAACTCGGACAAAAATGTTGGTAACTACCAGCACTGCCATACTTCTCAAACATAGCTGTGATCAAATCTCTCATGGTTGCCTGTAATTGATAATCACTTTGCCTACGCATAACGTTCACAAATTATATTGCAACAAAATCACGACATCATCACACCGTACAACACGTTGTGTGTAAGGCAGTTTTGTTTGTGGAAGGCAGAGCCACACGCGTTTTGCGCTACTAGAGTAGGGTAAGTATTTGTTGTTTTATATGTGTTATGCGTTGCTTTTGAGAGTGATCACTTACATATATCACTGAAGCGATGAATGAACAATTTGTATATACAATTCATGTGTCAACAGATGCCATATTATTCGAGTAAACAGTTTTATGTATGCGATGTTTGCAAAAATGTCGTAACTATCGCCGTTGACATTGAATTCTCGACTTAATTTGTGGTTTTGAACAATTCTAAAGCATTGAATACAAACTTCAATCCTTCCTCAATATATCTGTCGTTTCCGTTTTGGCAAATGTACAGGGAGGTAATGCGTTATTTATCTGAGCTGCAAGGAACACAAACTCGTTCTCGACTTGAGAGAAGGAACTAACAATATTGCATTGTTGATCTGAATAGCATGTCAGTTTGAAGAACACGTATTCTTCGATATATTTATACTAGATTTTGTCGCAACAATAACTATGCCTCGTACACAACAGCCTAACGTGTTTCAGATTTGCAAGTTGTCATTTGCTTTCAATAAGGCACGGAAGTAAATCACTAATTAATGTGAGATATAATTCCATGAATAAGTGGAGATCTTCATATTGTTCGCTGATCCAGGAATAAGTTGATTAGCGCCTGTAACAACGTTAAATGTCGCATCGACGCTAAATGTATATCGCAGATCCAATAATGCACACTACATAATAAAAAATATTTAAAAAATCGTTCGTTTGTTATGATACGCAAATGTCGCTCCTTGTTTACCACGGGAAAGACATTAACAATAATTATTTTATTCTATGAATACAAATATACATTATTTTGCGGTACATGTAAATTGTATTTATCACATAACATGTGGCCTAGCAGTGTCGTAAAGCCATGCTGGAAATATCTTTCGGCACTCCCAGAGTGTGCAATAAATGTCAAAATTAGCCTGACGTGACGTTAGCCAATCCATGCCTTGCTCCTAGCTCATGACGTCAGGATAATACCAGTTTCAAGACGTCGCGCTCATTTATACATACCTCTAAATTACCTCTTGAACATATGCAACAAACATGACACAAGCCCTTCACCAGGGACAGACGGCGCGCTGTGGTACCCCAGCGCCTTAAAGCCAGAATCAGCTTTTCCCCAGCGCCTTAAATCATGCAGTGGTGTCTTCAAATCAGTAATGGTGTTAATAATTTGGTCTGAATAGTGTTATTCAGGCTTGTTTTATGTGAAAAAAGTTCTTAAAGTAGCCTTTAAATTCAGGATAACCATGCAGTTATCTCTTTTAAATATTTTAGCCATTCTCATGGATCTGTATAAGCTCAAATCCTAGCAATGCCCCAGCACCTTTTCTGGGGAAGAGCCTGATGACCATTTTGAACGATAATGAGCGTTCTCTAATGTTAAGCGATAAATAGAGACAAAGCCTCGTTGCATGTTTGTTTGTCCATTTGTTTAATAAAACTCGTATGCAATGAGCACTCCTGCAAGGTCTAAGAGTTACTTGTTTCAACTATGAGTCAACAACCACGGTAATTTTGTCAATAACTATTTTATTAACAAATACGGGAGGTATTATGACGTACGTTCAAATTAAACAACTTTAACAATATCCCATAAAATTAATGATCCATTCATCGCTTCATGTCGCGTGATTTTTTATTACATGGCGACGAAAAACGTTGAATATACCGGAGTTTATAGTATAAAAATCACGATTTGGTATTTTTATGATTCTCATTAAAACTAATTACAAAAATGTACATAAACATAAATAGCATAAACACGCTAAAACAAACTAAACACCATAATCAACACGACACAGTAGATCAGTCGTAATCATAAATCAAAGTTATTTGATGGGTGTGTTTTTAATATGGCTTTGGGTCTCATAAATACCCACGATCATGGGTTGGAAAGCAAATTTCTTGTATTTCTTAGACAAGGTACATTTGTAGAGTCACCAGTCGACTGTAAAAATGAATTAAAAACAAATCGAACAAAGAAGGCAGCACTTAACAGAATCAGCCGAGCATGAAAGAAACAAAATGGACCCAAAAGAAAAATCACAGACCGCATGTACACTCCACATTGTGACCAATTTGCGGTCTGCATTGGTCCAACACAAACATGAACAAGAAGAGTGAAACTTAAATGCTACTAAGTTCTAATACCAGGAGTAAAAAAGGGTTAAGCGTCACCATAAATGATTTAATTTTTAATTTATTATTTCACAATCGACCTTAGATACTAGATAGTAAGTGTAAAAATTAATATCATACTAATTAATTATGCTAAAGCTTACTTTGTGGTAAGCGTGTACAACTGTCATGATCTGATATACCACAAAGTATATAACATTACATAATACCATAGTTGTCAAGTTCTAATAAGGAAGAAGAAAGGTGTAATGCACATTGCACACATCCTGGTTAAAATGAGTTCACGCAAATACCGTCTTATGCAACCACCCAAGAAATACGAGCCGTTCTGTAGGAAACTTTCATTATCTGATATCACAAAGTATAGCACTATATAATACCATAGTTGTCAAGTTCTAATAAAGAGGAAAGATATTCAGCACATTGCAAAATAGTGGTCGATATGAGTTCACGCAAGTCCGTCTTATAATAAGGAATACATACATTTATACACAGGCCTAAGAAATTATATCACAAAATACAGAGTTTTGAAATTCCCCATCATCCCGTCATTACTATATATAATAGTTAAATAGTGGATTCCTGATGGGCCGGAAAAAAGCGTTGCCAACCTGTCTATTATATTAGTATAGTAATGACGGGAAGATGGGGAATTTCAAAACTCTGTATTTTTATGATATAATTTCTTAGGCCTGTGATTTATATAACGCTGTCTTAGAAGAATAAGGTCGTAAGTGTTATTATAATGTAATTCTGTCGAGACCAAAATATACCACCAATAAAGGTAGGCCTAACTTGTAGAACGCGTTTCATATTCCGTATAATTCGATCTAAATAAATTAGTACAAATGTACAATTAAATGCATGGGAAACCGGGTATACTGGGGAAAACCGAACACCTTTCGGACCATGTGATAAGTACGGTTTACACAACCGTTCGATATTCTAAAAACGCTTCTAATTTCAATTTAAAAAGTGCTGTATATGTAATTTTGATTGGTGTCATTTTAAAATTGCAGGTACACAACCTTCAAGACCTAATATACCGTCAATAAATGTAGCTTGTAGAACGTGTCGACCTAGAATAGATTAACTATACGATATAAGATTCAATGAGCTACAGTAACTGGTATTTGTACTTGGCGACATCCTACAGTAACTGCACACATATAAAACATACAAAGTTTGTCAACCCATGATAAAAATGTGAATTTACATGAAACGTTATCTATACATTTATCAGCAAACCGGTACATGCTCATGGTGAATCAATAATAATCATTGTACTTTTACATCAAAAGAAGCATATGCACTTGTAACATGGTCTATCTTTGTTAGTACAGGCGAATTTCAAATAAAGACCCCTCCCCCAAAAGGCACATTGCGGGTTGAGTATAAAGGCTTGCTTGAAAGATCCTTTTTTGGGTATATGTGTGCTTCGTTCTACCTTTGACTCTTGCGTGGATGGCTAGGTGCTGCCGTCAGTTCTGTGTGGCTTTGGATTGTCTGTGTGTGGATGGCTATGTGCTGCTGTCAGTTCTGTGTAGCGTTGGGTTGTATGTGTGTGGATGGCTAGGTGCTGCCGTCAGTTCTGTGTAGCTTTGGATTGTCTGTGCGAGGATGGCTAGGTGCTGCCGTCAGTTCTGTGTGGCGCTTTGGGTTGTCTGTGCGTGGATGGCTAGGTGCTGCCGTCAGTTCTGTGTAGCTTTGTCTTGTCTGTGCGAGGATGGCTAGGTACTGCCGTCAGTTCTGTGTAGCTTTGTATTGTCTGTGCGTGGATGGCTAGGAGCTGCCGTCAGTTCTGTGTAGCTTTGGGTTGTCTGTGCGTGGATGGCTAGGTGCTGCCGTCAGTTCTGTGTGGCTTTGTATTGTCTGTGCGTGGATGGCTAGGTGCTGCCGTCAGTTCTGTGTAGCTTTGTATTGTTTGTGCGTGGATGGCTAGGTGCTGCCGTCAGTTATGTGTGGCTTTGGATTGTCTGTGTGCTACGGTGTTTGCCGGGTTTTTTCCAAGCGTGGTAATCAGAGAGAGTCCCAAGGGTGCATGGTTTTATTTACATTTCGTACGGTATCAAAATGGTATATCGCACATACCACAAAATTGATCAGAACCCTTAGTGTATACAGGTGCCCGAACAATAGGGGATTCTTAACACAACATAACTGTTGTTTACGCACCAAATTAAGCGGAAAACTGTTGTTTCATTCAATGCTTTCTAAAAACAATGAAATGCTTAACTGCTCGCATGGTGACCCCCATTGACATGTTTTACGACCATATGACAAACTCAGTGACCCCTGGACTTCCAGTTATTGACGGATAGATCTTGTCAAGGGGCCATTGTGACAGTGAGTCAGCTAACCACAAACCACAAACATCGATACGACAGAAATGAACTCGCAGCTTAAGTGAATACAAAAATACAAAAGGCTACACAATACTAAATAACATTGTTGTACTACACGTATGCTGATTGTATGATATTTGCAAAAAAATACTTTTTTATAGATTTTCTTATTTTGTTTGTACATGTAGTTTACAATAATTTATTTAAGGTCGATTTTGAACAAGTTTTTTTCAACTTTTATTAACTTTGCTGAACGTCTAGCAAGGGAATTACTGGTACCGTTATTATTTCGTCATTGGTATGACGCGGCCTGGGATCGAACCCAAGAACCCCGCACTGAAAGCGCATGTTCAACACTAGGCGGCTATGGAGGAGGTGGTATATTTTGCATGGCCAGGACGAAGGTCGGCGTCAAAACGTGTCCTATGTATATAATATTATGTAACATAAACTATGGACTTTCACTACAGAATAAATTCACGTATTGTTCTTGAATTTTCATTTTCACGATAATTTTTGTTTATAACAAAATAATAATAAATCGAACAAGTAAAAGCAACATGCAACAGAAAAGCAGATCCTGAGCGCCTGGTAATGGACAACCTGGTGTTTAGCCTTGATTGGACCCCCTCCTCCCGCACTGAAATCAGAAGCTATCCCAATGCTTCATACTACCAATGCTTCTTGAATGGCCGTTTCCTGATTTAGCCAACTTTCTAGGAATATTCGTTTTGATATGAAATTGTCATTGATTAATTATCCTTGTTTTCTTACACCAAATCACTAATTAAACTTCATGTACAATCAATGCATGTACAATGTATATTTAATTACCCCCACACTATGTAAGCTATGAACAGCCAATTTTTATTGAGGTTTAAAACAAACTTTTTTACGTAGGCGGGGGAAGCGATTTTCATTCAACTCTTACGTAGAACATAACATTTTCTGGTTACTGACGTCACTATATTCGTCAGCAGTACATGAGGTTACTGAAGCAGAAGCCGGGCTTTGTTGTACATTGTATTAAGTTTTAATATATATAAAATATGGTATAAGTATCAACAGTTATTCCTAATATGGTCTGCTTAGTCAAACGGACTGTTTACTGTGCCTTGTACTAAACTGATCCTCAATTTTAGATCATAATTCATAAATAAAAAAACTAAAAATATATACTAGTAATCGCATACATGTTGTTTTTACATAATAAGCAAGTAACTTAAGCGTTCGTAGACATGTAATTATATATACTATGTATCATCCGCACGCAAGCTTGAAATATAAATCTTGCAAGTGAGAAACTTGCGGAAGTAATTACGAAAAACAAAAGCGGATATGAGCATTTGTAATAGGATACGCTTGATAAAAACATGAATACATGTAATATGAAATACATGTATAGCCAATGGTCCGTTGTCTAAGCAAAGCGCTACCGTGCGCCTTTATTTAGTTACCTCCCATTCAATTGAATATAGAAGGCAAGGATTATCTCTCGTGGAAAGCGCTACGTAGCGCTCACTCATGTTAACTGTCATGTTAATGTCTCCAGGGTTCTCAAGACCTGATGTCCTATTATTTTGAGCTTCCTTGGTTACTGGGTGAACTAAAAGTGTGAAGGTACACAAGATAAACAAGAGGAGGCTTGTGGGACAGTCTTAGAACAGCATAACGACATAAGACAATATGACATGTAGTCGAACTTGAGGAGAAATTGCGAAAAAAATAGGCATTGTATTATAGGACTATTTCAGTATCGTAAGACAATGCCCCAGGGTGGGATTTTGTACTTGATTAAAAGAAGAAAAAGAAGAAGAAAACGAAAGGGAAAGCAGAAGACGACGAAATAGAAGAAGAGAAAAGGAAGAAAAAGAAAGAAAAAACAAGAACAAGAGAAGAATAAGAAGAAGACGGCGGGGAAGAAGAATAATAAGCAGAGAAAGAAGAAAGAGAAGAAGAAGAAGATGAATAAGATGAAGAAGTTGAAGATGAATAAGATCAATAAGATGAAGAAGTTGAATATGTAGAAGATGAATAAGAAGATGGAGAAGAAGAATATGGAGAAGAAGAAGATGGAGAAGAAGATAAATAAGAAAATAAGACGAAAAAGAAAGAGAATACTTTCTAGTGAAACCAGGTTGTTGATGTTGCACATTGAACCTTTGAACCGTCTTGTCGCTAATTGTTGATAACGAAATACATGTATTAGAAATTAGTATTTTTCAGTCTATAAGCAAAAATAAGCAAAAATAAGCAAAAATAATATTAACACAAACTCTTAAGCCATATTTACACTCTAGATCCCTTAGACTTAGGCAAAGGGGGCATATGATACAAGGGGGGCAAACAAGAGCGGATAAAATGAACATCAATTAATTCAAAAGGACAACACTGCTTTGTTGTCCAGTTAATTTGTAGTATTATTTCGTGACATGTTACAGCCACAAGTCACTTGTGCATTTATGTATTGCATGTACGTATTTTGTGTAATTCTTAATAAGTAGCAAAACATGGACTTAAATAAGATTAGAATCGTTCATCATTAATGTCGATGTTTATTTTGAACACGTGCTATTCGGCTCCAGTTTTCTGAAATTCGAATAACTTTATAAATTAAAACTTTCATTAACGTACGATAATCGAGTTTATTCATAAATAATGAATGTATGTCAAAAATGTGGTTGAATATACTTATTTCTAAAAATCGTTGAATGTGTCCTCTTATCGATTATGTCACCTCGCGGTCTCGCGTGAGTTCGCGCAATTCATTTCAAATGTCCCACATCGGTGTTCAAGTGAATACAAATAAATTAAGATCTAAATCTTATGGAAAGTTTCATTTTTTTCTAATTGGATTCTTTAAGTGCATAAATATGTCTCCTTCTCTAGTATAATCGAATTTCTTTGTTACCCAGTCTTGTGTGACAAGTATAGTCCATAAAACATCCCTGGTGTCTTACATAAAATATGTCAACCTCCTACAGTGTAGCAATACCTCGTAAATTTGACATCACTAAAAGCTACAAATCCAAGTCGAAATGTGTCAACATTTGAAAACTAAAATAGCTGTAAGTATTTTATTTCTGTACCGATTTCTATAAACATACGTCAAACTAAGGAGAAAATGTAAGCTTTCCATGAATTGTAGGATCCCTATCAGCAACTGGACCGGTTTTTATTCAGAACCCTATGAAACATTTGACAGGAGATGGCTTGGAACTGTAGTCCGATCGCGTACAGCCACTCCGAAGGTTTAATAGGGTGCTAGAATAAACGACCCGGCTGCTTAAAATGATTCTATATTGCGTAAAAACCATATATCTTTTTCCCTTTGACTAGTGTCTGTTTCGTAGAAGTCGATGAAGAAATAAATACTTACGACTAATTTTGTTTTCGAAGCGAAGCTAATTTCGTCTTGGCTTTGTAGCCTTTAGTGATGTCAAAGTCACGTGGTATTGCTACACTGTTCTTAGTCATACTGGGTATTCATCGCGTTAATTTACATACCGGTATATACAATTGTAGAAACATTTACGATAAAAATAACCCAATGTGTACATTCTGAACAAAATGCTTGACAACAACACAGACGGCCATCGAAACGCAGATTACCCTCTTGTCGGGACGAGAATTCTGATAATAATGACGTCATTGTCTGCCACCTATGAGATTATACCAACATATTTTATCATACAAAATGATTATGTTTGATGTTAAAATATACCCAGTGTGTGTTTTATCTTTTCTCAGCCATTTAGGCGGACAGTCAATACCTAACACCCAGAAGGTGCTAGTCAGCAGACAAGACAGGGAGATGCTCGTATAGTTGTCTCACGGGTGGAATACGTTTTGTGGCACTAGGATTTCGCACCTGGTGGTATTTAAGGTAGTCACACAAAACCATAGCGATTTCCCGGAAAGGTTCCTCCCGGAAGATGACTGGAAACAAGTCCACGACTGTTGCAAGGCTGGTGTGACATATAGGCGTTATCCATCGTCATAGTATTACGTCAGTAGATAGTCACTATCTCTGTTGAAGAATATACCGAAAACCGGGTTATTTTCGCGTTTACGTAATTTTCGCTTTGTTCGTGTGCAAACAATATCGATAAAATTTAAAAAAGTGAAAATGTGACGCAAGAATGTCTCGATTTTCAGAAGACGTCCTTTCATTTAGTCTGTCGGCATAAATATACGAGTATACGACATTTATGGTATCTTTTATCCAATAATTAATGCATTTATGCCTGCGATGAATTCAGGTTCCTTAAACACTGGTGGACGAGAATGGTTACCAAGGTCGAGCGTCTGGTAAAGGACAAGTAAGATGTCCTTAAGTCTAACAATAAACAATTATAAGTATTAGTATTAAATGATAAAATAAGATAAACATGCAATTCATTCAAGAAGTACTTTGAAGTGCAACTTCAATTTTGGGTGTGATAACAAATTCAAGGTCTGAATACTTCAAAGGCGTCTAATAGTTGGAAACATATTTTATTAAATGGCTCCTTCATACTAGTCTAATTGTTACGGCTTGTTACAGCGTATTTCAGCTAAACCCAAAGGTCTAAATACTTCAAAAGCTGTGCTCTCAACATTTTTAATGTACATAACGCCATTAATAATGTGGCCATGTTTAGATACACGTGTTTAACAGAAGTCATACAATAAAGACACAATGTTTTACATGTAACATACATGTCCAAAAGTATGTCTGACTATATCATGTACATGTAACTGTATTCTATACAACGATACCACCCGAGGTGATCGAATAATCACTTACAAATAGTTGATGCCAGAAAAATATAAAATAATCAATTAATGTTTGTAATGCATGCAATGCGGTTATTACTATCCGGAGATCAGCTGATAGCTTTTCTTAACCTGTATTGTTATAAAACATAACTTATTACATATCGGAAATGTCATCTGCCCAATATCATTTAAAAGTCAACTATTTGTATTCATTCTCAGTATACCCGCCTTGTGTCAGATAGCACCACGTGGTTTGGGCACCAGCATGGAATGTCGCCCGGCTCCCATTCAGTATGACATTTAAATACTATAAATCGTGAAAATCCTAAATCGTTTTAATTTCGTGTGAAGTATATTTCGTTGAATTTAGTTGAATGTAATTACGCCCACAGGTAGCTGTATCATTGATAAAAAGTTTCTTTTACAAATTATGTTATCTAAGATATAATGAATTTTATAAAAAAAATGATATTAATGATACAGTTACCTGTGATTTCGCCAGTGGGGTCGGAAATTCGCATATTTGATTCAAAGTTTAAGGGGAACCTTTAAATGGCTTGTTACGCATTCCAATGAAATCAGTAGGGTTTGATTTTGATTTGGTGTGCCTCCGTAGCCCTATATGTTTAGCGGACTTGTCATCTAATCTGGTGACCCGGGTTCAAAATAATACGGGTGGAGTCACTCATATGCCTACCATATTTCAGTAGAAGGCTGGCAGGCAAATAAACGATTTGCTCGATTTCCTGGTCCACGTTCGTCCACATAATCCACGAAAATTAATACCCTACGAATATTTATGAGTTCATAGTAAAAAGAAGAGATATGCGTTATGTGTGTCACAGAATTGCACGGAAGTCAATGGTTCAAGTTATTTGATTATGTTGGTGTCAGTTTCTTTGTTTGGCTTCATACAGAACGTACCAAGGATAACACGGCGCCTTTGTCGTGAAATACGAGCACTGTACATAGGCATGGTGGGTAAAGGGATTTGTTAAAGGTACGCTGTCTCAAGTTTTGGACAAAATCCAATTTGTCATCAATAAGAGAAAATTAATGATATAATAGTTCTTACAGACATACCCTACGAGTCTGCATTGTCCATATTTTCTTTACATTTTTTAAAAAAAAATCCAACACAACATAAACAAGATGGCCAAATATGTATATTTTCTATACTATCAACCGAGTTAGTAATATTAGAACAGTGACTGTTCTAAAACGTTTATATAAAAAAAACACAATGATATATGAGTATATTTAACACTTAATCTTTGAAAAAATCAGTTTCACAACAAAATATATAAAGTTATAAACCATTCGGGACAGTATACAATAAATCAGGCGGGCTTAGAAGTTTGATATTAGTTATCAAGTCCGATGTGATGTTAAAGCTGAGAAAAAAGTTGGGCATTTTGCAGTAACAGCGCTGTAGTTATTTTAAATGGAACTTCGATATTATCAATGCTCCAAAAATACGTATAATGGTTCAACATTTCGTTTAAAATCCACTGTATGAATGCAAGGGTGTTATTCTTATCGCATTATATAACCTAGAATAATTATTTCAATAAAAGGCAGTCTACCTTACATGTAACTAACTGTGTCATTAAAAAAAAATCAATTTTACAAAATAAATCAGTAAATTTTTTTTCCCCTGTTTTCAACGATAAACTGTATTCCTTGAAACGATCGCGGATACAATAGTTCGCGTTTTTTTAGAACATTGGCATTTACCATTGGCAGTAGTTTGCCCTATCTGTCGAGTATCAACCTTTAAAGTATAATGTTGTCGTGGGTATTAAATGAAACCAGTGTCATGGTGACACCATTCTACACTCAATCAAAATCAGAGGATAGTTTTACTTAACAAAATACATGAATATGGCTATATGAATAGATGTAATCAAGTTGAGGCCATGAAAGGTGTAATGTGAAACACGATAATAAATTTCACACTCGAATCTTAGATATGTGTGTGTTCACATGTTAGGTTACATAAAACCTATTGGGTTCAATGTGAGAAAACTATAGCCCGTTGTCCAACCAAACCGCTTCCAAATTGCGATATCGAGCGCTTTCCTACGTCTATCCAAGGAAAGGCTACCAGGGAGCAGTACGCTAGGCGTGCGCTGCCGAGCGCTTTCTTCTGCAACGGTAGCATATATTTTTTTCGCTTCTTCCGCTATATGTACGTAGCGCTTTTTTAAAACACTTGACGTTACCTAGCATAGCTCTGTCGAGCAAGGGCTCCTGGGGTACTAGTATTTGTTCACAACCATCTAGACAAGGCATAGTGCATAGAAAGTATGTCTTACCAGTGACACAGTAGTAATCCCAAATTGGCAATACACATCTTCTCAGTCCCGTCAGAGAATTTTACTGTTTTCATATAGTTCAAACGGAACTGAAAACCGTTGTAACGCTCTGACGGAACTCAGGGTACATGCTATTTGCGTTTGGTCAGAGCGGTATGTACATCGGTTTTCAGTTCCATCAGAACTATATGAAAATCGTATGAACAATTCTCTGACGGAACTGAGATGCTGTCTGTCCGGATTACTGCCATGAGTGATGGGCCTAAATCCAATGTGACTGCTATAAACAAAACTTGCCCTGATGACTCGTTAGTAGAGTGCCCGTCTTGTGTTGCGCATGACTCGGGTCCGGGGTTCGCACAAATGTTGTCGCGTCACACCAAGTAGGGGAAAAGGGTTTCAGTTACTCCAAAACTTGGACATTGAAATAACCTTCCTTTTGAAAATAGAACAAAATAAATGTCTCAATATAATGATACCACGGGGTGATAGATAAGTCAAATTTCGTACTCTCTTACTTTTGTCAATAATTTTGTCTTCTCTGTGTTTCAATTAGAGAAACCTTTAAGTGCGTTTCAACGTTACAGGCGACACTGAGATTCCTATGGTGAATTACATTGTAACTGTAAAAAATCCAGATAAATCTTAAAAGTCAATGAATTTAAATTTGGTACATCTCCTAAACTAAACAACATTTCGCAGTGAAACCTTTCCACTCGTCTAATGGTCCGTATAAAAATATTGTTTATTATATTTAATGCTTCATAAAGTGGTTACTGATATGTAATGCATTTGATGTTATTATTGTGTGATTTCTGGTTTTGAGGGCTGTTGTTTATTACAACCCATAATTCTGTTAAAGAATAGTAGACTCTTCATCAAATTTTATTTTTATGTTGTTTACACATAGCTTAAGCATTTAAAACACTAACAAAACATATTTTAGATAATTTTGTGACAGAAAATTTGGTAATACGTTAAGTGACAGTAACTGTTCACGTATTTCTTATATTTAGCTGTTGCTTAATTTTGGTGAACATGAGATTTAACGGTGTTAAGATAAAAACGCAATACAAATGCACTATTGTGATCACTCAGTCAAATTATCTTACGACAATAGTGATAAAATTCCCCTTCAAGCTTGTTTTGACTCAGATAATGGATGACGTCATCATAGACCCCAAAAAGTCGCGTGCATGTTTTCTCCCATGGTGTATGTTTTCATTAAAGTCAAAATGTCCAATGTTCCAGTAATAGATATGATTACAGACCCAGACATGCTGTAATACGATATGGTGTAGGTTTCATCCTGCACTAACCAACCCAGTGCACTAACCAAAAAACCTCCACCATACACTGCTAAATGGTAAAGTTTTATATTTACACAAACCGACTCGTTGATTGATTGACATCTACCTTATACGTGGAGTGATCCAGAAATAATAGGACATTTTTATAGCTTCTTTGACACTTCTTTTTATTTTTAATGAAATTCATACGATATTCATAGCAGTTTATACTCTACAGATTTCCGTTGTTGTTATTCAAGTTGACATTTCCTGAAAGGGTCATCTACCTTAAAGCACAGGGTATTGACGAATATTCGTATATGAGATATAAGGCGGTCGCACACGCATAAAATAATATGCGTCAATACCCTGTGTCTTAAAGCTGTACAAATGTATAAAACTTTGAATGGCATTGCACCTGAATACTTACAAACCTCTTCTATTATGTTTACACCAGAAGTTCACTCTAAACAATTAAGGTCGACATCTAGCCTTCAAATTTATTCTCCTCGCCATAATACTGAGCTTTTCCGTAAGTCATTCGAATATTCAGGATCATCTATTTGAAATGCTTTACCCAGTCCTATTCAGCAGCCTGATACACTCACTAAATTCAAAGCGCTTTATATTAAATGGTTCTATTCTATGAGGTAACACAATGTGGAAAACATTTTTGATGCCTTTAAGTTCATGTACATGTACAATCGTGTTGGTATGTATTGAGATTGTAGTTTTAAACCTTAAACAAATTATATGACATGTTAATTTTTTAATAATTTCATTATATATCCATACGCTTGCTATTTTGTGCGTGGTCTTTAGATTTATTGATATCATGTTTCTGTTGTTTCAATGTTTTACTGTTGAGGGCCTTACGGCAGATTGACAGTTGTGTCAAGTATGTTCCCTCTATAAATAAAGTCTTTATTATTATTATTATTGGTAATTTAATAAACAGCTGTCATAGAAACAAGGTAATGCGTAGGCGGGTCACACTGTTGATTTTCGTTACAACCCTTTCAAACATGCGGATATCTCAGAAAACACTTCAAAATAACGACACCTAATGATCCGACATGACGTGCTTACGGACCTCCCTGGCACGACGATCTCTACATGTGACGTTATGGTGTAATCTCTATTTGTGTCTAGGCGATGGGTTTTAAAAAAATAGTCATTATTGTACAAGGCCAACTCTCATAACCATCACGAAATAAGGGTCTGTGTACAGTGCCATTTGGCGTCAACTATCGATAGGCCGTTTATACCATTACTATCCGATGTTTAAAGTGTGTCCATAATTTCTGATTTTCGATGTTATGAGAGAAGCGCTATTGTTTTTGGATCACCCCTCGCACATGCCGTCTATTAGATTTAATAGTGTTTTCTGTTTACCCACTTACACAGTAGGGATAGATAAAACAAATAAGTTTACTCAGGGATTTCAACGACCCTGTGAAGATCAATATGTTAAAAAATACCCAAATCTATAACGATAGACATACCATTAATGTGTTGATATTAGCCATAACATAAATACTAAATAATGGCCCTTTGATTTAAGGGGTCATCCTGTCTAGTTTAGAGTATAATATTTGGATTGAAGAGTTATCAATGATAGTTTTGATATCAAGACAATATATGAACATTATTTCATCCAGGTGTGCCGTCATTTCTAACCGACGTTGATAGCGCCAGAAAGGTTAAAACAACTTTAGATTAATTTTGATTTAAAACTTGTGAATACGATTGCTCTTGCTTATCAAGCATTTTGTTGAGATAAATCTAAAGCATTTCATTTTGAAACCAGTTTTAGGCAAATTGGCAAAAACATTGTATACAAAATTAATTTACGCCGGTTTTCAAACAAACTGAAACATACAGTGGATCTTACCACCTCGTGACTGTGCTTTATTCTACGATAAAACACGGGTGCATATTCATGATTACTTCTTAAACAAACACACGTCAACATGATTATGACATGTTCTCTATCCAGACATCCAGGTATTTAATTGTGTTACCAATGACGATAATACGAACCCAACTTAATCAAAGTGTCCTTGTTGACAAGATCTCTTCAACCCATTTAGCAAAACTAAGAACGAATAAATTTTATTAGGTTACTTTTCCCTATTGGTATCAGCACAGGAACTTGCATAACTTAAAAAAAAATTTGGAAAAAAAAATTTTTTTTGGTATTTTTTTTCACTAGGCCTACTGTAGAGCCAGTATCAATAAATATATTTTAATAGATCTACAGAAAAAACTTCAACAAATTTTTTTTCAATTTTTTTTTTAAGTTATACAAGTTCCTGTGGTATCAGACATGTTAAAAAACTTTAAAAACTGAGTTTTGAGGCATTGCCGAATTACATACATGATGAGGCATACTCCTTGATTTATACTTAGTTTGTAAGTAAAGTGTATCTGACAGATCAAACCACATAGCTAATATGGAAGGAATTTGTAATAACCTGAGATTAAATCATAAAATACATTGTAACCTTTTAAGTTAGTATTTGATCACTAAAAACGTCGTTGTAAAGTATCTCAATTGAAATACATTTTGTATTTAAAATCCAACTAGGGCACGGCGATCGTTCGCAAGCCATATCTCCGACATAGATCTTCTAACTAATAATTTATCATGCAAGCTATCTATGGATACAATAGTTCGGCAATTTTATATCTCCAACTTCCATCAAAAAATGAACTAATTCCTTCAGAATTCAACTAATATGAAAATATGATACGGTTGTGGATAAAGATCGTTACGTTAAAGGACGGGCAATAATTGGCACGGAATAAATCAAATCACCCGGTACTTTAAATATGGTGCTGTCAAAATACAATAAAAACCCAAGGTGATTAGCAAGGTAATATTTAATTGGCTTGAATAATAATGGAACCATCAAAAGGCCAGATTTATCTTTTCAAAAAATCTCGATCATAATTTAAAGGGTTAAAAACTTAAGTATTACAATACATTTCAAATATTGGCTCTGAACTTACCCGGCAAAATTCCAAATGTTAAATTACATATCTTAATTAAACACCGCTCTACTTCATATTAACAATACCATCTTTATCCTAAGGCCAATGTTTATGTTACAAGACAAGTGGAAATATTTGTTTAAGCTACTATGTATATGAAACATTTATATGAAATATTATATTTGTTCAAATACGTACATTATGAACAATGGCGTTCAATAGAGCCGACGTAAAATAGTCCTATTCAGATCAAAGAAATATGGTACTAAACTGTTTGCATTAATATGTCATGTTGAACCAAGACATTTGTTGTGTACATTTTTGTATACTTACTAAACAATTGTATATGGAGTTCAATATACGAAAAAATACTGAATTTGAGCATTCAATTAACGTACTTTTACATAACATACTTCAAAACTAACGGCCAGCCTTTTTGAAGAGTCCTTTCCCAGTTTAAACATTTCAAGATTTAGACGACGCTTAAGTACCTATCAATGTTTTGTCAAAATCCCCTCACTGTGAGATGCTTTACATACCCCCGGGATCAAACTTTCGGCCAAAGTCAAAATTTCCCGGGACTCGGCACCTTTCTGTCTGTCAAATTCCCACCTATCGGGAACATCCTTCTGTCAAAAGTCCCGTGTATGCCCGCCGCTCCTCCTGGGGGAAAACATTGATAGGTGCATTATACGGGCATCCCAGTACAGATTGCGTCGAAATGGTTTGACTAGACATTAATTGAGTATATAGGCTTGCTTAAAGTATCCTTTTTTGGGATAAGGGTAGTTTGTTTTATGTATGACTCTGACTTGCGTGGGCTAGGCGCTGACGTCGGTTCTGTGTGGCTTTGGATTGTAAGTTTAGTAAGTTGAGTTGTGTTTTCTTTTCATTTTATAGTATTTTCTAATACACATACCATCTCCCCATACTTGTCAGATTTGTATATGAATCTGCAATATGGCTGTAAGAACCACATGTCCTGATCGTGGATGGAATCTGTTCTGATATGGCTTGTTGGTGAACTGACTGTTCAGCACACATGCCTTGCGCCTAATATCAAAGAATAGAAAGGGTTGCCAGCAACTATACCTAAAAAATTCCCTGCTTTTCACAAAAAATGAAGACTGCCACAGCCACTGCAAATTTTATTTAACATCGATCCCAAACTTCATTCCCCAGACTTTTCTAAAAGTTTTACTGACCATTATATGGCAATAATTCCCTGATAACTCACTGACCTTGAAAAAATCATTTTCCCATATCTTTTTAAGTGCGCTGACAACCCTGTTAGACGTTTAGAAGCCTTTTAATTAGATGGTGTATGTAAAAATTAAAATACGTTGGCTGGTCCTTCAAATAGGGATGCTTGTCAATGGTGTTAGTCAAATACGACAGACAGGTAACAAATCCAGATCATCTTGAATTATTGATCAACTATTACGATTAATGTAAATGTATCTCTCGAAATTTTCAAAATTCACCAATTATTTGGAATGTGGCAAGCCAAACTGTTCGAGACCTTTTTGTTAGTAAAGGATTAACAGAAGCTTATTTCTTTTAAAATTTAAGTAAGCACCCATATAGATTTGATAAATGCCTGCCTGTACATGTATGCTACATGTTAGATATATTTGTACTGTTCAGCTGTTCTTTCATCACTTTGCTGACTTTCATTACTTTGCTGTTCTTTCATTACTTTGTTGTACTTTCATTACTTTGCTGTTCTTTCATAACTTTGTTGTACTTTCATTACTTTTGCTGTACTTCCATTACCTAGCTGTACTTCCATTACCTAGCTGTATTTTCATTACTTTGCTGTACTTTCATTACTTTGCTGTACTTTCATTACTTTGCTGTACTTTCATTACTTTGCTATACTTTAGTTGTGAAGGAATAAAATAATGTGCGTGTAGTGTGTACATTGTGTATATACCACCACATGTGCTGTATCCTTTGGCTTACTGCTTTCTATTACTATTTATAAAATATTGCTTGTGAAACATCTTCCACAACTCACATTGATCATTCTCGACACCTCACTACTGATGGTATTCATTGTCACATCGGTATGAGCGTACAGTACAGTCAAACCTGTGCTAAAGACCACCTGTGATCGAAGGCCAATATTACCAAACCTGTTAGTAACTTACCAACATGTGAAAAACAAGTATTTCTTTTTTTGACATTTTGACACAGATAATATATTACAACAACCATATACACTTCATGGATATTCAACTTTGGCATTTTTTCAAGGCAACACTTAATTCAAGTACTTTTTAAGGTTGATACCAACTTCAAGGACTTTTCAAGGCTGTATTGGTTAACAGGTGTCTGTTTAAGGCAGGTAAGACTGTATGTCACTTTACTGAAAGGGGACAAGGGGAAAATTGAACAAAATATAAACACAGTTTAATATTAAACATAAACAGTTTTATTTCATCATAAAGTATGGGCACAAAACAAACGATAATATAGCGAGGTGAACACACCCCTTTAACAATCAGTATATACTATGAAATACACAGAAATTAATGATGAATATTGCAAGATAGATATATTATACCATATACAGAAAACTTGTATGAAAACAACTCAAAAACTAACGGCATTCACAAAATTGTAATAAAAATAATTTTCTAGCATTTAAATAATTGAAATAAAATACTTTATTAAGAACTAAGAATTCTGCAAGTAAAAAATACTATCAATCATTGACTTTTGAATTATACTTACTAAAATAAATACTAAAAGAATTCATTTTGCACTTCCATTTATGTCAAAAACAATTTAACAAATTACATATAATTTAATCAATAATTAACAGTTGAATTTGAAGCATACAAGAGTCTGTGATACAGAGTAATACAGAATGTAGTTCTCTCCAAGTAACGAGATTCAAATATACAGCACTAACGATTTCAGTCAGGAAAAGAAGAAAGTATCAATTCTGCAAGTTTGCATTCAAAGGCCTTAACTCTTGCAAAAATTGCAAAACAAAACCCTAGAGCACATTTTCACATAGTAACAACATTACTGTGATCATGTTTCATAAAGCCAAAAAATAAACTATTGTTTGTTTCCCCTTCCCGAGAGTTGGGTAGGTAGGTCAAATAAATTTTAATTTTTTTTTTTTAATATATTCTTATTTTCAATAGTTTTTGCCTACGCACTTGACTAGTTTTACTGTTTTGATTGATATTACTTGGAATAAATTACGACTATTTACCGGGTACACCTTTTTATAAAATAAAGTTTTATCAAAGGGTAAAACAATATTTTGGGTAGGGGACTTTTTGCCTAGGTAGGTAGGGAAGGGGAAACAGTAAACAATATTTCATTTCTGGCCTAACAATATCGTGTTTTAATACTTTTAGGAGATACATGCGTCACAAAAATTGTTAAAACTTGCCCAACTGCCATCAAATTCGTCTAGCTAGTAACCTGTTTTCATCTGATTAAACAGGTAAATAATAGCACATAGCACCAAGCTAGTCTTGTTTCTTCCCTTATTAACGTTATTCAGACAAAACGAACGAGAATAGTGATAGTTTCAGCTGGCATGTGAAATAATCAAGTTGAACTAATCTCCAAATTTGGCAAAAAATGACAGTCACACATTTTGAGAGACATCTCTCAATTTTGGATCTAAAACTAAATAACGCGTAGAAAAATTAAATCTATCAATTTCAACATAAATTGAAACAAGGTAAACAATAAAACCTAACCACATTTCAATGAAACATCAAAACACTATCGTAAATCAAAAATACTATCTAAACAATTGTACTAAACTTTGTGACGTGGGAAGAAAAGAAAAACAGTGGTAGGGGTACACATAAGAGACAGTTTAAAGCTTAAAAGAGCTTGAAATTTTGAGTGTGTGTTACAGTAACTTTAATTGCGTGGCTGCTGTATAGAAATTAGGGGGTTATTATTAATCGTGTTTAAACGATAGCGTGATAAGGGTTTATAGGAAGAGTATGGATTTCAACATTATGCATTTTAAATGAGTTTATACATGATTTATCTCCTAATTTTACCGCCTTGTAACTTGAGTCATACACATGTTGTTCCCAAACAACCTAAAAACTTGAGTCACAGGCACGTGACTTCCTACCTACATAGTGTCTTCAGACCATATCGAAAGTTCTTTACAAAATTTCAACGCATGATACTTTTTGGGAAGAAACTAAGTGAACTTCACACACGGAAAGTAAATCAAACAATACAATTACATAATGTTTAACTTTACCTAAGTTTCACCACACTCACATAGCTGTGACAAACATGTCATTCATTACCCATAAAATATCCATTTTTCTAGACTTCCTGTTTGCGTAAATACATATAATTGCCATCATACACGGCATCTGATGAGAGTATGGTACATGGATTTTAAGGGAGATATCGACCTGCAATAAATTACCTTTACAATCTTTTTCCATACAGGGAGTGAAATAATTATAGGATTGTTAGTACGGGCAACAAGTAGCACATTTTGAAGAGGGCCTGTGAAGAAGTCTTGGATCAGATATTTGAGGGCAGATCGAAAAACCAGAAATGAACAACAGTTTCAAAGCCTTAGTCCCAAAGCTCAAGAAGCATCTCAAGTAGTAATCTCAGCTCATATTTTCCTCAAATCTCAGCTTATTTCGTCACATTTGCACAAATTGAGATTTAGGGTTAATCAGAGAATGAATTTGAAAAAAATCCCAAGTTGGAGCTCCTGAAAGTATAATTTGCTTCATTAAATCCAGAACCATGCTTTTATTTTGTGACTACAGATTTTGAGCCAAGATTGGTTCAAAATATTTCTAAACTATATACGTTTTCTGAGATTTAGCTCTGATTGAGATGTTTCAAGAGGATGGATCCTGGTAAACATAAAATATTACAATTCATCACACAGACAGGGACAACACAATATTGACATAATTAAACCAGAGAAAATACTAGCTTTCATGTCGTGGAATGTTACAAGCTTAACATCAAGTCATCAAATCCTAATCAACAATTTCATATTCTATTTGTGATGCGAGTGAAATGTACGAAAATTCTCAAAGCCTTTAGAAAACTGATCGGATGCAGAATTAATTTAAAACTTGAATAGCTCTGTTATATTACCAACCAACAAACCAGTTTGAAAGTAATATTCCTAGAATAACATAGAAAATTTTAATAAACTTTTTATGCCCAACAGGCAGTTACTTCACAAAGACAAAAGATATGAAATTTATGATCTTACGTAATTTATACTCTAGAAATTTGATCGTGAAACAAAAACAATTCACAGCAAAAACTAATTAACTCATTTTCTGCTCTTCCCAGAGGCTTGATAATTAACAGGAACCGTTCCATATCTTATTTCGTAAAAAATCTTTAGTTATTACCTAAATTAATTCGTATCCATAGTCACACGCGCTAATCATAAAATATTAACTAATTTTATTGAACAATCTGCATCTTAATACGAGGCGAATTTTATTTCAGTAAATTTTGCCAGGAAAATCGATGAATGTAGAAAGATGTAAAACTAAGTGAACAGAGAAATAAGGAGAAATTTCAATTCAAACTTATGATTAAATTCTGATTTGATGAATGTTCGCGGCTTCATAACGACAGAATTATTTAAGACATGTATATATACATGCGTATGTTTTAATGGTTGGCTAATGGCTACCAATTCTGATTCAGTGAATAGGTTAAACAAATATGCATTGTACTTTATTGCCTGATGATGATACAGATCAGGCCAAAACAAATTAATATGGTAGTTCAGGGCCCGTAATTACAACCGATACTTACACTCAGCACTCAAATATAGCTATTCTTTGTCCTAGATTTCAAATTATGGTGAGGAAAATGTATACAATTGTTAAATGACTATTGAAAATAATATTTGACACACTTTTTATATCATTATGTTCTATTTATGACGTATAAATGTAATTATGGAATCTGAGTGTCACACTCAGCACTCAGACTGATAAATTACATTTATAGCTTACAAATACACTAAATTTCACTATGAAATAAGCCAATAATAATATTTAGTACCTATTTAACATTATTACAACTTCTTGTTCTCAAAAAGTGTCGATTTAAATCTCAGAAGACTGAATTTCACTATTTGAGTGCAGAGTGCTGAGTGTAAGTATTGGTTGTAATCCTGGCCCCTGGTGACCCTACATACCCTGTAGTTTTCAGTGTTTTTTCTTGAAAAAAATTACACTGCCTGTGCCTATGTAGTTGGGAAAATTTAGCGCGCTAAATCGCAAAATAGGGAAATATTAAAAGATTGTTTCAAGTATTAATTGTTCATATTTTGTCATTTTTACTGATTATACTTAAAACTGATATGTAGCAAAGACTTTAACCAGTTTCAAAATCTATTGTTTTGGCTTAAAATAGAAATACAAATGAGTTGCTTTTATACCAGTAAAAACCAAAGGGGTAATGTATGCATTCTTTTTGGGAAAAATGATAACTTTTTGGGAAAAATGGAGGTTAACTTATTTTGCTAGGGGAAGGTGCCTGTATTCGGCCCCAAAAATGGCCAAAAAAATCACTGGTTTTGTCCCTAACGTTAATTAGTAAATGGCATTTGGCAGGAAGTCAATGCAGATTGTTGATTTTTACAGTACAAAAAATAAATAATATAATTTAAATACAAAATAAAATGTTTCTCCATCCAAACTTCCTGATTTTTTTTCATTTTTCTGCATGTTACCAGAATTTTAATTTGTTTCGGCCTAACTGAAAATGTTAATCTTTGTAAGTTGCTAGAAACTGAAGATGGATTAAGAAATTATAGCATAGCTTCAACATAGAGACAGGAAAAACACATAATATGCGATAACAACAAAATATAAAGGATAAATGCTTCAAATGATATGTCTAAGGCCAGGACTATGTACAGTGAAAAAAAGCACATTTCAAACTCTTAAGTACAAATATAGCACTTTACAATTGTTTTAAAGCATATTGTCTGACCACATTCAAATGAGACTCGGAGCCTATGCTCGATCAAGTGTGACGAACCTCAGTTTAATGTGGTTTACTAATATGTCTGTCTGTCTGTCAGTACAGACAATAGCACTTCTCTGCTATTACAACTTCCCCCACAACTATAACATACTTGGGTGTATGTATGTCTGTCTCGTACAGTTCTATGCCGTGTTAAGTCCATCATTCAGCCCTTGTTAGTATACAGAATAAACAATATACACAACTGGACTGAAATATTTTCTTAAAACTGGAAACTTAACACCACACTTTCAAGATTCTCTACAGTCAAGTTCTGATCAAAAATACTTGAACATAAATAGATTGGGCAACATATCTGTTCAAAACTATGCGCAAATATATATGTATATGTACACGTATAAATACCTACACATTTGATTTGATTATTTTTACCCCTTGCTGCTGTACTGGTAGACGTTAAAGTCCCACATCTTGTCATGTTAGAATCAATCACAAGAGGATTAACTGTTTTTATCACGAAATGCTTCTTTGAATAATTCACTTTTATTTTCGGTCACCCTTTCGTTTTTTATTATGATCGTCTTCTGTTGTATAGTTTCTAGGTACGAGAAATACGTCACCGTCACTCGACTGTTGTAACGAGAAGCGTGACGGGTCGTAGGGCTGACCTGAATCATCTCGTAATGAATGGAATATTTCCGCGTACAAAAGTCCTAATTTTTCTTTCATTTCTCGTGTTTGTTTATCCATGAGATGTCGCTCATGTAACAACTTGTCTCTCATTTTTTCCATCGTTGTCATTTCGTCCTCTAGATGTTCAATCACTCCTATCTTCCTCTTACGGCAGTTCTGTGCCGCCACTTTATTCTTACCCCGCCTTCGAATGTCTCGTATGAGCTGTAACTGCGGGTCAGACAATTTATGCCGCGTAAGCATTTCGTTAAACTCTTCCACAGGTGAATTAACAATCTGCTCGACGGTGAATGGAATCTTAAGTTCATCAATTCTCTTCCTATCCTTTGACTGTGGACCCTTATGTTTGCCCTCCTTGTGGCTGTTGTACATATGTCGCTTAATGTCTTTGGGATCAGTGCCAGGTTTCATTGGGTATGTATGATTATGATTGACATGTCCGTTACTGCCGGGACTATAGCCACCATACCCGTTACCCTGACTGTGTTGTCCATTATTTCCTGTGTCATTAGACGACGTACTGAAGTTCGAACAATTACTATCGCCGCCACTACTGTAACTGCAAGAGTTACTGTACTTGAAATCATCAGGATCGTACTTGGATGTTTTCGGGAACTGTGATGCATCGTGGCCCCCTGTTGCTCCCTCCATACCATCGTATGGTGACATAGCATTGTCACTGAAATCATTCTGCAAGAAAAACACAACAAATGATGAACCACATTCAAACACAGTCAGGTCTCGATACGACATATCTAAATAGACAGCATTTTCAAGGGGACATATGTTTTACAATGCTCTTTGTATCAATTCAGTATACAGTCAGGTCTCTATATAAAAACACCCGATATACTGACAAATTCATATTATAATGACATCATGTTTTGGGGACAAAAGTATTAAAATGTTCTGTATCAATTCAGTATACTACCTTATTCGTTACAACATTTTTCTTGGAAACGCACAGCTTTGCTGTATCGAGACCGGACTGTACTGCAATATTTCTTACAATAACATTTTGTTAGGAAATAACCAGTGATATTGTATCGAGAGCTGACTGTTAATAATATATCTATTAGTGTTTTTAACACTAAAGGAACAAGAATAATGACGTACTAAATATCTTAAGAAAAAGTCTTTTTCGCAGAAAATTTGACACACTAGATCAAATACACCATTATAAATATTTTTATTCTAATGCATATAGGCATCTAATTAATGGTGCAAAAAGAAAAGACATATTGTACCACATCAAACCAGCATTAAATAATGATTAATCACATTAAAACGAGAGAGCATTATTAATCAGAAGATACAGTTTTACGTAGTAAAACAATGTTGTACGCAAACATCTTCATGTTTTAAGTAAAAGAAACCCTTTTTTTTGTACTTTTTTAAGTTTCATACGAACTTATATACAATCAACAAAGACACTGAAGTGTAAATGTAGCGACACGATCCACGCAGGTTAAGGTTATCATAATTTATTTGCGACCGACGTTTCGGCTTTCACAAAGCCTTCATCAGGGTACATATGTTATGAAAATTATTACAGAAGTAAGAAAATCCGGTACTTTTAGTCACGTGACCGTGAACTAAAAATAGAATCCGGTGTTTTTTAAGATTTTCGTCAACTTATATACAGTAAAACCAAATGTTGCTTGATTGTATTTTTTACTTTACCACTTGTTCGTTAATATTTCGCCTTACAGGCTTTATCAAAAATTACAAAGCTGACCATGATTGTAGTGAAGAAAAGTATCTTTGTAATTTTTGATAAAGCCTGTAAGGCGAAATATTAAAGAACGAGTGCTATATTGAACAGTATTTGTCCCTTTAATTGGACTTAATTCTGTACTTTTTACTTAAAGCATAATTAATTAATGTGTGCATGATTAAAGCAAAACAAGTAAATCATGAATGTAAAAAGAATATGGCCGTTCTCGAATTGCCAATCGGAAACTTGAAAAATATCTAAAGCTTTGTGGAGATGGCATAAACATTTGGGATGATAATATAAGTGCTGCTGTGTGCGGGCAATACTTGGAATACTAGGGACATGGGTGCTAGGTATGAGTATATTACCTGGTCTGGGGATCCTTCACTCTGACTACCCATCGATACAGCAGAGTCTGAATCATCACTACTACAATCACCACCAGTAGGTGTGGGAGTTAAACCTGTAAATAGACAACATTTAACACTGTATCATCTTTATGCGTTTTCGCTATGGCACAGTACAGAGAATTTGACCTGATTCTTGACCTGTTTTCATAAGCATGTTGTGTCATGAAGAGACTCGAGGTGTAACACAAATCTAAAGGACTGATATTGCACAATTTGCTTGCAGAAATTTATACATTCAACGCAAGAGCCTTGTAATATATGCATGCATAAATGTTAGGATCAAGACAAACTCTCTGTACTATATATCATAAGAACATATTAACTTGTCAAAATATCAAACCTGATAGAATCAGGGGGGGGGGTGGTAGGGGGTATAATAATTAAGATGAAGTACTTACTGTCAGTGAGACCCATCTCGGAGAAGTTGATGTCTTCTAGCTCGTCCTCAGTGATCAGGTCAGGCAAGAGTTCATCCACGTCATCTATAGGATCACACGTGTTATTGATATTTGACGTAATATTGGGGAAGATGAAGTCACTGCAACTCTCCCAGTCTAGAGGTCGAAGGTCGCCACCTGACGGCATACTGGAGTTAAAGTTCTCGGCACACGGGGACATCAAGCCGGAACTATGAGGTGGAGATCTGTGACACTGGGATACCATACCTGTTATAATAATAATAGTGTATGTACATGATGCTTATATTGTTTATAATTTACTTAAGGTCATTTAGCAAATTGTGAAACAAGTTGTTCCAACATAAATTAGTCACTCTTGACACCTTATTATTGACATCGCCATGAGGATATGAAAGAAAAGCCAGCTTCTCTTTTATGCCCAGTGTCTAGCAAGGGAATTACTGGTACCATTTTCATTTAATCTTTGGTATAACGCAGCCTGGGATAAAACCCCCCCCTTCCACACTTGAAGCGGACACTCATTCACTCGGCTAAATTAAATACACTTGTATTTAAAACCTTTACTTTAAGCCACCCATATTATTAACCCCTCTTTTTTCCAAATAAATATACAACTGTATTTAACAGTCATTTGTTTTATGCAGTCATACACTTTATTACCGTTTCAGCTGGGTATTGTTTTATCAAAGCACTTACTGAAATCGAATATTTACAATCAAATTTAAATTCTTTATTTGTTTACGATTATAAAGTGTGGTAAATGGAGCTGCTATACCACTTAATAAACTCCTACAAACCATATCCGTCATCAATTAGCAATTGCTAAAGAATTATAAAGTATTTGAATTTGATCGTAACTTTTCGTAAGTGCCTTGATAATACAGTATCCGGCTGCTTAAGACAGTTTTGACAGTTGATTTTATTTCCTGAATGTTATAACATTAAGACATAGAAATTTTGTTGTATTACTCTCATTATTAAGATATTCACATCAAATGAAGAGGAAAGATAGGGGCTCAAACAACACATCCATCTCTCAACAACATGTGGGTCCCTATATCTGACGAATAACAAGTCTTATTTATTGTTTGTGCGGTATTTAATTATTTCGTATTTTTCATAGAATTCTTTTTTGTATTGTTTTTTCTTTGAATTTTAATGCGTAATATTTTTTTATATAATTTTAATGTGAAATATTTTCCAAGAATTTTGTTGCATTAAATTTTTCGAAATTATATTTAATTGTTAATTTTCTTAGAAATGATCAAGTATTAAACAAACCTGAGTTATTGAATGTCACATTGCCATTCATTGGAGCTGGAGTAGGCATAGATGCATTCTGGATCAGCACTGAGCTGGTGTCCTGTATCGGTGCCATGCTTGGATTGGTACCGTTCATCATTCTAGGTCCGGCTGTAACATTCCTTGACTGGGACGGTTGTAGGTCAAGGATGTTCACTAAATCTTGCCATGTTGCCTCGAGGCTGCTCTGTCGTGGATAATTCTGAGCCTGATTTTGCTGATGTTGTTGTTGTTGTTGTTGTTGCTGCTGTTGTTGTTGTTGCTGAGATTGTGGATGTGGGACATTCTGTAAATAAACAACATTTATATTATTTATGAATTTCAGGAAAGACTAAACAATGACAAATTACAATACACATATTTTTATGCCCATACATCCGACAGTAATTAACAAATATTGTAAAATCAGTAATATTTGAGA
The DNA here is from genome assembly GCA_947247005.1 of Spisula solida. Taxonomy (NCBI): domain Eukaryota; kingdom Metazoa; phylum Mollusca; class Bivalvia; order Venerida; family Mactridae; genus Spisula; species Spisula solida. The sequence continues at coordinate 7,455,052 of OX365947.1, forward strand.
GGGGTCAATTTTTGTTGATTTTGTAGATTAACTGGACCATCAAATCAAATTCACATGATTATTCTGTCACCCAAATATGTAACAAGGGGGTTCATTTCTGATGTATTTAATCCACATATGGATAATATTACAATATTGTCATTTTAAATGATATAGTTTATAGTGTTGGCAGTTCTAACGAAATTAACCACTTTCAACAAGGGTACATCAACAACAAGGGTGGGAATTTATAAACTTTGTTCACTTTTTTTTATTAACATAATCAATGTGTGGATCACACACTAACAGTTGCAATACAAACACTCATTTATAAACATTCAAACTAATATCTTACTTCAAAAGTTGCGAAAATTCTCAATTATAATTCATACAAAACTTCAAAGTTGTGAAAATTATCAATTATAAATTATGATTTATTATTTTACATTTTTTAGTTTTAATGGAAATCAACTAGACAAACTTGTTACGATACATTGAGAAATCAATTTTTGTTCCAACATGTAATCCCCTTATTGACAAAAATGAAGAAATCAAAACAGAATTTCAATTGGTTTTAAAATGTTTTCCCCATTCAAGTACTTCATTTTTCATAAACTCAAGAACTCTTATAAATTAATTTCATTTTCAAATTACAATACGGTGCATTATTGATCAAATCCAAGTAGATTAAATTATTCAGTTTATAATGCAGTCTAATAAATCATAAACATAAATTCATTTGGCCTACTCAATCACTTACCGGTATATATTGCGTAAAAAATATGCGAAAATTATAATGAATTCATTTGAAATACTATTGAAACGTCGACAGTGTCAAATTATTGAATAATAAATTAGAAACTATCTTGTATACATTATGACATCAAGAGCTACTTGAAACTACCTGGAGATACAACATGCTTTCATTCTATGAGATACTTGTATAACTATAGTACAGACATGATATATGCTAGATTTAAAGATTAACACCCTTCGTATCACAAAATGTATTTTTTTTAATTTCAAGAACCATTTTGTATGAGAACAATGCTATTGAGTTTATCCATTATTTACCCTATAATAACAGGATTCCTACAGAGGCATACTACCCAATCCTGAAAATTAGATGCGTGTTTTGGATGACATTATCACATATCCCTACACCAAAGCTGTGTTCCAACAATATTCTATGGTCACAACCCAGCTTAAGAAGTTTCAAATAACCATAACAGTTAACTTGGTCAATTCTTAAGTTTTTTACATAAAATATCTTTTGTTTTCTACAGGAAAGTTCATTCTCTCTAGTTCAGTCAAGATATCCAGAGTATTCAATATTTGAAGGTCCCTCTATTATATGTATATCATTTTTAAAATAAGCCGGTTGCCCAATTGCCCGAAAAGGATATTTTCCTTCTTCAAGTCCTTATTTTGACAACCTATTTTTGAGAATTTTCTTCATAAAGTATATCAGTAGGCAACCTGCCACAAAAAACTATTTCAAAGACTGGTATAGTCCAGTCAGGATAAAAATCCAGAGCCGCAGTCAAGTCCACTATAACAGGGTAAAACCAATTATAAAGGCTTATACTGTACAAACAACTATAATTTCAATGCTAAACTAACATACTAAACTTCGCTCTACCTGTTTAGACAATGGAAGTGATTTTTGCATACACATAACCTGCAACGTCACTGTCACAATATCCTAACTGGACTATATATGTATTCTATTCTACTCACTTGTAAATGAGTGTAATGATGTTGTGTATGGTTGTAGTTTCTAGTAGTACTATACTGTGGTGTTGGATGAAATGCTTGTCCCATGTTACATGCCGGCGGCTGCTGCTGCTGTTGTTGTTGTTGTCTGTACACCATGGAACTATTGGTCATCTGTTGTTGATTGTATTGTCCAACACTACCATTGTACATAGACTGAAATATAACAAACAACAATATACATTAAAGTGAAAGTTCACCATTTTTTAATTTTATGATATGTTGTAAAGAACCGCAAACTATTTTCAAATTCAGTGTTTATAGCCCCCTATTCACACCCTAATTAGCTAGGGTAATTAAACGCTCTCTGACTTGGAGAGCTGCCATATTTTACCCAGGTATCTTTGCAGTACTACGTCACATAGCCAGTTAGGCTCTGAGAAGAAAGTAGTAAATACTAGTGGGATATAATAGTTTTATATAATATTACAAAACAACAATATACATTAAAACCTTACTTAAAACACCACTTCAGGACTATCAGATTTTGTTGTGTTCGACTGAGCGAGAACTTTGAGAGAGAATGGTTATTTGGTCGTATCCCTGCCTAATTTTCCAATGATCTCTGAGACTCAGGCTTCGAGGGATATCAGAAATAATTCTATAGAATTGTGAAGAAAGGTTCTAAGGAAGTAATAAACAATTTGGATTGGTATAGAAAATAGAGATACGAGAACCACATTATCTAATTGTTTGTCACAACATCATTTAACCCTTTACTCCATCCACCTCTAATCCATTCATATAAGGTATGCTGATCAATATCGTGTACGCTATCTCCATACATACTTTTGGAAATGAATAACAAAATTTACAATAATTTGGTAGCCATATATAACTACATTGCAGATGCATTTTGATGTATTTATATATGGCTTTCAATTAGGGAGAAGTATTGATATTTTGGTAACATCCGAAACTGTTATTGTACTGGTCAACTATATGATTATAAAGTGGGTTTTTTCTCATTGTGAAAGTGGGCAGGTAACCTCCATTTAGTAATACTTTAATATTGCAATGTAAGATTTCACATGACTGATTGAAGATGAAAGGACTGACGACAGTAAGCTTGTTGTCCTATTGACCTCGCTATCTGAAGTACAAATCTTAAACAAAAACCCAGACTATCCATTAGAGAGAACCAATTAATCATGTTTTAATATGCAACTAACATTACAATGAATCAAACTATAATCAATACACAAGAAAACGTCAGTAAATAACATCTTAAAATTAGCAAAAAAACACGCGCAGTACCAAACTTTCTCAATGTAACAATGGTATATATGATAGATAGGCAAGAACGATACACATCAATAACATACACAAACAGTATGAACCCGCTGATAAATGACACAGAAATACCGCAACTTTTTTCATCATCAATAAAAACGGCATTTTTTTAAGAATGCGTCATCATTATTTATAATTTGCGATTGTTTCGAAAAACAGTTGATTGAGCTGCAATCAACTTAACAATTTAACGGAGATGCAAAAAGCGACAGGATATCGCACGGATCCCACCAACGCCTCGCTGATATAAGATCTTACACAGTGACAGGTAAACAATCCAACAATTGATAAACGTGTGTTGATACAAACTTTACGATTTGACATGTCACTGATTAATTACTGACATTAATTAAAATTCATCAGTATGAACTTGTAAATATTTTTTCTATTTTGATAGAACATAAACGTCAATTTATAGGAGACAAGGTTGGGAAAATGTCAACATAGTTTGAACGGCCCTTACGTCCTTGTTTCCGAGCAGGATGTGAAGAACGCTTGCATGATGAATCATAGTAAAAACGTAAAATGTTTCATATTTTGAGTCAAACAATGTAGTGTGTTTTTTTATATTAGATCCGAGTTATTGTCAGAATGTCAATTTTCAGTGAATTTGAATTTTGCCTTGTACTTTTCCGTATTAAATAAATGAATGCCTGTAAGTATACAGCAGTAATTATAAAATACAAGGTGTAGTCATCGATCCTCTAAGGATGGTGGTCAAAATATTCAATCCCACACTCAAATATTGAAACTCAACTCAACAGTTGAGTCGACATTTGAGTTTGAGTTTTGGACTGGAGATCTTTCATTATCCTATGGCCAGTACCAGTTTCTAAATATATGTTGTGTCATAGCCTGGGAACAAATCTGAAGCCCCTTGCACTAGAAGCAGCCACTCTTTAACTAGGCTTTATAGGGAGGCGGACAATAACAAAGTAGTGTAGGAGTTAACTAACCTGCGGAGTCTGTGTATGTAAGGCTTGTGGTCCCTGATATGGTGGTGGCGGAGGATGGTTAACATTGTAGTTATTGTTGGCGTTCTCTTGTGGTAAACCATCTCCCATCATAGGAATGTTATCAAACGTTGATACAAACTGAAACATCAACATACGACTCATATATTGTTTGTTAAGTTCAACACCATTTTTCAGTTACAAAATATGCCGAATCAAACTGAAACATAAATATAACAGGCCCCGATCTCCCGAAGCATCTCAACTTGAGCTAAATCACATCTCACATATTGTCGTTCATCTTAGAAGTAATTTCCATGATAGGTTGGACTCAAAATTAGCATCACACATTATTCTGAGTTTATTACAGTTAAATGTCAAGATTACGAACTTCTGATGTATCTTAAACTTATACTCTGATTTGAGCAAAATCTCAATTAGAGCTGAGATTTCAACTTCAGATGCTTCAGGAGATCGGGGCCTGGACTCATTTATTGTTTGTTTAGGTTTTATACCATTTCTCAACAATTTTTCAGTTACATATAAAGGTGGCCAATACACCAAACCAGTTTTCATAGACTGTATCCTAACCTGTACTAACTTGCCAATTCACAAGGAACCAGCAACTTCTCCACATGTGGAGGAAAATCAACATTGTTTTCATGGCAGGGTATGACCTGCTGCAGCTCTCAAGTTGGCAGTCAGTAGGTGGAGTTTCCAACAATATGATGTATATAATATGAATGTGGTTTTGTCCCAGTAGATAAACAGAACACAAGCCAACATTTATCATTTTAATTAGTTTACTATCAGAGTATCAATATTGGTGTGAGTGTGGGGGTAACCTACCTGCTCTGGTGCAGTGTTGACATTGGACAGATCTGGTGCAGGCGGTGGAGGTGGCACCCTGGTACCTCCCAGTGGTACCCATTCACCTGAAATCATACAAAGTCTATGGTAAGTCATCAAGTAAAGCAACAATAACATAATATTGTAATTGTAGAATACCATATTAGGATGTAGGCTTATGTCCAGAATTAATGCTATTTTTACAACACAAGAGAAGGACTGTAAGCCATCAAGGTATTTATAAAGCAACAATAAATATTGTTATACAATCAAATTATTTTTCAACACAGAGTATGACTCCATCCAGCACTGTGATTGGGATTGTGGATTTTGAAAGTGATTTAAATTTGACTATCATATCCACACGTTAAAAAGCTTCTGTTTCAACATACAGCATTATTTGAGACAAGGAAGTTTGAGGCATTCAAATCAGGCCTTTTTCTAACTTTGGGGATTGGGCCCTTGCCCTGTAATTTTTGGAAAATATTGGTATTTTGGTAACATATAGGGTAAGATATTACAGAGAGCTGATCTAGTCTTGATTTTTCATGATTTTAGACATCTTATGACGACCCCTGTGAGACCTTATAACAGCCTCTGTCTGTAATTTGTATGATTTTAAACACCTTGTATTGACATCCTGCGAGACCTTGTTATTGCCCCTACTATATGTAGACTATAAGAATCCATCATGAGCTTCTATGTAGGATAAGGATATCTCACCCGAGGGGTCGGATTTTAACCAGGGACGAGGCTTGCCGAGTTCCTGGTTAAAATTCCGACCCCAAGGGTGAGATATCCTTATCCTACATCGACTGTCTCATGATGGATTATTTTTCTCCGACGTAATTTGAGAAAATTGGACCTTCTAACACTATTTAGCTTTCATGGCGTCAACATGACGTCATCATAACGTCATCATAACGTGCTGTTTGCCGACGTTCTCATTTAAAACAATCATTTATAATAACGTAAATAAAGCGTACGCTGTTGTGTTATGCTCAAAATATGCTTTTTAAATGGTATAGAGCCTATTGGCGTTCGTCTTTATTAGCTTTATATCGCCATGAACAAGTAAATCCCGAAACAAAGATCGGAATTAAATCACGCGCTGGTCGCTCATGTAAGAAAGATGTTGCTAATGGAAGATAGGAGTTTCTTACATGAGCTGAAAACCTATCTTACACCAGTTAAAGTGGGAGAAATGACTGTGAAATCATTTGATAATGTTTAATGTTACTGGTGAGTACATGTGCACTGCCAAGGCCAGTTTTATGAAACAACACTCGGACAAACTATAACCATTTAATATTTCCGACACATTTATTCTCACAGTTCATCAACATTTCACCGCAAACCAGTGACCATGTTTTACACCAAACTGACCTCCAGTGAGTGAGATCATGACTATGCAATAAAGACAACCCCCTGAGAGGCAAAAACAATGAAGCGTACATGAAATGTATAGTTGAACAAAGTGAGATCTATAAGTGGAGGTAAACCATAAAACACGGAGAGGGGACCTATGTGATCATTTAAATGTTAATGTATTGTATATAAGATACTAGTACTATATCAGTAAATCTGACAAACTTAAGTCATACAAGCATGATGGACAGCCTGCCTCCACTATACTAGATACATACATATACATGACTTGTCGCTATAGTGATGTATGTGAGATGTACATATATTGTCATATACCACAGTATTGTATCCAGGTCATCAGTGTACCTGTATGTTTAGGTCAGCTGTGATTTATCATCATATTAACCATGGTAACATCAGTTTATGTCACATTAAAGTACTTATGATAGGGCTTGACAAAAAACGATTCAAACAAGAAAATAGCTCATAATGGGCAGTGTTTCTTTTTGGTGTAAGTTCAGAGTCCAAGTAGTCACTGTGTGACTCATTAAATTGACTTGAATCATTGTCCGAGTGGGTAAAATCATAAATGAACATATCATACAAGGAATGGTCATGGAAACATAACAGGGCTTACAATTTTTGAAATGCAGCCGAAGGTTACAGAGAAATCTTAAGTGCAAAGAAATTTGTCAACAGACAGATCATGAAATGGAAAGTGTGAAAGTTAAGATTTCCCAATTATGAATACACAGCCCTTGCTTACTGTATGGTCAGTAATAACATTGCCTTATGGGATATGTGAAGTCTATCACACTTATACAATACAGCCTATTCAGAGCAACAACCTCTCTATAACAACAAAATTTCCCTTAGCCGATATTTACTATAAATTATACCTCTGTAGAGCAAAAACCTAAACAACGGCCAATATTTGCAGCTCCCAAAGGGCGTTGTTTGTTGTACTGTATATATATATACCACTAGTCACACCTGTAACTATGGGTCTAATGAGTTTCGAAAAGACTTTCTACAACAAAACCATACTGGAATCTTAGGAAAATTAACCAGAACAGGAACTATCAATGACAAAGACTAGTACTCCATTTTTTACCAGTTGCAAACTCTCGTCAACAAAAACTTTACTGATGGCATCATTATAAACAAACCCAGTTGGTCGTTTTTCAACCAAGGTGAGAGAATGGTGACAGACAAGAAAGCCCTCAGTTGACAGCCGTGTCAGATTGTGACAAAAACTGGTTCAAACTTTAACAACAATGCCACAAAAAACTGTCACATACCTACAAGGTTACATCACATCCTAAATACCTTCACATTTATGAGTCATATGGACCTGTGTGTGTTTTTACGACACTGATTAGTCAACCAAATGAATACATGTACTCATTTAAAAGATTTGAAGTGTAAGTTTAAAAGTTTAGATAATTTGACAATTTTGTTGAATTCATTCGAAAATGACACAAAACAGAACATTTGTGAATAAATCTAAAATCATTAACAATAACATATTAACCTAACAAACTTTTATTGGTCTAATTTGACTAATTTAACAGTTGACTATGTGTCTATATTGTCTATATATAACTTTGGTTTTCTGTAAGTGGGCTGATGTTTAAGCGTCAGGGGTGTAGAAATGTTTTCATGTAGCCAGTTAATTTTCAAAAGTACGCAGTTGGTTTGAAACCCCATTTAAAGTCACAAAGAAGAAAATGACAAAAAGTAGCCGGCAACTTGCTGATGGCAAGCATGTTCATTACAGCCAGTGAATTAAGCCGCCTACTGGCTCATTTCTACACCCCTGAAAAGTTTGTACAGTTTAGATGAACGCATACTACAAAATCAAACCTAAATGTCAAATAATGCACAATTCGCTCTTAGAAATTGATCAATATATATTTATAGCCTGTTTTGTTAATCAGTATTCTGCACAAGATCCTTGATACTAAATATAAAATTATACTCATAAATAAAGGTCAAATTGTAGCGCAATATGGTAACATGAAGCTGTGCTGCACACTCACACATGACACGGAACATTATTAGGAAGACTATAATCATATATCAGTGATAAAACATGATAGCAATGTAGTAATTTGGCATATTTCATAAACAGCAGAGTTCCAGGTATACAGACAGATAAGCCACTGGATGGGTGATGGAACACAGAGGAGGAATACAAAAAGTATAAGAAAACCTCACATGAAAACCGAAAACCAGAAAACCACACATTCTCATAAGGCATTTAACTCTGCTTATTTAACCTACGGTACTAGGTTTCATGAAAGTTGGGGAAAATGGGCTAATCTGGGATTCACCAAAACTACTTTGACTGATCAGGAAATTTTTGGAATTTCCCAAAATGCTGGATAGGGCAATTTCTACCACCGCAAGAAGATCAATAAACCCAGATGCACAACTTCACGTGATATGTGGTACGTTCAAGTTTATATACATGATAATAAAACTTCCAATATGCAAGCTTGAAGACAAAGCTTATTGTCTCACCTTAAACAACAGGTTTCACAAGATGAAATATTGTTTTCCCTTCTTGGAAAACCTAGTTAATAAATATTCACACAGCGCTACATTGTACATGTGCATGGCATAATTGTAAGAGAAACTGCTGGAAGATTTCATTTCATTATCTGACTATTGTTACAGATAATTGTTTTACATGTTTGCATTCTGCTTCTATAGCAACCAGCATCTTGTGTTCATAGAATAGACCAGATAAATGCACCAGATGGGTACCTTCCCTGAGGAGAAAATAATCGCAAGTTTTTCATTAGTGTAAAGTACCTGTTTCACCATCTTGAGTGAAATTATCGTGCAGCCATCTTTGTTCAGTATCATTTCTTTGTTCTTCCAACTTCGATTGCAATAATTCTTGCTCTTTTTGCTGAAAATTACGCAAAGAAAAAACGATAATTAATTTGTTATAATAATGCGAATCTTAATAAGGGACGCAGAGCTTTGAGAATAGCAATACTGGTATTTTCTATGTAATGAGCATTCAGTGTGATGTCTACAGCAACATTTCTAAATGTTATAACAATGAGAAACAATTCATTAAGAATTCAATGCAAAACAGAAGTCCCCTACTGGTTTGAAGCCCTTTTCAATGTTTCTTTTGCCATAGCAACCACAATTTTTGTCCGAATCAAAATATATTTAGACATGCATAATCCCCGTATTGCCCCCTATCAACATACCAAGTTTCATAAACCTAGCTGGAAAACTGTTTCAGTTATGTCAGGATCCAGATTTTTTGACAGACAGAAGGCAAACCTATAGTCCCCTCCAGTCAAAAACCGGTAGGGGACTAACAATGCAATGAAGTAGTGATTCCACGATGATCGAGTAGAATCAAATACTCGTCGGCAAGTTCTAAAGTTAGAAATTACCCATCATTAATACGTACAAACTTTGAGAAGATATTTTCGATTATTTTCCGATTTTAATCATTTACAATCATGTGCTTCAACTTGATAATCGATTATAATTTCAGTCCAATTCTATATCACTATAATGTAGTTCTATTAAGCAAAACAGAGTAGGTTGCATTGTTTGCGAGAAAGTCGGAAGTGCCCATAGTAATTCAGTTTTTTCCTGCCAAATTAATTAGGCAATGACCTCTGAGTTTGATGGTAAAAATTACAGTTGTGTGACACAAGGAATCCAGGTGAGATAGCCTCGACTCTTTGTTTCTTTATCAGTGTACAGAACAGTGCTGATTAACTTTAATAGAAAACTTGATTTCTAAAGTTTGTTCATGTAAAACATAATTGTTTGGTCCTGTTTGTATGTCAGCCTGTGTTAGTAGGTATTTATGTCAACAGAACTAGGTATTAATCTGTAAGCTTAACCGTTTCTTCACCAAACACTTCATTATATTTTGTCAAACATCTAAACATGGTCACACATGCAGGGAGTCAACTGTTTTATGAGAATATTGTAAAGAATTTACTTAACCCAGTCTGTGAATTTAGGCTTTTAAACTACATGCCCGAATCGGCAAAACTGAATAGTTTTCCTATAAACTCTATGCATAATTACTGCAGAAGTTACTTGCCTGAATCAACAATTATTTGTCCCAGACAACCGGACAAGTGCTTACTTAGCAGACTGTTACTATTACTATATGAAATTTTCCACTTGTGATAATCATCATTCATAAGATTTTCATTGTGTGATATAGTATTACTATATCATTATCATTATTATGTACGTTATAATTTTCATTATCTTATTATTATCATCATAAACTTTTATCTTATTACTACTTCATTTAGGCACTAAGGTAGAGAGACATTTAGACCAAAATATTAAAACAAGCTCAGTTATCCTTGAACTGTCACCTGAGTGACTGTAACAGAATATGTTGTTTTAACCATCGATTTCAGGACTTTAATAGACTAGACAGAATGAGATTAAATGTTAAAGCAGGGGTCCTACTGAGGAATAATGCTCAATCCTGAAAATAAGGCGAAAGTCTGTTTCGGCTGCTATTAAGTACTCACATCACTACACCAAAAGTCTGTTTCAAACAATATTCATTTGTTAAAATTCAGTTTATGCAATTTCACATGAACATAACTTTATTTTAAGTACTTTTGGATTTTTTCATCAAATAACTTAAATAAATAAATTTTCAGTAGAAACGTTATTTTTTCTAGTGGAGCAAATCTGATTTCAGGATTAACATGGAATTGTAGGATTAACCTGTTTTAGATGGTGACATGTCAGATGAATATGGCCAAGTTTGTGACTACATGTAGATCAGATTGCCAAAGTATGTAAATATTTCAAAGTTTCAAACACATAACAGTGCTGCTCATTTTTTATCAAAGTTGAGTGACCAGATGATAAATCCCTCTACGTTTTGTATAAAACACAGACATCTCAAATCTCTAAATCTACAAACATGGAGACACACAATAAATAGGTCATATATACATGATAAGAGACCATACTCAGGCAAAACTATGATATAATTTAAAATAAGGATATCTAGTTATTTCTATTTTTATCGTAACTTATAGATTGTCATTATAATGTATCCAGTTACCCTATAATCATTCTGATATCTATCATTAAAAGGTTAGTTCCAGCGCCCTCACACTACTTTGGGGGAAGGGCCCGAACCCTTAGAAGGGGGATTTTTTAACTATTAAAGAGAATCTATTTCATAACTTCAATACACTGTTTCATGTTTAAAATGAAAGTTTTAAAATGATATAGGAATTTGAAATCAATCATGGGGCAGACCTAGACACTAACTATTTTGGCCACTGGTCCGACAGGGCAAAAACGCCCAATTTATAAATAGGACAGTTACTGGTCCTTCTGGATTTTCACTGGTCTCGGACCAGCGGACCAGTGTTAGTGTCGAGCCCTGTGAGGGAAACACTTTTCAGGTGGGGGGGACTCACAGAAGCCTCTGAATGTCTGCTGCAGATTAGACAGATCGAGGGCCTGTCTTTTACAGCCAGTCAAGGGGTATATAACTGTGGATGTTTAAAGCAGGTAGCTGTTAAATACAGGTTTATTTCATATCAAAATGCTAGTGGTTGTTTAATTCAGGTGACAACCAACACAGGCTTCACTGTAAATGAAAATCACAAATGCAACTGCCTAGTAATAACCTAAGCTTAATAATTAATTACAAGATTGATTAAATATGAAATGGGAAAACTTAATACTAGTATAGTTGCCATGCTTTCAAACAACTCAAGTTACAATACTTTATTTCCCTGTAGGGTAGCCAATAATCACTCAATATAAAATAAACCTCACCATGCAGTTGCTAGCCAAAAGACGCCAAATAATACATGAAACTACTTGAAAACATGTACACAATCGAAATCATTTTAAACCTTAAAATTGATTTAAATTTTAAAATTACCTATTATCTAACCTACGAATGCAGCAAATCAATATCGTGATAACATTTCATAGAAGTGTTTAAGTTTCTACGCATAAAACAAGCATGTGTGTCAATACGCCTTATTTTAATATGAGCACCTGCGTTCTTAAAATGTTTACCCAACAATACCAGCAGTTGTGTTCGTGTTATCCATTATAGGTTATTTACTATAAAGCATGACAGATTTACTAGCCAGCTACATATATTAGGCCGAACTTAAAATATTCTTGGTTTCCCCATCCCGACCCTAGCAGATTTAGAATGGGTAGGTAGGTAGGGTTAAAATTTTTTTTTGGGACCGTTTCAGTATGATAGTTATTGGTTAAGACATACAAATAATGAAATTTAGAATTAACTTTAAGGTGAACACCAACAGTCTTAAATTTAATGGTAAGAAAGAAGTCAGTAAACAAAAATTAACTTTTTCACTTCCAATTTTTAATAAAATAAATATTATTTCAATTTGGGCAATAAAATATTTTGGGTATGGCCCTTTTTAGTCGGGTAGGTAGGGGATGGGGAAACAAACAATATTTTATTTTAGGCCTTAACTGAATATTTAGCTGAATAAATATATACTGACACTCTTACATTTACATAATTAATTGTTGTTAGTATATCATGAGCCAGCAATATATACCAGCATATAAACCATGAGTAGAATATTCGCTATGACACATGACTGTGAACATGTATTTACTCGAGAAAAATCGTAAACATGAACTTGTAGGATATAAAAAGCTCCTCTTTAATGACCAACATCCCCATGCACATGAGCTTGACCTTTGACATATTAACCCAAACAACAATAAGAGTCCACTGCAGGTCATGACCATTGACCAATCTCCATACCAAGTTTGATAAAATAAGCAAGAAGTGATACGATTTTAGTCTACGGATGTACATCAGTGACACACTGAATTAATTAACGAGGCAAGTTCCGGTTATCACAAGAAGTCGTACACATTGAATTGTATCTAGCCTCCCAATAAGCAATAAGTCATAAAATTATAGTCATTGGAAGACAAGTTCCAGGTGCTTTTGGTCACAATCAGTCATACAAGTTAATTTATTTTATTAAGAATTAGCATCCCAAGAAATGATACAGTCATTACATTTATACGCTTTTGAGTAAAAGGTTACTAAAAACATTATCAAATTGCCAATTTGGACTTAGTTCAGTTGGAGATCCTAAATTCACAGTCTGACAAACTGTTTAATTAATAATTTAATTTACCAGCCTTGTACATTCATAAATGATTTTCAATTACCTAACTTTAACTTATATATACGGAATCAATATAAGAAATCGATGGAACAATAAATTCATTCAACAGTAATGATTATCAGCGGGACACATTACCAAACTGAGAGAATAAAAACTCTCATTTTCTGAGGTTCAAAATTCTACCTACTGGTATATTTATTCATGTGTTTAAATAAACGTTTTATCAATAACTCGGTATACAAACAGCCACAACCAATGCCAAGAGAGGGTAATGACATTTATTATTCGACTATTAATTATCTGTAGATTATTAGTCTCTATTGAATAATAACATGGGAATGAACGTGAGAATAAGTGTCCACCATTGTGTTATATGAACAATATACCGGTACATAAAATATAGAATAATTATCTATTTATGGATCAATATGGGTATTGTATTATTACTATACAGTGAGTGTATTAATCATTTAGCATGTAATTAATCAATCAGACACACTGACTATATCACGCTGACAATGGATATGGTACCCAGACATTCATTAAAGCAACATGGACATGTATATACATAAACAATTAAACATTAATGAGAGTTTGTTTGATACATCAGAGCTACAGATAAGCTGCGTATTGGGGTAATTACCCAATTAATTTTCTTAAATATCCAATAGATTTTGAGAGGAGGGAGTAAGAAAAAGCAATGACAATTTCAAATACCCAAATAGAAAAGGATGTTATGTTATAGTGAAAATAGTACATAAAAGCTTATTTACCCAATGAGTTTTATTTAATACCCAATTAAAATTTGTCAAAACCCAATCAAAATTGAAACTCGGGGGGTAAAGTACCCAATATTGTCTAAAACCTTATCTGTAGCTCTGAATACATGTTATCTATGAATTGTGTAAGTGTGGTACGCAGCAATTCATTAAAGAAACATGTACTTGCATTCACATCATGGGTACCTCACTGAACATGTGTAGCTGTTCAGTCATTGTGCATTACTGTGCGCAGAAATTATTTACATACATGTACTCAAATTAATTTGATAATAATAATTTAATGGAAACCCACCCCTAACATATATTACTATAACCCCCAATTCTTCTCAGAAGGTTTCTAATTTTCTATAGTGTCAATAAATCTCAGGCAATGACCTTTTTGGCAACGTAAAATCTGGATTTCCAGATTGATCCAAAATTTGGACATGTCTGCGACCCTACCAACATGCATCCAACACAATACTTCAAAGAAATGTCAGACTTCACGTGAATGTCAGTCCTGACTGACAATTTTATCTTGACTCAGTCTGACAGAAAATTCTGCCGTTTCCAATTAAAGAGGAACATTCAGGAACATTTTACTTAATGGAAATGCTTTAACGAAGTATTACATAAGTTACCTTTTGCCTCTCTTTCTGTAGCTCTAGTTCTCGTTCTCTTTCCAACTCCTGTCGTAAGTTTGGATCGAAAACCTCTTTTCCAACACCGAGATCTATGTCTTGTCGCCATAGCACCTCGATCAGGTCCAGGTCCTGAAAAATATAACAAATAAACGTTATAACCATTCTCTCAATTCAATATACAGTCAAACCTGTCTAAAGCAATCCGTTAAGGGATATATCAAATATTACCGAGCTCAACATTTACAGTTGGAATCGACTCCTAATCTAACTAGAGAAGACTGCGACGAAGACAATAACTGTTTAAACTCAAAGCAGGCATCTGTTCAATACATGACCCTATTGCCTAACTATCAGCACTACATAGCACCTTGATTCAGTTTAATACTCCCGTTCAATCAATAGCGGGCATTGATTATCCCCCTTGGCAAAGTGCAACGGACCCCAGATTATTTAATGCTGATCTTAACTAACCCCATATGTATTTAATGCTGATCTTAACTAACCCCAGATGTATTTAATGCTGATCTAAGCATACTTAATTTTAGAAAACATGAAATAAATGGATAACCTGAAAAAATCTGATTATCTATCATTTGATAATGACATGATTCAGTGAGTGGTAGGTGTTCAATCAGGCACTGTGTACATATACAATGTTGCACAGGTGTTCATATACATGTATACATCGCACAATTCATGTGCATCAATTATCAAGTTGATGCGACGGCCTTAATTGACTAGATATGAAGATAACATCAATGAAACCTATCACATCGATACGTCCTCGACTATAACAGCAACATTACAACCTGAAGTAATGGCAATATTATGGCCATATTAAACCATTATATATACCGTGTCATGCTTTATTATTATTTATGTGAGCCAGTTTATTACATAGCGACAGTTCATCCAGTAAACCTAGCCAGTATCAGGGCTCAACACTAACACAGGTCCGCTAGTCCGAGACCAGTGGTTTTCATGGAGAACCACTAACCCTTGCAATGCAGGTGGTCCCATAGACACCAAATATTTCAAAAAACATTTTTTTTAAATAGGATCTAATCATTTTTAAAGAGAGCATCCAAACTGATAATGGAAATTGTAGAATGAAATCTCATTAACTATTCAAAATAAAACAAACTGTAGCATTGATAGTAAGAATATAGTTGCACTGTAAGATGAAAGTAATTTTTTAATTGCTCAATTGTCAGTAGGACCACCAGGAATTCTGTCGGACCAGCATGTTTCTTAAGCTTTATGGAAAATAAGTTAGTGTCAAGCCCTGAGTATCAGACAAAAGCAGGCCTAGACACTAACTATTTTGGCCACTGGTCCGACAGGACAAAAATGCCCAATTTGTAAATAAGACAGTTACTGGTCCTCCAGAATTTTCACTGGTCCTTCCGGATTTTCACTGGTCTCGGACCAGTGGACCAGTGTTAGTGTCGAGCCCTGAAAAGACGACACATCTATCTATTTGAAACTAATTTCTTTAAGAACATTTACCCCAGATATCCAAGAGTGACATGTTCGCAAGTTAAGATTGTATTACTAGTATACACAGAGTGTATAAACGATTCAACTTCTTGTTATCGAAAGAAGTCGTACAGATTGAATTGTACTTAAAGTCTTCCAATACAGTAACCAGAAGTTACAGGTGCTTTTGCTCTAATTAAGTCATACAAGTTGAATTGCATAGTCTTCCAATAAGTCATACAGTGACCGGAAATTACAGGTACTTTTGTTCGCAATTAGTCATACAATTTGGTTTATATTGCATGTCGCAAGAAATGATACAGTGATTAGGTTTATACCCCGAGATACAGATAACATTCTTTTGTTTTAACACTTTACTCCAGATTCCCCTAAAGTTGAACACAATCTTCATACCCATTTAATATTGGAAAATAATTTGGATACGAGCTGACGCCACAAATACATCTGCGCCGGAATCTGGTAAATGTGTTGAAATGCATCTGCCTAGAGAAAGGGTAGTTGTGTCAAAATGCGCATCCATGAAGTCTAGGTGGTAAAATACAAAGCCAAGAGATGCATTGTACAAAACAGCAGGTGGCTCAACTTCATGCTTATAGTCTTACATTGAAATTTTAAGGCATTTTTCAGATTAAAGACTTCAGCTTTCAAACGATGTGTTTTTCTTACATGATGAATACCTGAAAACAGCCTTGGGTGTAGATAATTTCTTCATACAGGTTTATACGACCTGAAACGTGAAACTCAACGATTGCTATCTATTTCGTATGAAGTATAGAAAACCCACTCAAAAGTTATGAAACAGAACACGGCCACATTAACCCAATGTTGCAACTATCCGCGAAATTACTTTTCCCCAAATATCAAATGAATCATTTTAACCCAGTCACACATCAGTAACGACATGTATTGAAGGTGCTCGACATTTACAAATGTAAATTTTATACCTAAGTCGGTGTTCAATTTTGTATTAGGTCACATGGGTAGGGTGTGCTATCCTACTTTTATACATACAAAACCGCATTGTTAAAGTAAAAGCTTTATTTGAAGAGCTCTATACGCACACATGAATTCGGGCAAGGTTTTTCAAGTTGAAATTTGCCGCAGGCGAAAATAAATTGAACAACGAAAATAAAAAGCTATCAACATTATTTTGAATAGTTTTGTGAAAATATAAGGACACTAAGATAGGATTACCCATGGATTATTACCACTTCTGTAAATGTTTAAACCCTTAAATACCAGGTCAACTCAAGGTTAACTAGCGATATATATGAAAAGGTTTTACCGCCAACCAAACATATGTAACAAAGTTTGAATTTGTACTTAATACACACCTGTGCAAGTTTTTGTTAGAAATTAAGAGTTTAAAGATTTTGTTTCAGTGAAAGTATTACCATTGATGTGAGAAAGGAAACTAACCTACTAAATACTTCAAGACCTACACAATGTCTTATATATCACACCTATATACAAAGTTACGAACACTATATTACAAGCACAGAAAATCTCAAATTCATGATTCAGGAAACCAGTCCGATTAAGTCATTTAGACAGACAAATGCCAGAAAGCTGTCTGACATGTGGACTGATATTTGAAGGTTAGCAACTGGTCAGGCATTTGAACAGACAAAGTTTAGTAAGCTGTTTAGGGCTCGACACTAACACTGATCCGCTGGTCCGAGACCAGTGAAAATCCAGAAGGACCAGTGAAAATTCTGAAGGACCAGTAACTGTCCTTATTATTTACAAATTTGGCGATTTTGCCCTGACGGACCAGTGGCCAACATTGTTAGTGTCTAAGCCTGCTGTTTGACATTTGGGCTGACCAAGGCTAGAAACCGGTCGGGCATATGGACAGATAAAGCCTAGGAAGCTGTCTGACATTTGAACTTAGTGAGCAAAGGCTAGAAACCTGTCAGACATTTGGACTGACAAAAGCTAGAAGCATGTCAACCAGTAAGTTACAAAATCTTTTCAACTAAACCCAAAACAAAGAGCCAATTCCAAGAAAGAGCCAGACATTTGAAAATTTATCATTGCAAATTGGATTTTGCTGGACAAGTGCTGGAGGGCAGACAGTCAATTCAGCAAAGTCTTCAATGGATACATAAGGAAGACGCTTTTCACTCTTGACGTTTTACAGCATACTGGAGGGCATTGTTTTTAAAAAAGGAGAAAATACAATACTGATCAGAAATAAAGGGTAATGGGGCTGAATTCATGAGATCAAAATTAGACCAAAAACACTTGTTTATAAATGTTTTTCAAACATATGTAGACGGCAGCTGCACAAGTATTTTCATTATTATCTCCTACCATTATTTGGTAAACTTGTTTACATTATAAATCATGCACAGCATGGTGCATCAATACTGAATTTGATGTTCATCTCATCTCTTCCATTATTGCAACATATTTAATGCACACATTCCTTCATGTAATGAGATTAAAACATGCTATAATCAACTGTTTACATCTATATAATCAACTGTTTACATCTAGTAACTACAGCATGTTTTATTCACATTTTCAATTTTATATACTCCTGTATTCATATTTTAATTTTATATGTACTTGTATGTTGCATGATTGCATATAAATTGATTTACAAATAATGTAAAGGAAATTTGAGTTGGGTTGTAATACAAGCACTACGTTAAAACTGAATCTTTTTTAACTTAATAGATAAACATCTTGTCAGTGTGCAGTGGCAAATAATATATTCATATTCAAGGCATGTAATTACCACGGTATGAATCCAGATACACTGATTCTAAGTTCCATCATAGAATTGTTCTGTTTTCATATGGCTCTGACGGAACTGAAAATCGATGTAACACTCGGATGGAACTCAGGATACATGACGTTTGAGTTCCATCAGACAATACATCTGATTCCTACCGTGATTACGCTACAAGGATTCCCCCAAGATCCGAAAGTTCTGCATCTATGATGCTTATATTAAATAATGTTTACTTTGTTTTACTTGTTTGAATTCTCAAACTCAGCAAAATTCATGAACAACTATTGAGAAGTCATTTAAATCTAATTACAGGACGTGATATCCCTACCACTGTCAATTATTGTGCAAATGATTCCCTATAATAACATCTAAATTTCCAGTCAACCATGAATTGATTATAAGCATTTTTGTACCCATAATAAATTACTTTTTTAAGTCATAAATCTGCAGTAAATGTTGTAATCAGAATGAAAAATCAGGGCTCTCGCTACACTTTTGGGACTGGGGCCAGGGGCCCTTAGGTAGGGGAATTTTGCATTGTTTTGAAGAAAAAGGGGAATTTTGTCTTTTATAAATATCAATACTATATAAATGTAATACATATAAAATAAACAAAAGGCCAATTCAAAGCTATAACAACAGATAAAGCAATGACTGAATAGCATTTACAAGGACTCATCATTGATTTAAAAGAAAAAAAAAATTTTTTTGGAGGGGATTTTTTTCAGAAAATAGGGGAAAAATGTATATTCGGCCCCAAAAATGGTCAAATGAGAGCCCTGAAAAAACAAGCTATTATATTTGTACAATAAATATTTGAATTGAAAATATATATTTCATGTTGTAATATATGTGTAACGTAGTCACTAACATTCACATAAAATAAACCGAGAATAACTAATTGCATAAGAAACTTAAATGTTTTTCCAGAAGTAAGTTTATGTTGTATGTCTACCTTTAACATTTATTTTACTTTGATGTAGATGAAATCTCAAAATCTATTTGAATAATGGATATGAAAGTGGAGAAATGAATAATATTCATAATTTCATAAATTTATGTGCAATACGGGAACATGAAATACACTCTTGATAAAAGTGATAAATTTTGTGAAGGTACAAGTTTTCTGACACACTTGAATGATCACAAATTTATCATGCTACATAAAATTTAATAATACATCTATCGAGTACTTAATATTTTAGTGACATGAAAAATATTTATTATTTGCTTTCTATGGATTACGGAGATTTTTCAGTGAAAATAACAGTGAAATTACCACTTTGTTATTTTCACTGTTTGAGAAGCTGGTTCCAGTATCGTTCAGAAAAAGTAACGTAACGTCAACAGCGCCGGGCTTTAAAATGTACGTTACGTCACCATGACGTCACAATTGTCACGTCGTGACGTTCCAATTTCGCCGTGATTTTTCCAATTAAGCCAATTACGGTACACTTTTAAGAGAAATTAAAGCATATAATAAACAGAAAATTTGTTGATTTTTGGTGAAAGATCAATTTTATTTCACTCGTGATCACAGAAAATCAATATTTTCACGAGTGGCGTATCACTCGATGAAATAAAATACGATCTTACACCAAAATCAACAAATATCCTCTATATATTAAATAGTATCATAGAGTCAAAATAAATGCTGTTGAGCAGCAAGTGATATATATCTGCATTTGCAGGCCTCAACAAATATTTTTAAAAGAGCTTGTCCTGCAATATAGACAAAGAAGAACACCCCGAAATCTTAATTGTCCTGCTATATAAATAAAGAAGGAAGATATTGTGCAGGACGAGCGGACGAGTGGATTCATTGAGGCCTGATTTGAAATATTGGCAATTTCTGAAAATAAGTTAAAGAACAATTATTTATAACTGGCACCAGCAAACTCAATAAGGACTCCAAAAAAGCTAGAATGGGAGATAAATGGGACACCATAGGTATTTGAAAATCAAAGGAAAATTCTTTTGTATAATCATAAAATAATTTCTTTAATTTTACATTAACTAGTTCAAAGTTCTGAGATGATACCAAAAGGTTTTTATGTTACCAACCGAAAGTGCTAGGAATAATTAAAAGTTCTTAAAAGCACTTCTTTCTAGTCTACATGTATACTTATAAGTTTAAATGTATTAATTGTATAAAATAAGTGTTGCCCAACTCAACCATCCTTTGCTAACAAAACTTCTGTATTTTTTATTTACAAAATTACACAATCCTACACAATTTGACAAATGACATTTATTTTATAATGACAAATTATACAAAATAACAAAATGTGAACTAAATTAATTCCATCATTTAATATGTACACAAAACATGAAAAACTATATGTTTTCATACAAAGCGCTCGCTATTGTTAACGGCCTCCAGGTTAAATCTGACATCACATGTATCTTAATATTAAGAAGCAATTTGAACTGTAAACAAACTCTATGATTTTTTTCGTTTCAAATTGGTGTCCTGGGTCTCCCACACTAGTCCTCTTTGAAGACGCTGGATATATTTAGGAGGCAATTTAATTAATAACCTTTTTTATATTTAGATTCAACATTTATTTTGATTGGATAATATTGTGTATGATTTTTTAGGGCAGTGATTTTTTTCGCTTCTTTGGGAAAGGGTCTGGGTCCATTCAGATGGGGAATTTTCGCGTCGTGAAAACTTGAAATTGAGAATTTTCATGTAGCAGAAAGGCCAAATAAAACAGAAAAAGAGGTTACATGTGACTGTTTACTGGTTTCTGTAAACTGTTATGCTTGACCCCTTGTCAAAAATGCTCATAACTTTGTCATTTTATGTCCGATTTTGAATTTTTTTTTTTTAAAGGTTCATTGGGAATTTCTCCCTTCAAATTTGGGAAAACTATAGCCTTTTTCATATTGGGAAGGTACCGCTTACCGGTAGCAAACAAAGAAGGAAAAAAATCAATGTATGGTCCCATGATGGATGCATATTCCAATTACTGAGGGCAAATTCATGGCATAACAATTAAATTTATAGGGGCAGACAAACAGGGGTGTGGGAAATCCCTGCTTGAGCTACCAAGGACAAATGATGAAACTGATGCTCGGATGCCACCGTCTGGATGGAACAACTAGAGGCATTGATCAGTCCCTATACCACTTTATATTGTTGAGAAACATGACATTGACAGTTACTTGTATGTGAAACTTTATCCAAGAAAATTCAAATTAAAAAGGGGGCATAATTAACTAAATTAAAATCATAAAATAGTTATTGCCTTTGGCAAGTTGCATTGACTTAGGAGTAGGATCATCATAGATGATGGTTTAGCAAGTGTTAGTAAGATTAAATATGATACCATGATGGCATGGACAATAGGTGTGATAAATTGATAATGATAAACAAATTTAGGTAAAAAGGGCCATAAATTGCATTAAACTCAACCTAGACTTGATTTATCATATTAATTATTATATGTTACAACAGGAAAGGCTAGAGTGTAAAATTGAAGTACAGTAAAGAATGTGTTAAAGACCACTTGCAAACAAAGACCATTATTACACAGCCTGTCTGCAAAGACCAAAGTGCTAATCTCCAATCAGACCATTTTCAAGTGATATTTAGCCTCTGTCAACAAAGACCACTTGTCAATTATAACAAAGACCTAAATATACATGTATATTTAGGTCTTTGATTATAAGCAACACCTTAGGACTGGCTGGCCAATAGCAAGTCCATTATGTGACAAGGGACATGTACTGGTAATTGTCACATGTATACTAGCCAATTGACACAGGCTGCAAGTGTAGGCATTCTAAATACAGTACGACCTCTCCAGAGCCTCCCTCTGTATAGCAACAACCTCTACAACATTGAACAATACCTTATTAACAATATTTTTTGAACAATACCTTATTAACAATATTTTTCTTAGACTATATTTACTCTAAACTTTACAATATTTACAGTCCCCAAAGGGCGTTGTTGTACAGAAGTTGTACTGTTAGTGTACTCATCTCAATGCCTGAACTAGCCTATAGATGCTATCAATGCTACATCAATAATTAATAACATTTGTTCAAATTGTAACTAGATCTACAAATGTAGTTCAGCAATGTCTGCATTATTAATTTGAAAATGATGTAACAAATCTATGTCACAGAAGAGACACATACACATGATACATGTCTTTGTTTAAAGTGACAGATGAACCTATTCTATATATACCTCGCGTGTTGGCTCTGCGCTTTGTCTTTGAAACAAGGGTGCAATAGCACCAATATTTTCTTCAAGAACATTCAGTAGGTTTTCTGCTTCATTGTCAAGTTCCTCTGATGTGAGAGCTTGGTCTGAATGAACATTGTTATTCTCATCTTCATTGTTATTATCATTTTGTTCAACTGGTTCTGGTGTGTGAAACACTTGTTCATTGGAACCAGCCACTAACAAAAACGTAGAGTAACTGAGATCATGTGTACTACGTGGACGAAAAGTTCGAAGTTCACGGTAAAACGAAGTCCTAAATATTGCTTCAGGATCAATGTCTTTTCTGTAAATCTCTGAAGATCTCAAACGACTGTTGATTGAATCATGAAAATTCGTCTGTGTGTAGGCAGCTGTTTGGCCGAGGATTATTTCCTGAACTTCTGGATAGTTCACAAAATCACGGTTTAAACTGTTCAAGTCAGTTCTTAAAATACTCAACACAATAGCTATCTGAACAAGTCCGTCGGTAAAGTACTGTTTAAACATTTTGCGGTATTTCCGACTTTCTAGAACAACCTTTTCTTTCTTTGTTTTGACGCGCACGTGTTAAGAGTAACCTCCCTTGATGGCACGATGAGGAATATTCTATAAATAGTAACAGATCTACATGTAACAAACGCTGAAACCGGTCGGTCTAAACCTAGGTAACAGCCCTTGTCGGGTTAGTCATTGTGCCGAAAGAGTCATAAACATAATTCAAACCCGTATACACAGTGTCTTGTCCAAACAACAGAGTTCTCCTTCGGTTTTTCCGAAATTTAGAGGTATCAAACGGCGTTCTGTTCCGTCTCCAATGTGATTCAGCGGAATTGAATTTGACGTCATCAAACGCATGCGCACTTTATTCTACCTCATTACTTCCGGCTACAGGTGCGATGACCCAATAATATTGATACACCATTGACAATTATGTTGTCGTGACCCAACGAGTCGAACTTAAACTAAAAGTGGGATCTTTCAATACCCTTAACTCACTTTAGGTGACCAGGTACACAAATTCTGGGCAAAATAATGAATTGAAACGATAACACACCTGTATAATATTAATAATCATCAATTGCCAAATTTAATGCTAACGTAATACTTAAGCCCCAAGTTACGAACAGAGCCAACTTGATAACTGTCCTGTTGGCACTGTTTTAAGACGTTTAATTAAATAAATAAAATCATAAAAATGTAAAATTCACTCACCTGAGGCACACACTGGTTATGTGCTGGAATAATTTGCTCTAATTCCATCATATTTGCTTTTTAATCCGTGATAACCATTTAAGCACTAAACTCAAACTTTATAACAATTAAAGGGGTTAATCCAACACTATTAAATAATATTTGGGTACTGAAATCACACTCTATTTTTGTTTTAAGACACTGAAATGGCAATATACCGCCATGTACTCATCTCTCCAACACACGGCATAAACGTTACACTACAACTGCCATTCAAGTCGTTAGTTAAGCCTATATTCTTCAGGTCACCCAATACATATCGCTCATTGGTTTAATGGTGTGTCACGTGAAATGTTCAGGTATCATTTACATACCTGTTCATATTTGTCGCCAAAATGTATACTTCGGCTATTTATCATCAAGTATAGCTCGAATAATGAAGCATTCTAGATGCTGTTCGTATAGATCTGATCTATAATCATGGCAACTGAAAACATTTATTGCATCAATGCGACACCGTGCGACTGTGTGCAACACTTAACAAACTATAAAGCTATAGTCTCTGTATAAAGTATTCGCATTCAATATGCACAATCGAACATGCGGTCAAAGTCTACAAAATGCAGATAACTATTTAAATTATTTACCTGCTGTACAAGCAAATGACAAGTGTTATACATACTAGTAATTTTAATTATTAATTAAATTGGTTATACTAATATCCGATAAAATCCAATTGCACGTCACAAGGTCGATCTGATTCCTTGGCAAACCTTGCATGCTTATATACTACATAATAATTATACAGAATGCATGCAGAAAAATATTAATTAATATGTATTAATCAAGTTTATGCCATCTATAATAAGTGCATAATACCCTGACGGAATCCCTAAACATTATAGAATCCAAATTGATATTTAAGCACCAAGTGCAAAACTATTTTATAGTAATTCAACATGCCATTAATTTAAATACATGTGCATGTAAGTTACATTTTGTTAAATTTTTATAAATTATACATTTAAAGAAGAGGATGTATACATATATAATTAGACACAATGTCATATAATGTTAATAAGTAGGTTACGAACGCATTCAGATTTTGGAATTGCGATGTGCGATGGGAAGCGTTGGTCCCATATAATCCCGATACTCTAAAAAGGAAACTTGCGGTGTGCGATGGGAAGCGTTGGTTCCATATAATCCCGATAATCTAAAAAGGAAAATATGCAATTGTATGCAGCGTGAATGGCTTTTCGGCATATTTTTGGAATTTAGTCATTCATTTGATGACTAGTAGTCATTCCGCCCGTCCGACTCGCCGTCGCTGTGCGCGGCTACTCCTCCTACATTGTTAAAAGGAATGTTGTCCAAACTTTTACAACAGTACCGTTATGAAGGGTGCCAGCACATATTGTCTGGTTTTTTTTACTTCGATTTTTTTAAAGAAATATGCCGGGCCCTTTGTTTTATATAAAAATAGTAGTGCTCAGTAATTCCCTTGCTAGACGCTCAACATAAAAGAGAACTGGCTTCTCTTATCTCATTCCCTCGTGGCGATGAATAACATCGAGAATGAGGTGTCGAGAGTGATTAAAATTAATAACAATCAACCTTATATACATTTGTACAAAAATAAGATTTGTTAACTATTAATAGAAAACAAATTGCGTTTTTATAGAATAGAATAGAATATGTTTATTCAGAAAACCACATGTAATGGTATCTACCGTATACAGCAGTATTGTCGAGACAATTCGTGCTATGGGAGAATACAGTTTAACAATACAATATGCATTGAAGAAAAATATTCGAAGCAAAGTAGAACATAAGTGAAACATATATAATTTTAGTTTTATACACACACTGAACTTATACTTACATGTAGGGCCTTTTCAATCTCTCCACAGCAGAGTAAATCAAAGTTGGGGAAAATCCCCCAAATGAAAATTACATTATTTCCCTGCCACAAAAACGTACGTAGACGTGTACTTAGATACATTTGACTAAGTGCAATTGCACCAAAAAAGCGAGAAAGACCAATTGATACAATATGTGAGAAAGGAGAGGCCTTCATTATTTTTAGAATGTGTTGGACATTTGCAATTATCATCCTCCCTTATTACGTGATATTAAATGTGGTGCTATTTATTTTGGTTATTATGTACATAGCATTATACACAGTTACTTTGAATGAAACAATTCAAGTTTGATCAATACGTGTACGCACAGGAGATTCGTACAGGACTCTTTCAATAGTTTGTTTCGTTTTATACGTAATACATGAAATATGAATTGTATTAATCCACGAAAGTGTAACACATATTTTGAAACGAAATGTTTAAGAAATTCGAGAAAGATATCGCCTGCCATCCACCATGAAGTGTTAGCTGCACCTACACCAGCTGTCGGACCATCGCGAATAAAGTGATCCTTAAAGTTTTTCTAGGAAAGATCAGCATTGGTGGTACCATATGTCCAGTTGCACTGACGGCAAGACACAAGGTTACGAGTGTCCCCCTCTCTCCTGATGTCATGGCTCCAACTTGCTTTATACCTTTAGTAGCAATGATATTTCTCGGCTTTTGAACAGTTGTTATACCTGTTTCGTCAGCGTTGTAAATTTCATGACTTTTGAAGTGAAATCTGTCAATTACTTCCACGAGTTTTCCTTAAAATTGGTTAACATTGACTGTATTAAAGCTCGTGCTTCGAGACAAGCTGATCGCTTCCGGAAGACGCACAGAGAGGGACCTGTGGCGTCCCATGAAACCAGAAAACCAATCCGGTCCAGCCATCTTGTCTCGAAGCCAGGAATCGGGTACATTTATTTGATACGAAATTGCACAGTCGTAAGCTAATGTTTTGATATCTTGAGGTATAAGTCCATAATATATATCAGCCGCAAATTTTATGTATTTTTCAAGTGAAGTGTATTGTTCATTTGAGAATACCTGGAGACGTTTGGAGTAGCCGAAAGAAATGTTCTTTGTCTCAATGTCCCCACCGCCTACTTTCTTAAGATATCGGTGTAATGTTGTTTTAGGAATATTGTATTGATCAGCAACAGAATTTAGACTCTTCTTGTTTATAAGTATTTCTTGTAAAGCATTTCTAATATTTGAATCTTCATTCCTCCCATTACACGTTTTTCTTTTGTAAGTCCTCATCTTTCTAAATATATAAATTAATCAAATATTTAGAGATTGTAACAATAGCGGGTCTCTGTGTCAGTCGTTTACATGTATACAATTGATCGTCAACAAGTATTATTTAAGTTCATCATAGTATGACGAGAAGCCAGTTTATTTCAGTCAACATCTACGTACACTATACTTTTGAATCAAACCAGTTATACTGTTGAATCAAACCAGTTATACTTTTAAATCAAACCAGTTATACTTTTAAATCAAACCAGTTATACTTTTAAATCAAACCAGTTATACTGTTGAATCAAACCAGTTATACTTTTGAATCAAACCAGTTATACTTTTGAATCAAACCAGTTATACTTTTGAATCAAACCAGTTATACTTTTGAATCAAACCAGTTATATTTTAAATCAAACCAGTTATACTGTTGAATCAAACCAGTTATACTGTTGAATCAAATCAGTTATACTTTTGAATCAAACCAGTTACACTTTGGAATCAAACCAGTTACACTTTTGAATCAGACCAGTTACACTTTTGAATCAAACCAGTTATACTTTTGAATCAAACCAGTTACACTTTTGAATCAAACCAGTTACACTTTTGAATCAAACCAGTTATACTTTTGAATCAAACCAGTTATACTAGTAGCCAATGTTCATTGCAACCATGTAGTATGGTATACATGTGTAAATAAAAGCCGCTTGTTTCAGTTCAAACTTCCAATTCAATAGCTATTATTTTGTTATTTTATTATAATGTATTATAAAAGAAAAGCTTTTAGCTCATAATTCTAGAGTCATGTGTGAAAATTTCAAATTCTGAAAAAAACAACTGAAATCCTCAAAAATCGACATTTAATATGGGAATATAAAGAAAAAAACATAAGCAGGCTTTTTGGTACTCTCGAAACTCTGAAGTTCCGACATGCGCCTACAAACGTTCACCCGTGTACGTAGATGTAATACCACGTTTGGTGAATGAAAATCCTCCTAATTTCTACCTGCTCAAATTTAATACAAAACCTAAAACACAGGCCTAAGAAATTATATCACAAAATACAGAGTTTTGAAATTCCCCATCATCCCGTCATTACTATCTCTGATATAATTTCTTAGGTCTGTGCCTAAAACTATGTTAAAACTAACTTGGCCTTAAATTACTTCAGGTCAGCCTTACGACACCACCGCAAATTATTCGCTCGTTCAATGAAAACGCTCCACTTGGTTAAACTTTAATATATTTTATACTTATAAGGGATAATTAAAGAGATGAAAATCTAATCCAACATAATTTGAAGTTTGTGAGAATAATACATGAATAAACGTTACAAAGATCTAAAAAATGTATTTTTAAATCTTTGATAAATAGGTTTAGATCGCTTGTTAGGAAAGTTCAAACCAAAATTAACAAAACTCCATGCATTCAAGACCATGCGATTTCAAAACACGTAATAGTAAGTCACAATGTTGGCTTCAAAATGCACCGTGCGTCCGTTTCATGCATCGCCGTTGTCCATGTCAAGGCTTACGTGTATTAGCTGCAGGGGAGGAGATACAATAAACTGGATTCATTTAATTGGTGTTACTGTATTACCTTTGTTAGTTGTCATTTTAATGGATTGTCTAACTTGAAGTTGATAATTACGTTTTAAGCTCAAATGAGGAATGTTCAGTAAAATTGCTACAAGTCAACCGTTAGGTTGGCACAGACAATAGATAACAGAGACTATAGGAAGTAGAGATTGGCAACATGACTGAAAACTGAAATGCTTGTCACAATTGAAACTCAGTAACTACTGGTCAGACAGACTTAAATTAAAATACAGTGTACATGTATATACATTTTTGGAAAGCACTAATAGTCATCTACAACTGCAGTAAAAATATTGACCAGTTTTGTATCATCTTGAGAGAATTTTCATATTAATATAATTTCTTACCCTTACCATTTTCATAAAAATCGGGGAGAAAAGAAATTAGCTGCAAATAATGAGTTGCTTCAACCTTCGTTTTTTGTAAGTTACAACAAAGACACTGAATATACAGGTGTTTGGTTACATAATAAATACGAATAAGAACATAAAGTTCGTACTGGTAGGATTGAAGCTGTGAGTTTTATTTGATACAAATAGTATATTTTGAAGAAATTAAATCACACAGGTTATATTTTGAAGGATAAAGAGGTTAGCATCGACTTTTCCTGTCCGACGGTCGTTGAATCTACAGACCAAGGGAGACAATACACTCAATTTAATTATCTGCTTAAAATCACTTACCTCCCTTTGAATAAAATCAGACATGCAACATTGCATGATTGTGTATCTAATTATGTATAAGCTTATACGGTATGTACAACAAATGTGCATT